>JAGEMR010000026.1:0-342629 GCA_021030915.1 Astrothelium macrocarpum
TTTTCAGAAATTATTATATTTATTAAATTAAATAAAAAATTTATAAAAATTTTGAATAAAAATAATATAATTAATTCGTTTATGAAATATTATATTAAATATATAATATACTTTTATGAATTTTAAAATATAATAATTATTATTATAATCAAATAATTGATAAATTAATCAGAATTTTTTGATAAATAAAAATATAATATAAAAAATAAAAAAATTGAATTAGAAAATATTAATATATATATAATTATGAATATGTTATGAATTATATATATATTAAAAAAGAAATTATATACGAAACGTCGTTATAAATGATTAATAAAAATTATATTAAAAAAAGAAAAATCAGAAGAAATAAATTATATATTTAATGATTTTTCAGATAATTCAGATTTAAATTTGAAAATATAACTAAATGTGAAATATATAAAATTCGTATATTGATTGTATATGGAGCGTATATATAATATGAGTCACGCGGTGGTGTGATTCATAACACCGTGATAGACCCTAATAAAAATATAATTAAGAATTTATTATTATTCTGATTTCGTGATTAAATCTGTATATTTTGAAATGATATTTTTAAAATGATAATAAATTATTAAATAAGAATAATTAAATATTCGAAAAATTTGATATTTGAATTGATATTAAAATGATGAAAAGATATTTTCAATATCAAAAATTATTTTCAGAATAATTCGGCGAAATATACGAATAATTTTATTTAATTGATAAAATAATAATTCAGAATCAGAAATTAATAATCGATGTATATTGATATAATCATCAAAATTATAATTCATCATCATATTTGAATAAAACGAAAATAAAAAAAAAAAGATGTTATTGATGGAATGGCCCAGCAGCGCCCGCTGTTTACTAATAAATTTGGTGGGGTTGATGGGGAAACGCGGGTTGTGTGGTCCCGATTAATTTGCCTAGATGCCTGACACTTGCAGGCCAACTTTCGACCTAATCAATCTCGCCCATGTTCTGCACAAGCAGATCTGGCAAAGTCTTCATCCTGGAACACACTCTGCAAATCATTTCCAGACCTAGACGCCTCACATACAAGGCGCAACGGGGGCGGATTCCTTGCGTGTTTGCCTTGCCACTGCTGGACGTTTAAGATTGCTGTCGCTTTGACTTATGCACAACAACATAATACCAAAGATTGGAGGGCCTTGCAGAGTAGGTAAGTGTTTGATTTGTCCAACGGGAATGTGGCTCTGGTGAGGTGGCCATGATATTCCTTCTACCGCTTTATGCACCTGGTTTTCAGCCTCACGATCTACCCTGCTATAACACTTTCGGCAAGCTTTTGAATGTCATCAGAATCAGAGGGTGTTTCGATCTCGGCCAGCGAGTTTGGTTCGTTGCTATGTCTGTCCTTGCCATCACCTGTGTTGCTCAGGTAGGAGTTAGCGTGTTCATCTGTAGAACTTTGCTCTGCTTCATTCAGCTCTCTGTTCCAGGTGTCAATGGATGACCATCAAGTCTGTTATGTCCGTGCAATCCGGAATCCTTAACCAAAGGTAAGATCAGCTATTCGTCCTAGACTGCGGACTTGATCCGTACTTTCATATGTAGGATGGACTGCCGGTTAGGCCGTTACTCCGCCAAAGTCTGTGCAGTTCCAAAATATCCTCTTGCAGAAACCTTTCTGGTACTCTAATCAGATCTTTCATTGAGAATGTCTAGTCGCCGCTCTAAGGCTCAAATGCTTGCACAATACCTGTGCGGAGCGAGGCAATGCTTCTTAGAGCATCTTGTAAAAATCGCTCTCTCTAATTGGGGAAAGGGTATGTTATGTGAAGTGAAGGTAGATGTATAAATAAAGGGTGCAAAGTTCTAGTAAATGATCATTGTCGAGCATCGAAGCACTCTACACACTCTCACTTCGATTCTTTTCAAGATGGCTGTGAAGGTCATTGGCATATCACTCCTTTCCCTCCTGCTCTCATCATTCGTCGCTACCACTCCTCTCAAGACTTATTCATCCTACGTGCCATCGTCGCATACGGTCCACGAGAGGAGGTCCTATTCCGATAAAAGATGGACAAAGAGAGAACGGATACACCCCGATTCTGTTTTACCCATGCGCGTCGGGCTATCATTTTCCAACCTCGACAAGGCACACGATGCACTCATGGATATATCTGAGCCCGCATCTGAGAACTTTGGCAAACACTGGACGCTTGAAGAAGTTATTGAGGGCCTTCAACCTGCAAACGAGACTACTCAGGCCGTTCGTCAATGGCTCATCAGTAGTGGAATTTCAGATGCAAGAATTACTCACTCCGAAAACAAAGGTTGGTTTGCCTTTGATGCCACCAACGAAGAAGCCGAGCGTCTGTTGTACACAGAATTTTATGAATTCGAGCATGACAATACCGGCAAGATACAACCTGCTTGCGACCAGTACCATTTACCTGTAGAGCTGCAAGCCCATATCGATTACATCACACCTGGTATCAAGTTGTCCGCTCCCGGAAGCCTCAAAGATGGGTTCAAAAAGAAGCGCTCCCCCATGAAACGCAGCTCCGTCGTTCCCCCCAGAATCAGAGGATCTTCTCGTCTCAGATCGAGAGAGATTTACCAAAATGGACCGAGACCTTTTACATCGGGTAACCCGTCGGCGTACAATGCCAGTTCTCTTGCCACTTGTGACTCCGCGGTCACTCCAGCGTGCGTAGCTGCGTTGTATGGCATCCCAAAAGCCGATACTGATCCGCACCCTAACAACTCCCTCGGTATTTACGAGGCTTTGAGTCAATATTATGTCCAATCTGATCTCGATGCGTTCTTCAAAAGATTCACAACCACCAATGTTACCAATACGATCCCGGCCGGGACTCACCCAATCGCAGACAGTATCGATGGCGGAAATGCCTCCAGCACAAATGTGACCATGGCAGGCGACGAGGCCGAATTGGATTTCGACCTCGCTTTCCCAATCGTTTATCCCCAGACAGTTACAGTGTATGCGGACGACGATAGTCTCAGCTACAACACTTTCCTGGATGCGATTGACGGGTCTTATTGCAATTATTCGGCTTATGGCATAACTGGCGATGGCATTGATGACCCGGTCATTCCAGGTCCTGGGTATCCAAATCCTCTTCAATGTGGCGTCTATACGCCTACTAATGTTATTTCCGCGTCATACGGTGCATCCGAAGCGTACTACTCTATTGCTTACCAGAAACGCCAATGCAATGAATTCATGAAGCTTGGTCTCCAAGGTGTCTCTGTTATGTTCGCTACGGGCGACCGAGGCGTTGAACTTGGTGGGTGTCTTGGACCGGAGGAGAGCATCTTCGGACCTGGCTTTCCAGTCAATTGCCCTTATATTACAGCTGTTGGTGCAACACAAATCAATCCCAACGCATCAGTTTTTGCGCCGGAATCTGCTGCCAATGACTTGCCGGGCAGCATCAATACTCCTTACTCTTCCGCCGGCGGTTTTAGCAACGTTCATTCGATTCCTGACTGGCAACAAAGTGCCCTCAGCACCTATTTCTCCCAGCACCCGCCCCCGTATCCATACTACAGCTCTATCGCCAACTCCAGTGGTAACATTCATGATCCTACCCATCGCCTCAACTTCACCACTGACATCAACACTAATGGTACTGGAATCTACAACAGAGCTGGTCGCGGAATTCCCGATGTTTCGGCTAATGGTCAAAATACCGCCGTTTTCGTTTATGGCGTTGAAGGTGTCAGTGGTGGCACGTCGGCCGCCACTCCCATCTTCTCTTCAATCATCAATCGCATTGTTGAGGAGCGGCTTAAAGCTGGCAAGGGACCTCTTGGGTTTTTGAACCCCGCAATGTATGCCAACCCGAGCATGTTCAACGATATCACCGATGGAGATAATCCCGGATGTGGTACCTTTGGCTTCTCGGCTGTTGAGGGATGGGACCCTGTTACGGGATTGGGAACGCCAAGCTATCCCAAGATGCTAGAATATTTTATGAATCTGCCCTGAATTGGCAGATTCTCATTTTAACCCCTTTTGCTTGTTTCTAATTCCATCCCCTTTTATGATAACTTTTACAAGCATAGGATCTACATGATGATTGCATAGCAGACGGAGTTGAATCTAGGGTTTACTATTTCTTTTAGTATTTGCATGATACTCATTGGATCATTGGACTCGGACATTACAATTGGGCATCACGGGTAGTTCTTGGAGTTTTTCTCCATTCAATATTCTATTGAAACCTTTTCCACTGTTGTTCATTACTCTTGATGAGGTAATTTTTGATCAAAATAATGACCGTTTCCTGAATTAAATGTTCACACTCACTAGTGAGCCGAGTCTCTCGGAAGGTCGGGAGTATTATGGATCTGGGCTGCTCTTTCTTTGGCCCCGTCAGCATTCACATGCGCATCTAATTGCGTACCATGGTAGCACCATGACATGAGCGTCAGCCACTCTAGGCTGTGCGGACTGTTCCGACTAGAATAGAAAATCATCACAAAATCACAATGTAGAGTCTGAAAGCGTAAGGCTTCACTACGAGCCCAACAATTCGCTCGTTTAGTCATGTGTAAGGGGAAAAGAGTGTTCACCAAAGATTCGGATATTTCTCCCTTTGATTTGTTCAATACTCCTAAAAAGTCTATACAGGGGATTGCTCCATCAATCTATCCGTCTATGTTGAAAACCCAACAGCTCTTGATCCAGGCAACTTTATACTCAAACAAGTACGATCATAGCGCTCAGCCTTCCAAGGCTCCCAAGATCCAGATCCAACACAGAAAAGCGCCATCCCATGCTTCTATCCCTTGCAAATAGTGAGCCCGTGATAGTAACAAACCCAAACACCCCTCCGAATACAGCAAGCATTGACTCGAACACCGTTCACCCCAATGAAACTATCTTTTGCACCCCGGCAACCAACCGCTGATACTCCCTCAGCAGCTCCTCCACCTCCCCAACCTTCATCTCCCGCACATCGCGCATCTCCACAAACCGCCTCTTCGGCGCGGGCAGCGTCCGCCGCAACTCCCCCGCGGCCTTCTCACCCACCACCACGCCCACCTCCCCGCCCTCCCCTGCGGCGTCTCCACCACCAGCACCAAACGCTTTGTTCTCCTCGTCGGCCCGGGGACTCCCAGCCACCACCGCTGCTGCCGCTGCTGCGGGCGCGGCGGCCTGCTGCTGCTGTTGCCGTCCGAAGCCGCGAAATCCGATGCCGCCGAGCCGGTTCAGCGGGTTCAGCGAGGTGCCGAGCGAGCGCACGGACTCGATGGCGCCGGTGGCGGCCGTGGGCGGCGACGCGCTGATGGTGCTTGCGGTTGCTTGTGCGGGAGGGATGACAGAAGCGGCGGCGGCGGAGGAGGTGGCGAAGGCGACGCGTTTTTTGTTGTTGGCGGTGGTGGTGGCGTCGAAGCTGGAGCTGCTGTGCGTGGAGTCGGCGGAGCGGTCGCGGGGGCGGCCGGCGAGGAGGTCGAGGAGTTTGGAGTCGGAGGTTTTGGTGCTGGATGGGGGGATGGTGGCGTTGAGGGGGTCGGTGAAGAGGGCTTTTTCGCGTTCTAGGGTGGTGGCGTTGGTAGTGGTTTCGCGACTTGTTTCGTTGGGGATGTCGTCATCTGGAGGGGAACTGGGAGGGTTTACAAGTTTGCGGGCGTCTTCGAGGGTTTCTGGGATGACGGTTGGAGAGCGGGATTTGGATGCGGCTTTGGAATCAGTGGTGTCGAGATCCTCACGGATAGTAGCGTGTTGTTTTTGAATTTCGCGCTCATGCTGCTGTTGTTCCTTGAGGCGGCCAAAAACAAACCTGAAAGAGTCATTGAGAGTGGTATTAATAGTGTCAAAGGCAGTATCGGCGCTACTGAGAAAAGATTCGCGACTGGCCTCAATCCTGTTATCAGCTCTCTTGATGAATGAATTTAGCCGTTCCTGGGGATTGGAGGATCGAGAGGACGTGGACGGGGTCGGTGATTTGTCTGCTCGAGCTGTAGGGACAATGGATGATGGTGAAGCATCGAGTTTGGCTCCATGAGTTGTAGGAGCAGTCGGAATTGTTAGAGACTTATCAGGAAGGGATGAAAACGATTGTGCGCGGGATGATTTTGGTGGGCCTTCAGGAACTTCGTCTGCACGTAGCGAGGAAAGATCTACAGTCTCGAGAAAAGATATGGCAGCCTCTAGATTGACCAGACAATACGAGGCTTCGCCATCCATTTTATTGGCAGCGCGAAAGCGTTGGATAAAGTAGAGATTACTGACAGCATTGATGCTTTCAGCAGGCGTAGTGATAAGAGTATAGATGAGCGTAGGGAGGACTTCATCTGCAGATGAAGATGAGGGAAAGAGTTGAGACAGCGTCTCGACAATGCTCTTGTGCGCGGCAGTGAGATGCTTGAGCTTGCCCAAAGGATAGCGCTCTTCATTCATTTTGAGAATTTGTTCCCTGGCAGTAGCCAGAGATGCATCAATTTCCTCCTTTTTGTTACCGGCAACCTCTCGAGCCTGGTCTTTGCTTTCATCGGTGTCGATATGAAGCTCTTTGAGTCCAATGCCCACCACAGCCAAGGCTGCCGTCTTCGATCTTAATTTGGAGTCCCTCTCTTCATCATCCGTACTCCGATGCCTCCATAAACGATGATACAACCGTTCGCAAACTCCTCTCTCCACAGCCTCTTCCAAAGCCGACCGTTTGAGCTCTAATAGACGTCGCGCTTTCCTCCTGTTGTTGATTTCCAAGGGCGTGAGCATTTGTTGCTCTCCTAGCTCGGCACCGGTTTGCTTAGCTCCAGAATTCGATCTGCTCCTGTTCTTGGATACGTCCTGTGAAGCATTGGCATCTCTCGCGGGCGATGCTTCTCTAGAAATGCGTGATGATAGAGCAGCGATGTGTGTTGAGATTGCAGCATCTGCTCGTGTGTAGAAAGCTTGAAATAATTCCGAGAGAGCATCGATGGATGGAGGTGTTGGATGGACTTTGGCATTCAGAGACTCGAGAAACCTGTCGGTCAGACTTCTAATCTCAATGGGAAGCTCGTCGAATGTCTCTGGGAGCTTGACGGGAGTTCCGTCAGCTTGCTCCAAAGGGTCCTCATCTTCACGTGTTTCTCTGCTTTCGAACACGTCGCCGTTCTGAGCTGCCGAAAGAGCTTTGGATAACAACGAGTGTGCTTGCCCTTCTTTCAACTCTGTATTTGTGCCTTCGTGGAAAGTCTTTGCTTTGGGAAGCGGGTCCGGATGGTCCGGTTCGTAACGGCTGAAGGATTTGGAGATGCTCGGACGGGGCTGAACAGGATCCTCAATAGCTGGAGAGGCAACTGCCTGCATTGCCAAGAGATACAGTTCCAAACAAGGAATGTTTCGTAGGAAGAGAAGGGTGGTTGGGGGGGGTAAAGTTGGCTTCAGCTCCGGAGGTCAAATGAAAGGAATGACTAATGGAGGGTGGCCTGAACGAAAGGCTAGAATACACGCAAGCATCAAGAGACAGTTAAGCTACTACCTCAGGACGAAGAATGGATACATTCGCTGAGACCAGGTCACGGACCCTACGAGCATGATGGTGTAGCAGTGCAACAGTGGATACCTTGCGAGCTGCGCTAGTGCTTCCAAGCTGAAAGGCTGCTCCGGAGGCAATCCCACATTAGTCTCCTACCTATACAAACCAGACTACTCCATAGCTTTAGGAACTAAGGTCTTTTTATTATTCTAAAAAGAGCATGATCAAAAAGCTCACAAAGGCTTTAGACTTGTAGATTTATTGCACTATAGAGGTTTACCCCCGAAGTGGCAGTTAAGCTTACATCCACTTGATATGACGATTTTTTTTTCACTTTCTACTGTATAGCAAGTTGTATATCAAATACCTGCTTCAGGTAAACATAAAATTGCGAGGAGAAAGCATGTCACCAGATGGATGACGGTGTCAGTTGCATGTATTATAGGTAGATGGTCTCTGCGGAGCGCGTCCGTGGGTGCATCACCTGCGCATCCCGTTGTTTCGTCACCATTTCAACCCAACTATCAACCCTCTGTCCTGACTTCGTAATGTCACCGGCGTTCCTGTGTTTTCCAGCATCATTATGAGACATTGCAATTCAGCGGGGAAGCTGTCGACTGCGCTCTTCCTTTCACTCCTCGCGCTGTCTGGTGGGGTTGTTGCCACTCAGTCGCCCCTCCTCCCCGTACTCCCTCCACAGACTGCTCCTCAACATTCTGAGTCGCGGCATCATGCATCTGAGCTAGACTTTGTACGCGTTCATATCTTGCCAAGTCTCTTCTGGTGCTGACTTTCCCCAGCGGCTCAAGCATATTTTCCACCATGGAACCTGGAAACATCCAGATCTTCACAGACGCCTCGACATAGACGACCAGGCAGCAGTATGGGTCTCCGAAGACGACTCGACATCTCAGCGACAGCCTATTTCCAGCCTCCGGGTACGATCACAGTCGTTGCGAATTCAGCGACTGGCCGATCGCAGTCATGCCACCGTTGACGCCATTCTAGACTATGGGAGGGAACATGGCACGCCTATGCCTTTGCTCTCTTCCGCATGGGTTCTGGATGAAATATCAGGTCCCAATGCGACAGATAAAGAGACGGTGCTGAGCTTCGCAAAAATGACACAAGACGCCTATGTGGAGCATCCGGATGATCCAGACTGGATGGATGTTGGCCATGGCTTCAACTACACAGAGCATTTTGGCTGGGAGACTGATGGCTTGCGAGGCCACATTTTTGCCGATACTGAAAACTCGACCATTGTCATGTCGTTGAAGGGCACTTCTCCTGCCGTCTTTGACGGTGCAGACACTACGACCAATGATAAAATAAACGACAATCTTTTCTTTGGCTGCTGCTGTGGCCAAGGGGGCCAATATCTTTGGAAACAGGTTTGCGACTGTCAGACATCAACGTATACCTGCAATTCCACCTGTCTTGTTCAAGCTTTAAAAGAGAAGAACCGCTATTATTACGCTGCCCAGGACCTATATCGTAATGTCACCGAGCTTTATCCTGACTCTGACGTTTGGATCGCTGGTCATTCTCTCGGCGGTTCCACAGGCAGCCTGCTCGCCCTAACCATGGGTCTACCAGTCATCACTTTTGAAGCTCCGGGTGATGCTCTACCTGCTGCGCGCCTTGGTCTACCCACGCCACCAGACTACCATATTGGTGCTCATCAGCAGCGTGACTTTACTGGCGGTTATCACTTCGGACATACTGCAGATCCAATATTCATGGGCACTTGCAATGCAGCGACATCCGTATGTACGCTCGGAGGGTACGCGATGCAAAGTGTGTGTCATACTGGATACACCTGTACCTACGATACCGTGGGCGACTTTGGATGGCGTGTTGGCGCAGGTTATCACCGTATCAAAAGCGTCATCTCCGATGTCGTTGACAAATACGAGCAACCGGCAAATTGCACTCAGGATGCAGGATGTGGTGATTGCTTTAACTGGAAATTTTTTGAAAGCAACGGCACCGAGACTACCACGACGTCATCTGCAACATCGACGTCCACGTCGAGCTCCAGTACACAGACACGAACGCAGACGTGCAAAACGCCTGGCTGGTGGGGTTGCCTGGATGAAAGCACCACACCAATGACGACGATGACATCCACTTCTACAACGACAGCTTGTGCCACTCCAGGCTGGTTTGGCTGCAAAGATGGCCTCACAACAGAGACGTTGACCACCACAATTACGTCTCCACCGCCACCAATCGC
This sequence comes from Astrothelium macrocarpum, assembly GCA_021030915.1. Taxonomy (NCBI): domain Eukaryota; kingdom Fungi; phylum Ascomycota; class Dothideomycetes; order Trypetheliales; family Trypetheliaceae; genus Astrothelium; species Astrothelium macrocarpum. Next base: position 9,721 of record JAGEMR010000026.1, read on the forward strand.
GACAATAACGAGTACAACAAGCTCTGCATCGTCGGACATTACTAGGACGACAGCGATGACGACTTGCCACACCCCTGGCAAGATTTGGGGATGTTGGGACCCGACGACAACCTCGACTGACTCGTCCAAGGACACGACCAGTTCATCCAAAGGGAAAGAGGCGAAGAGTAGGGCTGGCGCCGCGGGAACATGGGACTGGAGAAGCGAAGTTTGAAGATATGTATCGTGCTCCATTGCTTCGTTCCGTTCTTGCATTTTCATCGGCCGGCGTTCAGTTGTTTTAGATCACGAGCTTGGTACTAGGAACACCATATAACGTGCAGCCGCTTCTACTTCATGTATACGATGTAGTTTCATCATAGAATGAGCATCGCCGAAACTAGCTTTTCTGTAGCTAGCCAGGCGCTGATGACCCTTGAATATACCCATGATTAATCACTGAAGCCTTGGAATTTCGAGGAGCCTTCACAATTGTATAAGAAATGGTATCTCAGATCCAGTCCTTCATATCGTCGCGATAGTCCCTTTCACAGACGCCCCTTTGCAACGCAAGGCCATCCTGTATGTATCAGCAAACCACCCGGTGAAAAAGCGAAAATATTACAACAAGCAAAGAAGGACAATCACTATAGAATATTAGAAAGGAATGATGAGCGCGGCTTTGAAGGTTGTGTCATGCCGCATTTATCCCCTTGTTTCTGCTCAAAATCGCCGAATGCAGAGCGTAAATAAGTGCAAGCGAGTGGTCTTGTCCTTGGTAATAGCATTCCTTGATATCCACACACTCATTCCTCTTTCATATTTTGATCTCTTCCGGGCTCTCTGGCAAATCAACCTCATTCGGACCAGGCTGCTCCAGCACACTTTGTAGCTCTTTCTCGGCGTTTGTTGGTTTTTCTTGCTTCGCCTCTGCCACCGCAGCGTCAATCTGTGCCTCCTCTGACGGATCTCCTGATTCATCGGCCGCGACCTGCGTCTGTTCTTCATCATCCTCTATACTGGCAGAATCGGGAATCTCAGGAGACGAGACGCTGCCCTTCTCAGCATCGAGGCTTGCGATGCTGTTTTCGAGCGAGGCCGATGCGAGACGAGTTTCGCGGCCGCGTTTGTGGCAGTACCAGAAGACAAAGAGGAGGACTGCATTGCTGGTCAGTATATGTTTGGAGGGACTTCCAAGTATTTCGTGTGTGACGGCCACGGCTGGGTTGGCTTACTGAATACTGCGAGACTCATCAAAACATTGGTTCCGCTCATAAATGCAGGAAACCTCGCTCTCAAAAAGTTGAGTATACTCCTGAGCATCTGCGCCACGGTTCCTTTTTCCGTGACCAGACTCTTCACGCTTGGCATCGTGCTCTTCTTACTGCTCTTCTTCTTCTTCTCCCCTGGTAACGTCAGCTCTGACACGCTTCTTGTTGTCGCCGAGCTTGTGCTGGCGCTTATTTTCGCATCGGGACTCTCGGCTGCGGCGGCGAACAGCTCCGGCCCAAAGCTGCTCCCGATCTTGGCCGGTAAACTCTTCACAAGTGTCTGTACAAAAGGTGGGAGCTGGCTCCACATGTGACTTAGCTGCTTGCTGCGCTCATCAAGGAGCTTTTCCAAGTCATGATAAGCAGTGGGCCCGCCGTTGATCAGGTCGCGGAGAACAATGTTGAAATTTTCGAGCAGATCTTGCGACTCCTTGGACAGGCTGAAGACGCGGTTATTGATGGCGGAGAGATTCAGCTTGGAGAGCGTATTGGAGAGATCATGGGCTTGTTGCTTTGTCGCTTCTTCTTGATTGATAGTGCCGTCAGGATTGAGCGGGACACCTTCACCGGCTTTGAAGGCTTCAGCAGCGGATTGGAGTGTATTAGCCATGCGCTCGCGGCTCCGATCCGGGAACATGGTGCTGGTGGACATGCTGGGAAGCTGAACATTGGGCACTGTTGGTATAGTAGGAATAGTGGGTACACTTGGTAGGTAAGCCCAGTAATTTGATGTCTTTCTTTTCTGGTCTGTGGATTTGTCTTGGTCATCTTTCTCAAATGCAGGATCGAGTTTCGTTCCTGCCATTGTAACTGCTTCTGCTTCTGCTTGAGATGGAAATTCGGAGAGTTTGGATGGCTTTGGAGATTTTTGTTTGCCCGTGGAACTTGTAACTATATTCTCGGTGTCCAATTTCTGAGCTGCAGCTCGTTTTCTCAATGCTTCGAGTGCTTCTTCTCCTTCGAGCTTTCGCCCATCGTCAAGTATGATCGTAGGTCGGACGATTGTTGCTGCCGTTTGATCTTCCGACGTAACTTCCTCGAGAAATTTCTCATCTTCGTCTTTCAAAACTGGATTTTGGGGCTCATCTGGCTTCGTAGTATCATCCTCCTCAGTTCCTGAGCCATCCGCATTCATGTTTTCCCCTTCAGAAGTTTTGATCATCGGGTTGTCGGCATTACTGGGTCCCGAAGCTTGCGTTTTCTCGACGTGTGGTTCTTCGCGATTGTTGATTTCCAAGTTCTCGTGCTTTTGAATATCTTGGCCATCAGTTTTGCCATCTTCTGAGGCCTTGGTGTCTTGGGTCTCCGTTGCTTTCCTTGTGCGGTTCGGGGTGAAATACTTCAACATGTTGCCTTTGCGGTCACAGCACTGGCAGTGACTGTTGTGGATTCAATGCCAATATTTCGGATAGCGAATATACAAGAGAGTACTTGGGTATGAGTACATTATCAGAACCCATTTGCGTCGTAGCCATGACGCAACTGGCGTCTGGCCCAGGCCAGCAAGCGATGGAGGGGTCCATCACATGGCCATTCGTCTGATTCGTTCCCATCTTGACGGCTTAGTCAAGGTTGAGCTGGCTTCAGGCGCCTGCAAAGCTGCTTCTGTTGACTTTAGGGTCACCGTTATTCCTCTTGTTTTATGCGAATCGTCGGACCTTGTAAATGCATGCAACCCTCTTCTGAACCCTCTGAGCCCCTCTTTGACCACACGCGGTGATGTTCTCCGACCGCCACAGCTTGGCAGACACAGCAGACACAGCAGGCACAGCACACATTGTTCACATTCTAAGCTCAAGTAGTCGGCGGGTGGATTGTGCCAATCTCCAAGCGATATCGAGCAAGAGGATAAAAAGGATGTCAATGTGCGTGTTGGTGTGCTGCCTAAGAAACAGAGTAGTACATTTGTTGCGACTTCATGGCGGTGGTGAATCGGTCATCTGCATATGAATAGATGCAATCTGACGCAGGACGAAAATGCGAGCTTCAGTTCGCGTTTGCATGGCGCTGCAGGGCGTGGGCTATGATTTGGCCAAGTCGACAATATTCGCTGCGCTGGCTGAACAGGGAGTCCGCTGAACAAATCTAGACCGACTCCTCATTCGTCCAACAAGTTGGAGGCGGTAGGAAAAGCAATGGCATGCAGAAGCCCTTGAGCTCTCCGGCCCGACATCGCAACAGCAAACACTGTGCAGTTCGCATGAGAGAAGCTTCCCCCCCTCCATATTAAAGACCGGAATCTGGCGCTTGCTCGTGGCGCGATCCTTGGTCGATTTCGATGATAGCTTTTGAGGGCTTCGCCATGTTTTTTAGAGCCCCAGAAAGAGGCCGCGATGAAGGTTAGACGATCCACCAACAACGAGCTCTTCGTTCATAAATGGCATGGCGGCTGATAGTGCACCTGAGAGCACAAGATCAAAATATTTTATCAATAACCGCATTCGGTATCGTCGGTCAGGCAGAGATTCAAACCTGCATACCGCTCTTTAAGATACCTAGTCCCAAGTATTCGACTTGTTTAGAGAGACTGACCAACCACGCCAAAGTGTAGCCGTCCTGCATATGACTGCATTTCGAATTGCCCAAAAAAGCAATTCCACGCCAATTTTTACAGCTGGCGATACACCCTCCATTCGCCTAGAGGCAGCCTTACCATCCATGAACCTGGTTTCCTCGTGGCTTGGGCCCGTCTGACCTGCATGGGGTTGGCAATCTTTTGCAATGTTTAACAGGTCCACTGGAGATGGGTTATGCAACGAGGGCTTACCAAACCCATCGTCATGGAGCCGCTGTCACCGTGGACAAGCATACCCGAGCTAAACCCACCGCTCACGCAACGGATCGGCCAGCTCGTAGTGCATTTTATAAACAAGGGGCCGCAGCAAGAAATTACATATTCAAAGGCTACTCTGAACCACCTCCCATCTCAATCTCCATCAAAACCACAAAGAATTTCTTCGTGTCATGAACAACAATAACATCCAAGCGGACTTCATGTGGGAAGATAGACCAGAAATATACCCCAAGCAGTCCTGGTCCGACTTTAACGACGTACGAACAAGCTGCGCGTGGCGTTATGACAGCAAGCTAATGATGAATCCAGGTTGTAATCTTATCCGAACCGGATTACAATACATACCCTCCTTCAAGAGGTCAGCAGGGTATTGACTTTCCATTGATGGACCAGGGCAACGAAGTGTTTGAGCAATGCCCATCGCCTCTGGGATCGCGACCACGTCACATCTCTTTGCCGTCAATGTGCAATTCACCCACACTGGATTCGTCGTCAGAGATGTCTCCAGATCCTGGCCAAGGTTACCCGTCCTCATACACCTCAAGCTCAGCACAAAGTACTTTTGAAGATATCAAGATGGAAGCGCACAAGAATCATTCGAGATCAAGTGCAGTAAGACTCCCCAATCAAAAGATTTTGCTGAACGCATACTGAAATCGACTACCAGAGACGGCGAGATCAAAATCGTGCTGCTCAACGTGCTTTCCGAGAACGTCGAGAGCAGCATCTTAAAACGCTTGAGGACCGCGTCCATAGCGCTGAAGAACGTCATCGGGAGTTGCAACTATCATATCAGAAGCTGGAAGGCATTCACAAGGATGCCCAGCGAACAATCGAGAGACAAGCCATTGAACTCGACATCTTTCGGAGCATTGTCAAATGTGGTTATCGACCCTGTGGATGTACTGAAGATGGAGAACTGAAATCTAGTATGATTAATCCAGCCTCAAGAAGAAAGCCCAATAGTGGTGGGGCATTAGATGTGAAAGAAGAAGCAGTAGCGTCAAACAAATTGTGATGGTCGCCTCAGCGAGTTTACTTGCCTCTCCACACATTGGCATGTTGAACCTTGCCGTTGCTTTCGGATTTAGTCTTTGGAATCGGACAGGCCTTTCTTATACTTTCTTGGAGGTTTCAACTGGGCAAACTATATCGCAGATGCCTTCGTCTGGCACTTTGAAGATTTTTTGAGGATTTGCAGGATAAACGGCTGCTCCTGATTTTGTACCTGGTGGGATGAAATCTCGGCTTCTTTTGATTCCCCTATCGAAGCGCTCGTATGTTTTGAGGACTGTTTATGCGGGTACTTGGACCCAAATGAAGACAGCTGAGAACTATAGGAAAATTGACCTGTTATTTTAGGTATCCATGTCTCAATAGATATGTCCCGATCAATTGTGCGCTGTCAATACCAACTGTTTATTATCATCTCATCTCAATTGGCTTTTCGTAGCTGTCTGTTATCGTCCAATCTCGTTTGGTGCGTAAACCCCTTCCGAACATCTATCATTACATCTCTTGTAGTATTACAGAGGACTGTGTAAGGTCAGTTACCAGGACACCCATTCAAGCAATTTGACAACCGAATATATTACTCCGACTCAAGAGACTATTTCGTCTTCAAAGAAGACACGGTTTATAGTACCTCACGCGCCATCCACGCATCCATCACATGGGCCCTCACGGGACTGCCATAGCCAATTTCACTTGGCATAGTGATCAACGCAACCTGTGTCTTGATTCCATTGAAACAAGTCACATTGCCTAGAGATCCCCAACCACATTCAATCACCGGACCCTTCCTCTCTTGGACGAACCCCAACAATTTTCGTTCACCTCTCGTGCCGCCCCCAAATTTCAAACCGACCCCCCTGTACCTACTTGGTCCTTGCCCGTCTTCCACCTTCGAGCTTGCTCCTGGATCTCGATCGTAGACTCTGCTGGTGGACTGCGCTTCGGCTGTGACCGAATCTTACGGAACGTACTAGCCTTTTCAGCGCCCCTTTGATCTTCTATTCGCAGTCAAACGTGGACCTCGCATGTGAATCTCTCGTGTGGGTCTTAATGTGAGTCTTGCCCCGGGATATTACCAGTGACTAACACAGCGCTCACTTCAGCAGATCGGAACGGCCCGCACGCATCACCTTGACCGCGCATTTAGCTCTGTTAGCCTCGTGAATCTTTCGTTGGGGAGCTCGCCAGTGCGCCTGCACATGTGTCTGCCTATGGTCGTGACTGCGGACCTTGCCCGTAAACTTTGATCGAGGGACTCATCCACGCTCGTGTGACAACGGCAAACTTTTGCAAAATTTTCCGGCACGCTATTCCCAATCCATAGCCACCATAACATTGCCAATCAGCCTCACGATCGGAAGTGCCAGGTACGCTGAATCATTCCTGCCTCTGTTTTATGTTGTTGCCTTCGTACGTTCGATCTGGGTTTTAGCTCCGTTGTCTGCCTACTACGGAGCTCCGATCATCGCTGTGGTATACGCCTTGGCGACACAGTACGTTGGAAAAGAAGGCTTTTCTCTTTCGTGGAGATAACGATCATCTTCCATCAAATCTTCTCCAAACCAGGAGACATCATCTACCTCTGACTAGTCTCTGACACCTTTGCACGAGCCTTGACTCTCAAAGCCGATCTTTGGGAAGTATCGATTGACTCATCGCAGATCTACCTCAGACGAGTTACAACGAGCTTGATCATATTGCTCTTTGCCTCTCTACTAGGCTTTCTCTGGGTGTTTTTGCGAGCACTGCTAGTTTTGTGGTGATCTTTTCCACTAAATAGCAGATATGGCCGATAATGATCCCCCCGGGGATAAGCCATTCGGAATGAGCAATCTATTCTTTGGCAACCCTGACAAGCTTGACCTACTGAAGCTGCCAGGTTCTGGGCGCTGTAAGTTAAGACTTCTGCTACAATAACACAGCCAACACGACCTCTGTGTGGTAATTTCATTTTCATTAACTCAATTACAGCTATACAACCAGCTCGCCAACTTAGTTTGCGTGTTCGTCGCACATCAAGTTACGATGATGAGAATGAAGATTGGGTCAATGTTGGGTCGGATGGTGAAGCTGAGGAAGACGACAATCCGATTCAAACGGTATGTCTAGTAAATATACTCGATAACTCTACGTTTGACCATTGGACATATCCTTTTGGCAAGCAATGGTAGGAATTTGAGTGCTAACTGTCACAGCCATTTGGTGTATACTCCAAGCGTCCGGCATCTCCTAGTTCCAAAATAGCTCCTAAGCGTAAACGTATTGAAGGAGGACGGGCAGCTCAAGCGAAAAAAGTTACTGCGGATCTTGATTCAGAGGATGAAATCATAGTACAAATGAAGCAGAAGAACTTTTCCGACCGTGACGTAGCATACAAATTAGTTTCTGAGGGTCGGATCAATTACGATCGAAAGACCATTGCTACCCGCTGGGCTCGTTTGCGTAAGGCACTTTCCGAACGGGAAGATCAACTTTTGGATGAGGAACTTACAGACTGGCATGAAGGAGAGGTATATAAATATGAACTTCTCAGCTATGGATCTTGCAAACTGACACGCTTTATACGTAGGACGAAGCCCTTGTCAAATCTTTTCACCGTGCAGAGCGTCAGGTCGAGCATGAAGTCGAGAAAGCTCGTGACAAGCTCTGGCGATACACTTCTGACCTCCTTCGCAATGAGCGTCCTACTTCTCGATACTCGCCACGCGCGTGCAAAGAGCGCTACGAGGCTTTGCTTGATGGCACTGCTCGTATACCTCCAGAGCTCGATGATGACCCGGCAGCTCGCGCTGCAGAACGTCAGGCCAGAATGGAAGCTAAGCAGCAGCAGAAGGAAGAGCAAGAACGTCAGAAGCAAGACTCTTTACGTGAAGCGCAAATCGAGACCGAACGCAAAAAGAAGCAACGAGAAGAAGAGGCTGCCGCACGTAAGGCGAAAAAGGACCAAGAATGCCTTGAGAAGAAGCGTAAAAACGCCGAGTCTACGCTAGAACGTGAAACCAAGAAGAGAGAAGCTCAGCAAGCAAAGGTCGATGCCAAGCTATACCAGGAACGTGCAAAAGAAGAAGAAAAGCTACGAAAGGAACAGCTTGCTGCCAAAAAGGCAAGGGAAGCCGAGAAGACACGTCTGGATCGACAAGCGGCCGCCCAGGCGAGAGCTCAAAAAGATCTTGAAATTCGTCAAGCAAAGGAAGCCGCAGCTCGTGCTAAATTGGAGACGATTCAGAAAAGTCGTGAAATGAAGGAAATTCAACAAGCAGCCCGGGAGGCAATTAGCGCTCGCTATCAGCAAGGAAAAACCAAGGTTCTTGATACTGACGATGACGACGTGGACGATCAAGATGAAGACCTCGTCGCTGAGGAGCATGGGGTCTCGCTGCCAGAAGAAAGTGCCGCCACAACTGTGGAACAGTCTTCTGAGGCTAACACTTCCACTCCTGAACATGCGGTAATGGGAGCATCTCTCCACAATATCAGCACATTCAAACCAATCAGTACGCCAGTATCTCGATCTTCTGCGTCTTCTGGTGTCCACAAAATCTCACCCCGAAGGAGCATGAGCAACGAAGAATTGATCGCTCTTCTCAGGCAACGTGGGGTTCCTGCAAACTCTCGAACTTCCAAGAAGAACATGCTTTCTCAACTTGCCATTCTTGACAAGAAAATGCATGTGGACGATCTCAAGAGGGAGATGAAGGACCGCGGACTCAAGCAATCCGGCAGCAAGGCCGAACTGATCCATCGCTTAGCGACTGACGACGCTGTCAAGTCCGCCTCTGCTCAGAATACCCCAGGAAGCAAGATTATTAGCAGTGCAGAAACATTGATCAAACCCTTTGCAGAAAACATTGGCCTATCGACTCCGTCATCCGGTGTACCATCGCCGTTAGCACTTGGCTCTTCGGCCACACCCACAAACGACGAGCAGAGCCTTCTCAGTACTGGTTTGACGGCAGGTACATCTAATGAAGACAGCGAAATGCACGAAATGGAAGCAATTGACAGCGCTGACGCACCAAAACCCAATGTCACGCCTTCCAATGATGACCTTATGGACACAGGTGATGAGGGGGCTGTCACAACACCACAGCCCGAAATTGCTTCTCCTACCATTCATGGTGAAAATTCCGCTGATGTGGACATGGATCAGATTCAATGAATGTGGGAAAGGGGACACCTCGGAGTTTGCATTTTTAAAACGAGGGTGATTTGATGAGCGTGTAGGACTTGGCACATGACTGTTTTTTACAGTTTGCTTTTTCACTACTTTTCTTCTATATTGGTGAAAGTTTCAGTGGAGGTTTCCCAGGGTTTTGTTGTTATCGGAAGTTTGTGCTGCAGGATTCAGGGGAGTTTCGGCGTTTCAGTTTTTTTTTTCTTTTCTGGGCTGACGAGTCTAATTCCTCCACCAGCCCCAAAGTTTCACGGGGTCTCCCACGACACATTATTGTACAGCCTTCACATTACTTTATATTCTGCTTTTCTTCAACGTGGTGTAAAATATTCTCCTCTTTTCTTGATCCCCGATTGGCAGCGTTCTGATTTTGCACTATCTGTATTCCTGACAACCCTCGTGCTAATCCACCAACTCTTTATGTAGCATTTGATCTGCTTTCTTTCTTTCCTTCTTTCCTTCTTTCTTCCTGTACTCTACTTTTAGTTTTCTCTTGAACAATGTATGAGTTTTGTAACCTTTCGTCGTGGTAATACGAGTCATACGCTAACCTCATTCTGCTTTTTGCAGAGTCGGTAAGTGCAAGCGCATGGCATATGGGAAACACAACCCATTATTCCAAATCCAGAGTCGAGGCAGACCCCAATCGTTTCTAAGCATTCCAATCATCCCTGATCTCGACCATGATTCACTCGGCCAACTTTCCCATCGCTTTCTACCCCGCGCTCTTCACCCCGCATACTCACTCCCGTCTCCCACACCATCTCTACCCCAATGCCTTAACTCTGGATCATTCGACCGTCTCTGGATCGTTTTGCCTGACGAATCTATCCGATCTGTTTTCGCAGCGTCAATCTGGATCAGGCGTGCGGTCATAAGTCCGCACTTGAGGAGACCTTCAGTGGTTCGAGAATACGACCGATTGCGGCCCAAAGGGGGCTATCAAACACTATCATGGAAATCCGATGATCCTGTGGCATTGGCCTATCGGATTTTAGACAAGCACAGTGCCTTGCAGTTCGCTTGACGCTTGCAGTAAGATGATAGAGTATGATTTAAGTAGACTTGATCTCCGGTAGGGGTGTTGTATTCTTTTGTAGCAATTGATATCAACAATCATTCCTTGTCTACAATCTCAGGCTCAAGACTTGATACCCCATATTGAATTTTCTAAACACCCGCACACACTCGCACATACTCTCCCTTTTCTTTCTGACCATGGTGCATTTACGTACGGATATCGGTGCCACCAATCCTCATGTCTCTGGGACCACAGATACATACGCTGATAACCTCGAAACCGATGTCCTGATTGTGGGCGCCGGCTTCGGTGGCGTTTATCTTCTGCATAAACTTCGTGATGAGCTAGGCTTCAAATGCAAGATTTATGAGGCAGGACAAGAGCTTGGCGGTATCTGGCACTGGAACTGTTATCCTGGCGCTCGTGTAGATACTCAAGTACCCATTTATGAATACTCTATCGAGAAGATTTGGAAGGTCAGCACCACTGATGTCAATCGTTTTCAAAATATAGACTGACATAGGATCGCAATGTAGGATTGGACTTGGTCCGAGAAGTATCCTGCTTGGCCTGAGCTTCGCCGATACTTTGCTCACGTTGACAAGCAACTCGATGTGAAGAAGGATGTTGCTTTCAATTCTCGTGTTGTCGCTGCCCAATTCGATGCACCCCCTTCAAAATGGATCATCAAGACAGAAGATGGACGTACTGCTCATGCAAGATATCTCATAAACGCTATCGGTTTTGCCGCGAAACGCCACTTTCCCGACTGGAAAGGCTTGGACGACTTCAAAGGGGAGATGTATCACAGTAGTTTTTGGCCTGAGAGCGGTGTCGATGTCAAGGGCAAACGTGTGGCTGTGATCGGTACAGGTTCAACGGGCATCCAAATTGCGCAAGAGACGGCGAAAGAAGCAGACAGCGTAACCGTCTTCCAACGGACACCAAATCTCTGTTTGCCGATGCGACAATCCAAGTTGACCAAGGAGGAGCAAGACCAACGCAAGAAGGATTACCCAGACATCTACCGCTACCGCATGACAACGTTTGCCGGATTCGCATATGACTTTGCACCCCGTGACACTCTGGATGACAGCCCGGAGGAGCGGGAAAAGTTCTACGAAGGCCTCTGGGAGCGTGGCGGCTTCGAGTTCTGGCTAGCCACCTACCAAGACATGCTCTTTAACAAAAAAGCCAACGACGAAGCCTACAACTTCTGGGCGCGCAAGACGCGCGAACGCATCTCCGACCCTCGCAAGCGCGACATCCTCGCCCCTCTAGAGCAACCACACACCTTCGGCACCAAGCGACCCAGCCTAGAACAAGACTACTACGAACAGCTGGACAAACCCCACAACGACGTCGTCGACGTCAAAGCCACGCCCATCACCGAGTTCACCGAGACCGGCATCACCACGTCGGACGGCAAGCACCGCGAGTTCGACGTGATCGCGCTCGCCACCGGCTTCGACTCCGTCACAGGCGGCATGAAGAACATGGGTCTGCGCGACACCGAAGGCGTGTCCTTGGCCGAGCGGTGGAAGATGGGCACATGGTCGTACCTCGGTATGACATGCAACGGCTTCCCCAACATGTTCTTCCTGTATGGGGCGCAGGGCCCGACGGCCTTCTCCAATGGGCCCAGCTGTGTTGAGTGCCAGGGCGACTGGATTATTGATGCGATGGCTAAGTGCAAGCAGGAAGGCATTCAGAGGCTGGAGGCGACCAAGGAGGCGGAAGAGGAGTGGAGGAGGAAGGTGACGGAGTTGAGTGAGAAGACTCTGTTTCCGGGGACGAGCAGCTGGTATATGGGTGCGAATGTGCCCGGAAAGCCGAGGGAGCAGTTGAACTTTGCGGGAGGTTTACCACTGTATGAGAAGGAGTGCAGGACTGCATTGGAGAATTTCCAGGGATTTGTGACCGCGTGAAATTTGCAGGTTTTCAGCTCCATACCGTGAGGTTCATGGGATGATTTTGTTGATTTGAGTTGGCGGATTGGATATCTTTTTTCTTCTTCTGTCGCTGGAACATACAGCGTACATCGTTCCATCGGACCTGACCGTAATTTAACTTGAAGTGATTTACACGGTCAATTCTTAATATTTTTTGATGCCAGTACTGCATGTAGTCAATGAACAAGAAAGTGATTCTAACAAATCTGGTGTTGAATTTTTCTGAAAAGATATTCGAAGTAATATTATACATACATACATGTTGAAGGAAAATATTTCGAGTCGCGGAAATAATACAACCTAGAATGCCCTAGTAGACAGGTCGCGAAGAAAGATTCCCAGTGTGTATCCCGTATGCTTGCAATCGCTGATGCTGCAAAGTCCGTTATTCGTTGAGCGCAAAATGATCCATTCAAGAGAAAAAAGCCCGATAGCTTTCGAAGCATAGATGCCCAAAGACGCCATATGATGCTCAGTCCATCTCTCATCCTCCACCACGGCCCCCCCCACCCCTCTTCCTTACTCCCATCCACTCTGCATCATCACCAAATACCTACAACTTCACCTCCTTCTCCTTCTTCCCCCTCCTTAGTCTCGCCTTACTCACCGCCCTCCGCAATCCGCTCCCCGTCCTCCCACCCTCCTTAACCCCCCTCCCCATCTCCCCCTCACCCAACCTGCGACTCACCTGCCTCTGAATCGCATCCCTCCTCGCACTCCTCCGCTCCTCCACACCCGCCTGACTCACACCACTAAACCCCTTCTTCCCCCTCGCCCTCCCCAACGCAGTCTCCAGCACGCGATTCGCATCGAGCAGCCCCCGCGGCAGACTCTGCACCAGCTGAAACACCTCCATGGGGTCGCGCAGGCGCTGCATCTGCGGCTCCGCGAGCTTGAAGCAGGCAAGCGCCACGCGGAACAGCGTCTTGGAGCCCTCGTAGAACAGCACGTCCCACACGCGCAGCGTCGTCTCGATGGGCAGCGTGCCGACGAAGACGCTCATGAACCACGACGTCGTGGCGAGGGAGACGGTGGGGAGGAGGCGTGGCGAGGACGCCGCGGTGGTGGTGGTGGTGGCGTCGGTGGTGTCGTTGACGCGTGTCCAGACGGCTGGGAGGTGTTCTTGGAGCAGCGACATGAGTACCGCGATGTCGACGTTGGCGCCTTCGAGCGCGGGGCCGTGCGTGCCGGGGAGGTGGACGGTGGTGAGGATGCAGAGGAGGTGGAAGGATTTTTCTTCGTCGCCGGAGAGGAGGAGGAGGAGTAGGGCGGCGAGGAAGTTGAGGGATTGGCAGTAGCCGATTGTCGGGCAGTGGATGGCGAAGGCCTGGAGGACTTGGCGGAGGGAGCGGATGAGCGGGGTTTCGATGTTGGCTGGAGGGGTGGTGTGGGATAGTACAGAGTCGTGAGCGGAAGATGCGGCACTTTTGGTCGTGTCTGTGGTGGATTGGATAGAAGGATCTTTGGTGGTGGGATTTTCCGGATTGTAATTGGGTTTGAACCTGATGTTGTCGGGAAATGTGCGGAAGAGGTCACGTTCGATGAGTTCGCGGTCGTTTTCATTGAGATGTCCGGCTTCGACTTTTCTTACTAGGTCTGAATATAGTTCTGGATGTTTTCGTAATCTTTCAGGACCTCCAGCATACCAGAACCAGGCAGCGCCTCGCCATTCAGGGGGTATGCCTTTCCTTATGTATCGTTTTGTTTTGTCGCTTCGCGCAGGAAATCTTACAGGTATTTCTTTATCTACCTGACGGTTGACGAGCAAGCCTTCGCGACCCATGAACTCTACCCATTTCTTCTTGCGGCGCTCGAGATACAACGTATAAGACCGGTTCCAGTCGTTGTACGTAGACTCGTTGAAATATTGCGAAGATTTTTTGAAACCATACCGATCTCGAGGGAGTGAATCAGCGTTCGCAAAGAGAGGAGCAGGACGAGGGATTTCCAGGGGTCCGCGAGCTTCATTGGATACGATCTGAGTGGATGAGCGAAGAATTGGTCCAGGCGGTGGAGGAGAGAGATTGTTCGCAGTCGAGGGTCTCTGAGGAATGATGGGACTCTGTTCCAGTACAGTCAAGGACTTGCTCCGACGGTGGGCATGACCCGACATTGCAGGTTTCTTCTGAACATGCAATGCTGGTGGGGCCTCCAGTTTTCCAGGCACGATGTAGTCTTGTGCTTCCTCCTCTATTGCTTTCTCAATTTCCCTATCTGTTTCAAAGCCCTCAATGTACATGGCAATGGCATCTTCAACACTCATTTCTTCTCCATATGCTGTTTGCGGTCGACTGCCAATGATCCTCGGCAGATCACTTTGTGCACTTTGTCCCGTCATGACACTGCTTCGGTCGGTTGTCGTCGTATCGTTTACGCTAGAGCCATTGGTGAGGTTGGAGTAGAAGCTTGGCCGTGCTTCTCCATGATAGTGGGCAGTGTGGAGGGGATGCCTTCTCGGAGGAGAAGGACGTCGTGATTCGTGAGATGTATACGCTCGATTCGGTTTCGAGTAGGTGGGAGCAGAGAAATTTCGGTGTTCGTATCGGCTTGAGAGCTTGTCTGGTATTGATTTGGATGCGCGCAGTGGACGAGGAGATGAGTCTGGAGGTGAAGGAGCTCTCAATGCATTTGATGATTCTTGACGACGTAGACCAGTGATTGCAGAGTCAAACGACCAGTCTTCGGGTTCGTTGGTCATGTATGCCTCGGTGCTCACATAGGTTGGAAGTGGAGCATTAAAAGCAGGTGGTTCGGCAGTTTGCAACATATTTTCCTGCCGAAATGAAATTGGAACGTCAGAACCTGGCAACTCGGCGTACTCTGTCGGAGCATAATCAATTCCTGGTGGTGCTATTGCTCTTTCATGGGTCTTGTTCGCTTGCATGCGCTCAATGGAAGGTTTGTGGCGAGGCGTCCGGACGAAGGGTGGTTTAGAGAAGGCGCTGTTAGTCGAATCAAGGTCCGGACGGAAAAATTTAGCCCGTTCAAAAGTCGAAGCTGGCGAATGTGATCTCAGTCGACGATGGTGAGTAGTGGTGCCCTCAAGCTGGTGCACGATGTGCGTCGGAGAGCCATAACTAGAATGGTTCTTGGTTGGAGAGAGCGGCACTGGGATGAGATCGGGGGGGACGTGGGGTGCGAGAGGAACCAGTGGCAGTGGCTTGTCGTACCTGGGCGACAATATCGCTGCCGCCATCATCTTCGAGCTCATTGCATTTTGGCTGAAGCGTACGTGCCGTCGTTCAGTTTTTAAGACATCTAATCTACAATGGGCTGTCCATCGGTTATATCTACGCGCAGTAAGACGTGATTTCTTCTGCTATCTGGTGAGCAGGACACCTCCTCTTGCAGCTTCTGAGACAGCAATTGCCGCGTCGATCATCTTGCCCACGGACCCGACGACACTCGTCAAGTCGCACTTCCTTCGCCGGATTACTGCGGAGGAACAGAACGTGTTGGTAGGAACGGTCAGGTGCGCTTGGCTGATATTTGACACATCCGCGAGTAATCGCGCCTCCGTCCTGTTCTCGCCACAACCTCCTCGCTTCTTTTTTGTTGGCCATGTTGCACCTGCACCTTACTTGGGTCTGAAAGAAAGAAGATAGGTAAAATACGGACTTTTGGGACATCCGTGGTGTCTGTCCCTGCAGATTTTGGGGGAGGCTTGGGGCCAGGCCAGGGGCCATCACAACCAACGCAAACTAACCTGCTCCCTACCCCATGCTGCCATACTTTTTGCTGGTAGTGATGGAGCTGGGGTTTTGCCACATGCCGCCATCTCTTTCCTGCTTGTCAGCCCTGCTTTGATTGCTTGCAGAATGTCTTGCGTGGGCGGCGGAGAGTAATATGGGTGTGCAGATCATTAATGTCGCGTGTGCTGTACACCCTCATTCTCTCCACAAAATGGGAGGCCTACTGCTTACACCCGGGACGACGTGGCTCATCGGAAACCGGAGTACTGGCCGACGGTTTGACCGATTTGCACCGTAAGTGAGTAGAATAAGGTATTTACCCTCTTCTACAATATGTGCAGACACATGTCCTGCGTTTGAAACCAAATGGAGAAAAGCACACGAGTAACCATCAAAACGTTGCTGGCTGTACGGAACACTCCGTAAAGTAACGCATGGCCAAGCTTACCAGATCGTGCATCGGAAACTACCCGGCATTTGCATGACAAACTCGATTTGCTCCGATGTACCTGCATCAGAGCGTCGTCACCTTCATGCGGTCAAAGATCTTATCGAGGCAGTCAAGCTGTCTTCGTAATTCAATTATCTACTTTACATACACTGAGAAAATGCCCCAAGCGGCTTCTGCTTCCCATCCAGTAAATCATCTATTTAAGGAGAGTCATGAAACCAAAAGGTATGGGCAACTCATCTTTCTCGACATGTAGTGGTATCTTGATATCAAGTCAGGCCATCCAACGCCATGCTGGCATGATGCCTGCTGTATCTGTTCTGTCCAGTACCCATCAAAGCGCATACAATGCATTAGATTCGAAACAAAAAAGCAAAGGTAAAGGAATTACAGTATTAGATATACACGCTGCTCGTCAATCTTTTTACATGAAGAGAGCAACAACGGCCGCAAGAGCGACGCTGAGGAAGAAGCCGTTGGCAGAGATTTGCACACCGGCACTTGCGTTGCCTGGAATGGGGACAGAAGAGCTGGGCTTGGGCGTGACTGAAGGGTAAGACCCAGTAGCACCAGCAACACCACTCGGGACGATGGTAAAGCTAGTTGGCACGGCCGAGCCAAGAGCACCAGTCGTAGCACCCGCCGAGGCAGCCGCAGGAGTACCAGCAGCGAGACCTGCAGAGACAGTGGTCGTGCCGGCGGCGCTGATGGTAGAGGTGGTGAACTGCACCTGAGGAAGTGTGAGGGTGGTGCTAATGGCCTGAGTAGTGGAGCTGCCAGGGATGGTGTTGCCAGCCGAGGCGCCATTGGTGTAAGTGCACGGTACGACGACGCTTGTGGACACGGTGACCGTTGTCACGGGCTGGCTGGCAGCAGGAGCAGAAGTCGCGGGGACTGAAGCACCAGCGGAGGCCGGGACCGAGGCAGCTGGCACGGATGCGGCGGCGGAGGAGCCGGGTGCGTAAGAGCTCGCGGGAGCTGACGCAGCGGGAGCTGATCCTGCAGGTGCAGAAGCAGAAGGAGCCGAACCCGTCGGAGCAGAGCCGGCTGGTGCCGATCCAGCCGGGGCAGAAGCAGCAGGGGCAGAGCCAGCTGGAGCAGAGCCAGCTGGGACAGAGGCACCGACGGAGGTGGCAGCAGAGACTGGAATAACCGAGACTGGGACGGATGTGGTCTTGATGACTGTTGAAGAAGCAGGGCAGTTGGTCACCTCAGGACCGCAGCTGGTAATGGTGATCTCCTTGGTTGAGTACACAGTAGAGGGCGTAGGAGCGACCTCAGGGCTGGATACTGGGACCGAAGCACCAACCGATGTAGGGGAAGAGACTGGGACTGAGGCACCAGCAGAAGAGGGAACAGAAACTGGGACTGAGGCACCAACAGAAGAGGGAACAGAAACCGGGACCGAAGCACCAGCAGATGTGGGAACAGACACTGGGACAACCGAGACTGGGACGGAAGTAGTCTTGACGACTGTGGAAGAGGCAGGGCAGTTGGTGACTTCAGGGCCGCAGCTAGTAACAGTAATCTCCTTGGTAGAGTAGACAGTCGAAGGTGTTGGGGCAACCTCAGGACTGGAAACAGGTACGGACACGGCAGCACTGGACGGGGTACCAACTGCAGATGTAGACGGCACAGGTGCACCACCAAGGCTAATAGTGGAAGGACAAGCAGTGATGATGGCCGGGGTCTTGGAGATGTACTGCGCGCAAATACCAGCAAAGTAGTTGAGGGCAGACTGGATCTCAGCTTGATCGGCACCGTAGGCAGTCACGCACTGAACAACTTGGGTGGTGTAGTTGGAGTCCTGGCAGAAGCAGTCGTTGTCGGTGTTGTCCTTGCATCCAGACATCCAAAGCCAGGTGTTCAAGCATTGGGGCAATACGCTTGGGCAAGGAGCTGAAGGAGCAGGTGCTGCGGGAATGCTCGAGGAAGATGCACCAGCAGAGGCAGGCACTGAATTGGCTGGTACTGAACCAGCGGGAACTGAAGCAGACGGGACAGAGCCAGATGGAGATCCAGCGGGCGCAGAGCCAGATGGAGATCCAGCAGGAGCGGAGCCAACAGGGACAGAGCCGGCTGGAGCAGAACCAGAGGGAGAA
Source organism: Astrothelium macrocarpum (assembly GCA_021030915.1). Taxonomy (NCBI): domain Eukaryota; kingdom Fungi; phylum Ascomycota; class Dothideomycetes; order Trypetheliales; family Trypetheliaceae; genus Astrothelium; species Astrothelium macrocarpum. Next base: position 28,171 of record JAGEMR010000026.1, read on the forward strand.
GAGCCCGTAGGAGCGGCTGTGCACCTGGTGCAGATGGTAGAGGTGGAAGTAGAGTAGATGGTTGAAATGCTAGGAGTGCTAAGGACAGTGGTCGATCCTGCTTGGGTGACGGTCTGTCCAACCGGGCAGGTGGTGAGCGTGGTGAGCACGATGACCGTGGTCTGGGTCTCAGGAATACTTGATGAACCAATCACAGGGGTCGTAGCTGGAGTGCTCACACCAACAGATGAAGGAGAGGTCTGTAGTGTCATGCCAGGTGTAGTTGCAGGGGTGTTGGGAATGGAAGCAACAGGACTTGTTGAGTTGACGCCCTGAACGCTGGATGGAGTAGGAAGACTGTAAGATGATGGAATAGAAATAGATGGGCTTGGCAGACTGGAGCTTCCATAACTGCTTGGAACAGGTGCTGAACTGCTCTGAGGGATGGTTCCAGGGGTGGTTATAGCAGGAACAGAGCTGCTCGAATAGCTGAATGCGGACGATGTGTACTTGGGAGGAACAGTACTAGAAGCCGTGCTGCAGTCAAACGTAATACTGTGGATGCTCAATGAGCAGCTTTGGGAAGTAGCTGTGGAAGGGAGAACAAAAGAGACTGATTTGGCACCACCGCATTGAGAGTTCTCGATGGAAGAACCCCCTGACGCGCAATGAGCAGTCTGTTTGCAAATCGAGCTGTCTGGCATGTAGTAGTGACATTCAACATCGGTATCGTGGTCAGAAGAGATTTGCAAGCCACTGATGGACATGCCTTCCTGGTCCTCTCCACAAGAAATGGACGGACCGCTGCTAGAAGAGCCAGACTTGCCAATGGAACCAGCAATGCACTTGGATTGGAAGCCGTTCCTCTTTGAAATATCACGTTTGCTTGAGCCATCTTGACATTGGAAACCACTGAAACCAAGACCACCATAAGTGCTGAATGGACCAGGCTGAAGGCCACTCCAGTCAAAGCCAGAGGATTGAGCGGAATTGCAGTGGTTGTTGGTGTTTGATGGGCAGTTGAAGGACGGAGCATCTGTCCAACCCTGGTTTGGAGTTAGCAGGTTGAAGAATAGTATGAGACAAGATACTGCGTACCAAAGCCATAGCCTGGCGAGCAGCTAGGCCGAAGCTCAACGCAGCAGACGTTGCCAATTTCATTTTGAACAAAGTAATGATAATTCAGAATTAAGTATAGTAATATGAAAAACGATTGTGGTGGAGATGATCTCCAAGTGTTGAGAGCAAAGGAACGAGTGACTCTGACTCTCGAAATGACTAGATCGGTAGCGGTTGAAAAGGAGAAAGAAAGGATGAAGAGAAGGAGAGGCCTCAAAGGTGACCGGATGATGAGGAAGATATACCAACCCAGCGATGGTTTGTCTAGCCTACTTACTGTATGGAGTACCGGTTGCGCTTACGCGCTGAAACAATGGATCCAGACCCTATGCCCAGGGCGTCCATACCACGAATAGTCATGGCAACTTGTTCTAGCGCTCCAGGCACCGGCAGTGGGTGAGGTGTTTTGTGCATACATCCTCTTTTGGGAGGGCGGAGGTGGAGAGTTGTGGGTTAGCCGAAGTGCCAACGGCCAGGTTTAGGCCCCTGAGTAAAAATTTGGTGGTCTCTATTGGGTCATGGATGGACTGAAGCCGCCTTTCTGCCGGATGAGGCTTGTCATTGCTGCAGTGTACCTTGCATTAGCGCCGTGCCATGGCTGCCCTCCCCTTGTTTCATCGTTTTACTCGGCCCAAAAGGTTCCTCTCTGTTGATGCGCGCTAGGATCTCAGTTGCGTGCCTTTCCAATTACACGCCGGCTCGGAAGCGATGACCAATTCTCTTTGTTCGCGCCGACTTCCGTCCCCTGAACGACTTGGTTGGCCACTGCTAAAAGGCAGCTCGGGAAAACATGAATTGCCCTTACTCGGCGTTTCGCGATGCCTTTCTCGGCCTCTGCGAGCCAGTCATAGTCCATTGGTCTACCGTTTCAGCATGCTGAAAGTGTTATTGCAAGGGTTCACACAAGCCGCCTACCAAGCGTCTATTATGCAAGTAACAGCACAGCTTCTTACAACATTACAAAGTCAGCAAATCTTGACGGATCCATAATTCGGTCATGACATAACCTTCTCCTGTCATGTCTTCCTGTGGAAGGCTGACAAGGACAGATAATGATCCCTCGGCATCATGAGTAAACGAACATGCTGGAACAGGCCCCTAAGTGGCCAGGGGTTTTCCCATGCAACGACGCCCTTGTTCTGTTCCCATGGTGTAAGGCTGGATACGGCAACACAGCCTCCTCGAACCCATGGTTCTCCTCGAGATCCGCTCTGGGGTTCGTTGTAGTCAACTGCCTTTCTGGTATATAGATAGAACATGACTCGCCATAGTTAGATCTATCGTTTCAATAAATGTTCCTAGTGGAACTGCACTCCATCACAGTAACGTGAAAAGATTTAGGTCAACTCGCATTGGCTTCGAGCTACCGACAAAATCTACATGCTAACTTCAAGACTAAGACCGTACTGAAAAGTCAGCGGACAATTCTTGCCGTTGCCAAGACGTCGACGAATGAAGTCTGGTTGGTGTCGCAGACACTGGCTAATCGGATTGCAGCTTTCATCGTGTTCGGGCGGGCTTTGCCAGTTTATGCCGATAGCAAGTGGTAATGCTCGCGTTGAGCTTGCTTCCGTGTTGCCATCGATCAGAAACATCTCCTACGCTCCTTGAGGAACCAGCCCTACGTGCATGTACGTAGAAAAATCCCGCAGGGCTATGGTTAGGTGCTGTTGGATAGATTTCGATCGTGTGCGGGGCCCAAGACCAACAGGTACAACAGAAATGCAGAAGGGAAAGCGTCCCATGACATATGAGGAAGGCTTGTGGTGGGTCTTGATGTGCCGCTGACTGCAGTGTATGCACTAAATTCAGAGATTTGCCGTGAATCGGATTAGATACTATGTGAATTGGGGTGGGTGGATTGCGAGAGCCAAGTCTTCCTCTTAGACATGTTAATCGTTATGCTCTCTCGTCTATCCGCCGTTGGTAAATTTACGTGGACAAAGCCTACAGGTGGTTCAGATAGCTAGAATTTTCCAATCAGAGCGCAGCGGCGACATTGATTCAGCCATAGAGTACAGCATCTTCCATCGTAGGCACCTACGATTCACGCAACCCTTTCTCTTCGGCCCTGCTGTGTAGCTCTAGTTTCGCGCCGGTTAAAGATACTGGCTTCTGATACTCCTTCGCTCGATAAAAGTCAACTAATACTCTCTTTTGAGCCAGTGTGTGAGCGGCAGTGTCGATCCATGCCTGATAGGGACCTTGCCAGTGTTCTCACATATTCTTAGCCAGGCCACAAGGCTGACTTCATGGAGAGCAAATCTGCTTCAAAAGCAAAACACAAGGCTGATCAACAGACACATGTTCCAGATATGTCGAAAGCAATTAGCAACATCCTTCTGCTCATCACCGTGAGCTGCGAAAGATGACTTCTTGAACTCGACGAAGCAAATGGCAGAACCAACCATAGCCTTCAATAACGACGCAAATGTACAGAATCAAGCCGCTACTCAAAACTTTCATGGTGATGCGCGGTTTGATTTTGGCGCTCGGTACATTGACAACACGTCCATTGGTGGTCTACTTCACTGACAGTCTGAAGGTATGCAATTGAAATCGGCACAAATAACCAACCGTTCGCAACATCCCAGAAGGATCAGAATCAAGCAAATAACATCCAAGCTGGAAGAGATGTATTTGCGCTATTTGGGTGGGAACGAGCACAGTCTCGAAAGCTACTGTATTGACAAGCGGCATGCAGGCAGACCAGCGATGCAGCTCAACAACATATCCTCAGTCAAGGTGGGTGGCCTTCCATCCCATGTACGCCATAGTTACGCAAGAAAATAATCTACAATGAAAAGAATCCTCCAGGAAGGGCCGAAAGCAGGCCAGTGACGAAGGTACAGAAAACTCAAGAAGCTTTCGAAATCATGTACTTGTCTGAATTGAGGTAACAGAGGTCTTGGCTTCGCTCGCATTTCCTCGGATGTTTGACCGCCGCCGTAATATCGAAACACGTCACCCGGAAACGTGCAAATGGCTTCTACAGCATGAACACTACCAAAAATGGCACGCCGACGACTCGGGTATCCTTTGGATTGAAGGTAAACCTGGGTCCGGAAAGTCAACGTTGATGAAGTTCATCCGTGATGGAAATTCCGAGAGCCACAGCGGTCACAATAAGATAGAGCTTGAGTGCTTCTTCAATGGCCAAGGGGAGGAAATGCAGAAGACCACAATTGGCATGCTGCGTTCACTGTTATTCCAGCTCTACAAACACGAATTCGGTGGCACAATACGCTCAAAGGTTAGACAGGTTTTTGAAGAAAAGCAAATCGGCTCCATGTCTCGTCAAGAGGCCTCATGGAAATTGGAAGAACTGAAAGAGCTATTTATTGCGGCTGTTCTTGGATCAGGCATCTCACACAAGCTGATTATATATATAGACGCGCTTGATGAGACGGGACAAGACTCTACACGAGAGATCGGTGAATATCTTCAAGTTTTGAATCATCATATAAATAAGCAAAAAAGAAAAACGAAGATCTGCGTTTCATGTCGCCATTTTCCAGCGCCGGACTCAGTGGTAAACACGAGAATATGTGTGGAAAGTCACAATGGGACGGATATTAAGATGTTTGTTCACGACAAGCTACAGCCTGTGTTGGAGCGATTTCCGTTCCAGACCGCATGGGTTGATCTTAAGGAAGATCTTGTGGAACGGGCACAAGGTGTTTTCCAATGGGCCCAGCTGATTGTCAACATGATAAGCCAGTGGATCGGGGAAGGCGAAAGCCCAACGACTGTTCGGATACGACTACAAGAAACTCCGACCAAACTTAAAGACGTCTACAAGCACATCATAACAGATGTCATCGTGCCCCGAAATTGGCCCAGGAGTTTCCTCTTGTTCCAGTGTATCTGCTTTGCAGCGCGGCCGCTGTCTGTAAAAGAGCTACGGCATGTACTTTCCTCTCCAAAACCAACAACGCGGTTCGCTTCCGAACCTTATCAAGACGAAGAAAGCTTCGGTCAGGATGACCAAAGCATGTTACGGCTGATTAACACACTTTCTGGCGGCCTTGCTGAGATCAAAGATATCACAGACGAGGATGAGGTATTCGAAAACAGCGTTCAGCTAATCCACCAATCTGTGAGCGACTTTCTTGTGTCTGATGGCCTTATCCTGCTTTCAGCTTTGAAGAAGAGCCTTTCGCTTGCTAGTTGCAAAGGGCAAACTATACCTCTCAGCAGTGTTCGTCAGTGGCCTCGCAGGGTCTTTGCTTATCTTTGGTCTCGGATCAATCTCTTTTTCAGCATCAAAGATACCTTTGTTGGGCGGGACTATTTCCTTAAGTTAAAGTTGATCCTTCTTGCTTTTCAGGACCCTGTAATGGTTGCTAGAGCATGTCTAAAATTCTTGAGAAAGCATTTTGGACGTATACAAAGCTTAAAAGATACTACTGCGAATGGAAAGCTGCAATTAGTATTTGACAGTCAAAGAATCAGCCACGAAGGTCACGCGCTGCTGTTTAGAGCATGTCTGAATAGCTTGGATACGATAGAGAAAACGGATCTGGATGCCTACATGGATGCGTGGGCAAGCGATAATTCGGACGATTACTCGCACGGATCGATACATGACAAGATGTCTCTTGGCGCTTACGCCACAGCTTACATATGGTTTCATGCAGAGAAATCAGAGGGCAGATATTTTGAAGAAGTCTATCTAGATCCAGACATATTCAGAAGGGTCTTTCCAAAGTCGCTAAGATTGCACGAGCTATTTCACCCAGACGTTCCTCCCACCCATGGCGTTACTTTACTTCAAACGGCATCAGCTTGGAACCTAAAAGAGCTGATAAACCTCCTTCTTGATCACGGTGTGAATGTCAATGAAAGGGATGGCGAAGGTTATACGGTGTTATACTACGCCTCCACATACGGTTACGCAGATGTTGTCCAAATGTTACTGGACCGGGGTGCTGATTTACATGCTGAAAGCATCTCTGGAGACACAGCTCTAACCACCTGCATAAGGGAGGGCAATCTTGCAGTTGCCCGAGTGTTATTGAGAAGAGCCAAGGAAGTTACTAAGCCAACAATTGTCACCAGAAGTGTACTTGAAGTAGCCGCTGGGAATGGAAGCCTTGACTTGGTCGAATGTGTCATAGATGCCGGAGCGGACCCAAAAGACAAGTTTCATGAAAATGCCCTTGCAGCTGCAGCTCGTCAAGGGCATGAGGAGATTGTGTCACTGCTAATCAGCAGAGGAGTCGATGTAAATTCGGAGGGGCTTCATGTTACCACTGCTCTTCAGGATGCGGCTCGTCACGGACATGAGAAGGTTATGTCATTACTCATCAGCAAAGGGGTCAAAGTGAATAGACAAGGAGGCTTCTATGGAAGTGCTCTTCAAGCTGCGGCTCTCACAGGCAGGCCAGGACTGGTTTCTTTGCTCCTTGATAAAAAAGCCGAAGTCAATGCGCAAGGAGGCTACTATGGAAACGCCCTACAAGCTGCGGCTTGTGCAAGTCCACCCGAGATAGTCTCTTTACTTCTGGATCGAGGTGCAGATGTGAATGCACATGGAGGCTTTTATGGAAACGCCCTACAAGCTGCAGTTGATGCTTGTTCGGTGGGCGTGGTCTCTCTGCTTTTGGAAAACGGAGCGGATGTAAATGCGAAAGGAGGCCATTACGGTAGTGTGCTACATGCGGCAGCTAGTGGAGGCTCAACGGATTTGGTTTCTATGTTGATTGAAAGAGGGGCAAACGTGAACATAGAGAACGAAAGCCTTCTTACTCCTCTCCACTTCACAGGATCCTTAGAAGTGGCAAAGTTACTGTACGATCGTGGAGCCAACATAAATGCTTGCAGCAAGTTAGGCGACAGCCTTCTTTGTTCAGCAGCCTCGTGCGGTCGGCTAGACGTCGTGCGATGGCTATTATCCTTGGGTGCTGAATCGTCATTGGCGAATACATCAGGTCCCACTCCCTTACACTGGGCAAGCACAAACAGTTTGGAGATCGCGAAATTATTGGTGAACGCAGGCGCAGATCTCACCGCTCGTAGTAAAAGTGGCCGGACTATGCTTCACGAAGCAGCATGGTTTGGCCAACGAAAAATTGTTCAATGGTTGATTCATCTTGGGGCAGACGTGAATGCAACGAACTCATGTGGAGAGAGTCCGTTGTTTGATGCGGTCAGCAAAGGCCACTATCTGACCGCCAAAATGCTGCTGGACAATGGTGCATCCATCCATCTTCGCGATCACCACGGTTGCACTATCCTCCATGCCGCTGCTGTGGCCGGTGAGTCTCAGACTATTGACTGGTTAATTCGTCTCGGTCTAGATGTGAACGCGACAGATTTGAGAGGGCGGACTCCACTACACGAGGCGGCCTACCAAGGGCGACATTCTACCGCTGGAGTGCTCTTAGACAAAGGTGCATTAATCAATCCCCCTGATAATACTGGCCAGACACCGCTACACTGTTCTCTCTCTAGCGGCTGCGAATCTGTAGCAGAGCTACTATTGTTACAAAACGCAGACCAGCACCTCCAGGATGGCTACGGCATGAGCAGTTCCGACTGGATAATGAGTACACCTCGGCTACGAAGGAGATTCAGTCATCTGTTATCGAATCCCCACGACCGTTTACCACGCGGCAGATTGGGTTGCCTTCATCATTCTGTGCAAAACTCGATATCGAGACTTTTGGCAACAGGTAGTGAGGAATGCCAGGCGGGATATTATGAGCTTAGTCGTTGTCTGATGTTTCTGGGACAGCGTGACGAAGCATTGGTTGCGCTTCATCTGTATCTTTGCTCAGAATCAATCGAATGTGATGTCTGCGGGTGCATTCCCGAAACGGTCGATTGGTACACCTGTATGAAATGTCCTGATCTTGACCTGTGCTCCGTATGTTGGCATCAGGATGAGCACATCCGTTCCCAGCGCCACTGTGGACATAACCGCGAGGAATTCATGCACATTTCTGTGGCAGAGCAATCAGGGCAAAGTCCCAATGTCGTGAACAGTGCTGGTGAAACGAGAACCGCATGGTTGCAGCGAATTCAAGAAACATTTGGTGAAAAACTACCTATGCCTGTGGATGACGATCAGAGTGTCAAATCCAAAAGTTTGCTGCTGGAGCCCGTGACCGCAGTACGTCCCTGGTTCCTTTGATTCCAAGTGCGGTGTTATCCAATTAACGAAAGTCAAACTATCTGTCAATGGCTTGGCACTCTAATTTATTGAGAGCGGGATTTTTGAAGACACAAGGGTGTACCAAATAGTGGGATCTTTCGAGATAATGGAATCGATCCCCATTGTTAGACGGGTAGCCTTGTCTTCTCTGATTATGTCTTGATTTTAGAATCGCCAGTGAATGTAGCAAATGGAAGGTAAAAGTCGGAGCCAGCTGTTCACATGCCGACAACACTCCTCAACACAAGCATGTGGCGCAGATGATGATAGTATACGCGATGAATAGCTCGATACTTCGTGTTCAGGATTTGGTTTGTCATCAGCGCCGCGGTGCACGCTGACGTTTCTTATGGGTACCGATGAAGCTTGTCTTGGATTGAGATGAACGATGAGAACTTGTAGTATCATATTTCTGGTCCGGATTTTACCATGAATCTCGATGAGACTTGTTCTTCCTCGTGTATGTTATTTTTGAACAAAGGTTCCATGCGAATTGCTAGGCAGCAGCCAGATTTGTGATTTAGCTCTACGTTTTGTGGAAATATGGTTGACCCAACGGAGTGCTCAAGATATCAATACGGCCTTCTTTGTCATTGTTTGGGTTGATGGTACAAAGCGGCTTCTGAAAAGAAGATAAGAGGAAGGGCAAGATTAGCATTAGCCTCATGCTTTCGTCATCGGATGGAATTTCCAGGTCGTTAGCTCAGCCTTGTTGGCTGATACTACGGTCAACTCCCGGTCTTCAGTCCTAGACCGCGTGCATTTCTCTGTGCTATAAGTCGGCATAAGAAGCATTCTTTGTTTTATCTAATATGATCACTCAGCCGACTGTGGATGATTTCAAGGTAGGCTGGATCTGCGCCGTGCAGACTGAATATGTAGTGGCTTGCCAACTGCTCGAGGAAGAGTTCCCTCCCCCTCTCAAGTCTAAGCATGATGATAACTTATACACACTTGGGCGGGTCGAAGGTCATAACGTTGTGATTGCTTGCCTTCCAAAGGGAAAATATGGAGTGTCATCGGCGACATCCGTGGCAAAAGATATGCTATTTACCTTTCCGTCAATCGAGCTAGGACTCATGGTTGGTATTGCGGGAGGAGCACCAAGTGGAAAGCATGACATCCGCCTTGGAGATGTTGTAGTTGGCCAGCCCGTTGGCCAATCTAACGGAGTTATGCACTACGCATTTGGTAAAGCTATCCAAGAGCGACGATTCGAACGCACAGGTGCTCTAAATGCTCCACCGCGAATGATGTTGTCGGCACTGCAGAAGCTTGCAGTGCGACACGAAACAGATGGCCATCAAATTGCCTCTACAATCGAAGACATGCTCAAGCGCAAACCTCGTTTACAAAAGAGGTATCAGCGCCCAGCGGCAGACACGGATAAGCTATTCCAGCCGTCCTTTCTTCACGCGGACGATAGTCAACCCTGTTCAAGCCTTTGTGCCCAGCAAAGCGAACAAATGATAGTGCGATGTGCACGCGATGAAAGCGACAACGACCCGGCTATTCATTACGGTCTAATTGCCTCGGCAGACAGGTTGGTGAAAGATGCGCAAATACGGGACTATTTAGCCAAAAGTGAGAATGTTCTCTGCTTCGAGATGGAAGCTGCTGGGCTGATGGATAATTTCCCGTGCGTCGTCATTCGAGGAATTTGTGATTACTCGGATACGCACAAGAACGATATTTGGCAAGGCTATGCTGCTGCCACGGCAGCAGCGTACGCAAAAGAGCTGCTTTCAGTGATACCAGCTGCAGAGCTGAAGAGCTTGCCGGGATACAATAGAGCCCAATCAGAGCAGGTGAGGTCTTTTTGGAAATCCGTCCTGGCTTTGCCGTTGGAATTCTGACACGTTGACAGACTGGTAGCACCACTTTCAATAATTACGGCAGTGTCCAAAATCAGGCCCACACACAGCATTTCAATGGAGGCTTGACGTTTTCCTGAGAAGGATGATGTCAAGTTCGAAATGAAGGATCCGCGGCAGAGTGCGGGAAGATGTTTCTACTTAATTGTAGTCCCAATAGAGATAGTAGCATTCAGTGCAACGATCATATGTAAAATGTTGTTTGTTGAGTGAGAATTATAGTTTAATGCGGATGATGGCCGGGCCGAGGCGGGTGGCTGGCGTTGGCAGTCGCAAAGTTGCTTCAGATGCTTCCTTTCTTTGCCTGCTGACCTCCTGAACACCTTCACCAAAGAAAACAATATCCTCCATCCATCCTCGTTTTTCTGCCAGATCTCGTGTCTGGCATTCGTATACACATCTCCAGCAATATACAGCCATTATCTATGGGCAATCCACCAACCACGATTCTTTTTTCTTCCTTTGGACGTGTGTGCGACACTGTTTCAGCTTCTTTCCTGACATCGGGACTTTCAACTGTGGACGCCAGTTTCGCTACTTTCCTCTGGCTAGGGGCATCCGGTCCGCCTTGATTGGGCGGACGAAATATTCTGGCTGTCATCTCAGTACGGGTAATGTGATGTCTCCCAAAAACCACCGACACTGCTCTGACTTCCGCAGCCCTTGTATGATCTACAAAACCTGCAACTCACATGTCGTAATACTGATGCGAGCGATTTTGATACTTGAGTAATTCAGAACGCGCAAGATCTATAAAGATCAAGTTTCAAGGAGGACCCTGAAGATCCAAGAAAATCTTTTTGGAAGCTGAAGACGGGACTCGTCTTATTCAGCTAGGATGAATACCCAGACTGAAATCATGACGGACCTTCGAACTGGCACCCCTCCGATTCGAATCGCCTCTCCCGGTCCAGCCAGAAATGCCATTCTAAGTCCACCTTCAGACACTCCAGAACCAAAGCTGGACATTAATGCTGTCCGGACCAAGGCGGCCAAGAAAAAGAAAAAGAAGCGAAACAACAAACTTCCAGCTGCGCCAGCTGCTACGACCGTCTACGGTTTTCAGACTCCAGTTACATCTGGAGGTGAAGAATCCGACTATTCGACAGCTGGTTCGCCCAGACTTGGTGCCAGGGGCAGTAATCTGCCAAGCGTAACTAGCAGTCCCAGTTTGAACGCTGTTGCAAGCGGAGGCACTGGCATCAGTGCGCTCAGGTTGCAGTTGGATGCGCTCAGTCTCCAGAATAGCGTACGCCCTTCGCCTCAACGTTCTTCAAGCAAATTGAGGTCGAACATCTCCAGCCCAGGCGGTTCATCACAGACACCAAGTGATGGCGACCGAACTGAAATGGATTGTTATGAGATCCCTCTTGAAGATGATTTCGTCAGTCCCGAAATAAGTTCCAAGCCAATGATCAGCGCAGTTGAAGGAGGTCTTCGCCAGGATTCAATTGTTCGCAAAATGACTGCCTCGGATTTTGAGTCTCTCACGTGTCTTGGGAAGGGCACCTTTGGTACTGTTCTGCTTGTCAAGCAGCGTGCCACTGGTCGCCTTTATGCGCAAAAGCAATTCCGCAAGGCTTCTCTGACCGTCCACAAGAAACTTGTTGAGCAGACCAAAACCGAGCGCGTAATCCTCGAGTCAATCAATCGCCACCCGTATGTGGTCAAGCTATACTACGCCTTCCAAGATCACGAGAAGCTTTACCTGATTCTTGAATACGCCCAGGGCGGTGAATTGTTCACACATCTCGCAACAGAGAAGATGTTCAGCGAAGAAGTCGCTGCATTCTACATGGCGGAAATGGTCCTCGCGCTTGAGCACCTACATACCAACATTGGTGTCATCTATCGCGACTTGAAGCCAGAAAATTGTCTTTTGGATTCCGAAGGCCATCTATTGCTCACTGATTTTGGTCTGTCCAAAGTCGCAGTCGATGATGATACTCGCTGTAATTCCGTGCTTGGCACTATTGAGTACATGGCACCGGAAGTAATTCAAGGTCAAGATTACGGAATGGCAGTAGATTACTGGTCACTCGGCGCTATTGGCTTCGATCTCCTGACCGGCAGTCCTCCGTTCACAGGTCCGAACCATACCAAGATCCAAGACAAGATTCTCAAATCCAAACTTGTTCTACCTTACTTCCTCGGTCCAGACGCCAAAGACCTGCTCACTCGTCTCTTGCGAAAGGAGCCAAAGAAGCGCTTGGGCGCTAATATGCCCAAGGATCTTCAAACGATCAAGAAACATCGCTTCTTCCGCAAGATCGACTGGAAAGCGTTGGAGCGGAGGGAGTTGGAGCCGCCTATCAAGCCGCTGATTACTGATCCGGAATTGGCGGAGAACTTCTCCAAAGAGTTTACGGAATTGGCTATGAGCCCAGTAACTGCAACAGCTGGGAAAGGGTTCGATGACATTGTCATGATGAAAGGTGAAGAGGGCAATGTTTTTGGTGGATTCAGTTTCGTCGCCAGTCAGAGCCTTTTGGATAGTGGGGAATGGGGTTTCTAGCATCATTAAGCATGTCGGTTCATCGATTTCGTCCGTTTTCGAATTCTTTTATCATTGGGTACTTTCACGAGCACACCTGGCAACCATATTTCCTGTAACGCGCTTTTCCATCCATAGCAATACTAGTCCATTCATCCATCCCATTCACAACTCCCTCCACTCATGCCCCTTCTCCCACGCATACCCCACCCGCAACACCACCTCCTCCGCCCACCACCGCCCCACCACCTGCATCCCCACGGGCACCTTCCTCCCTTCCTCCCTCAACGGCCCCTCCTCCACGGCCACTATCCCCATCGGCACCGTCAACGCAGGATGTCCCGTCTGATTAAACCCGCACGTATTCGCCGTCACCCCCAGCTGGCCCCTCAACTGCTCCAACGGCATCGCATCGCGCTCCGCGTGCGGCGGCGCAGGCTTCGGCAGCGTCGGCGTCAGCAGCACGTCGAGCGCGTGTGTCGCGAACGCGGCGTCGTACGCGTCGCGCAGTGCGCGCGCGAGGTTCGTCGCCTTCGCTTGCAGATGCGGGAACGCGGTTGCGGCGTATGCGCCCGCGAGGTAGATGTTCTTGGTCGCGACGTACGCGGCGTCCCATTGCGAGCCGGAGTGCAGCGGGTGCAGGCGCTGGTTGAGCGAGAGCAGTTCGTGCGTGCGCCGCCCTGCTGCGCTGTGTCGCTTGGTGAGCCAGCCGCCGGGCTTGGAGACGCCGGTCCAGATGAGAGGGGCTTTGGCGTGGAGGGGGATGGAAATGTCGACGAGGGTGGCGTGGGAGGTTTTGGCGAGGAGGGAAGTCGCGTGGAGGAAGGCGGATTTGATGGCGGGGGAGAGAGTGGGATGGTTGAGAGATTCCGTGATGATGCCGGTGCGGAGACCGGTGAGGTCGGTAGGGTTGGAGATGCTTTGGAGGTTTGCAGCATAAGGAGGAATGTGCGATCGCGCTGGGGCGGCGAAACTGCGGTCGTCGATGTTGTCGGTCCCCGCGATGGCTTCCAGGAGAAGAGCGTTGTCGAGGACTGTGCGTGTCATAGGGCCGAGGTGATCATTCGTGGGTTCGTTGGAACCGCAGCCGGTGTACGGGATCAAACCGAAGGTGGGTTTGAATCCAACAAGTCCGCAAGTGCATGCTGGAATACGAACTGAACCCCCTAAACAAAGACTGAGCTGATTCTCGTACTGATTAAGGACAGGCAAGAAAAGTCTACCTTGGTCTGCGCCGATGGCAAGATCAACTTCTTGATTCGCTACAAGCACTCCGCACCCACTCGAACTTCCACCACTGCTATATCCTTCAGCAAAAGGATTGTGTACTGGACCAGTGGCAGCAGAGCTCGAAGTTGCACTGTGACACATGTTCTCGCAAGTTGCTTTACCAACAATATGGCCGCCGGCCTCAAGAATCCGGGTAACGACAGAGGCGTCAATCCTCTTGATATTTGAGCCAGATCCGAAAGGAGACAAGAGTAACGCTTACCGGAACGAAATCTTTTACAAAGTCTGTGCCTAGCAACATTGGAACATTGGCTACGGCAATGTTGTCTTTGAGAACCACGGTTTTGCCAGCCAAAAGACCAGAGTGCGAAGAAGCTTTGTCCTTGATACTGCATTTCCAAGCCCAGGCGCCGTGCTTGTTTTCTTCCTGTACTGGATAATGGACATTTTCTCTTGGGAACTTATCGAAATCTACCTGAGGCTCATAGTCTGTTCAGGACTCAGCAACGTAGATTGCACCATCTATTTTTTGAGCGTAAAGTACCTGGCATGTCCATGAGCTCTACAGCTGATTCATGGAAGGTGGCCAAGAGCTTTCTATAGTCTTCACGTTCTCCATCTTTAAGACTAACGCCCAAAGATTCACAAGCTCTATCTAGATCTTTATTTGTTACAGGATTATCCTTCTTAGGCGAGATAGAAAGGACAGACATGGTAGTTGATGTGGACCATTTAGTATGTGGAAGTTTCTTCTTTCCTTGAAATGCCTACAAGATGGCAATTCCAACGAGCCATGTCATAAACCCCGTAACCTCGGCGCAAAGGATGCCATAGTAGTAATGGGAACCGATAGCCAAAGCAAGGTTAAAGTGGGATGATTGATAAGGCTTAGCCATCGAAAGATCAAGTTCGAGCAGCAAGCAGGGATCAGAGGCGGGGAGCGCAGCACCTCCACCATTGCAGCAATGTATCTATACTTCTGCCATGCCATTATTCGTCATGACGAAATGGAAAGAGGTGGGACTGGGATGATCATGTAGATTGTCAGTCTTGATAGTTGATTAAGAAAGTAAGCGGTCTCTATCTCTTTTATCTCTTCTGGCGAGAGCTACTAATAATGCCTCACGTTGAAGAGAGTGTGCAACTACCACGAGATTTCGAAGGTGACTGTTCATCATGAAATTCCTTTCCCTCTTTACATGCTGACTTTTCAGGCTTCGGTGAGGAGGGTGGTCGTGTGCCATGGCCAAACGGAGCTCGTATCGCTGTTTCTTTCATCCTCAATTATGAAGAAGGGGGCGAAAGGTCAATGGAGGATGGTGATGGCTTAAGCGAACCTTACTTGTGGGAAAAAGGCTCAACTGGCGGTATCAAGCCTGGAGGACGTTATTTGAACTCTGAGCACGATTTTGAGTACGGCAGTCGCGTGGGTTGTTGGAGGATTTTCCGATTGATGAAAGAATTTGGGTGGAATATGACGCTGTGGGCAATTGCCAAAGCAATGGAGCGGAATCCTGCCTTTGCCAAAGCTTGCGTCAGAGAGGGTCATGAAATTGGAGCGCATGGTGAGAAATCCTACCACATGAACAACAGGAAGGATTGACTTGGCGATCAAAATCTGCTCAAAACATCATAGCTTGCTGACGAGCTGTCTTCCAGGGCTAAGATGGCTGGAAATCTGGGACTACAGCGTTGAAGATGACAAAAAGTACATCAAAGACACCTGGCTTGCTCTCAAAGAAGCCACCGGGGAAATGCCCGTGGGTTTCTATTTTGGCCGAGGGACTCCTCAAACCCATACATTGGTTCCAATTGTTCTGAAAGAGATTGGCCACAAATTGCTCTATTCCTCTGAGGTATACAACGATGATGTTCCTTACTGGGTTGATGTCCCATGGGAAGCTCGATTACCCGAAAAGGAACGCGAGGGAATGCTCGTTGTACCATACAATTATGATTGTAACGACGGTAAATTCCATATGGCGCCCGGATTCACCACCTCAGCTGGCCAGACGTACGAGAGCTACCTCAAAAGCACCTTTGACATGCTCTATCGTGAAGGCGGTAAAATGATGAATATACCGATGCATTCGCGGATTGTAGGCAAGCCAGGTCGAGCAGAAGCGCTGAGAAACTTTATGAAGTATATCAGCGATAAGCCGGGCGTGTGGGTTGCGACACGACGGGATATCGCAAGCCATTACAAGCAGGCTTTTCCGTATAAAGCGAGTAGTCGGACTGGGGACGAATTATCAGGTACTCATTCGGGCAGTTTTCGGGACTAATGGTAGCTTCGGCATCTGTCCTCCTCGATGATTCGTCAGGACGAAGGGACTGCTGCAAGTCACTGCCAGGGAACACATGATTCGTAGGAACCCTCGAACTTGGTCGTTGAATCGCTCAAACACGAAAATTTGTATTTGGCACGTAAAATTTCCTTGCTTGTCGCGTAAGCTGCTACATTGTTGTCGTGACCGTGCTATCTCATGAATGATAGAAGCAGCTGTGCTATACTACTAATCTTCACGATGCAGCATGGGTAAGCAATTAACAAATCGCCTAACTTGTGCATGAATGATTACATGTAGGCGAGTATAAGCACACCACTGCGATCGAGTTAGTTCGTTTTCTAGACGTCATCAAGCATTTCTCTCTTATGCGCGTCTTATCTCAATTGTATCCTCGATGTGCCTTTCAAATGACTCTCAAATTGAGCCAACTTGTCCACATTAGAGAATTGTAATTAGTAGCGCATCAAACCTTTGCAAGACCGATCAAGTTTAACTCGAATATTGTCACAACATGAGTGCTGTCAAAAGATATCCATCAACCGAAAAGTCCACCACTCATTCCGATGACCATTATCCAATCGATCAGGATGCGAGTACCTCTGAAGATGCCTTTGAAGTCTTCAGTAAAGGCCCCAATGTTGTCGATTTCCGCACTCTCTCATGGCCCCGAGCAGCCATCATCTTTCTCAAAATTCTTTTCTCGACCGGCATCCTCGCCATCCCAACCACTATGAACACTCTTGGTGCTGTCGGAGGCGCGCTGTCCGTCGTCGGCTGGGGCGCACTCGACACTTATGCTGCGATTGTGCCAGGCCATTTCCGAAACCGGCATGCGCAATGCCACAGTATTGCCGACATGGCAAATGTGGTCGGCGGGCCATGGCTGAGGGAATTGACGGGCTTCTTGTTCATCGTGCAGTATGTTTTGTGCGCAAGTTCGAGCATTTTGGGAGCTTCGGTCGCATTAAATGCGCTGAGTGACCATGCAGCTTGCACAGTATGGTGGACCTTGTTGGCGAGTGTTGTCGTCAGTGCAGCTGCGAGTATTCGGAAGTTCGAGAAACTCGCACTGCTAACTTGGGTTGGTTTCATTTCCATCTTTACCGCGGTGTTCATTGTCGTTGTTGGTGTCACTACCAGAGATCGACCTGCAGCTGCTCCCCAAACAGGACCATACGAGTTAGGCTACCATGCCATGGCATATCCAACATTCTCTGCAGGAATCGCTGCGTCGTCCACCATTTTCATATCTTCGGCAGGAAGCTCAGCTTTTCTTCCAGTCATGTCGGAGATGATAAGACCAAAGGACTACAACAAGGCCATATATGCCTGCATGGCTCTCCTGCAATCTGCGTATTTGTCTTTCAGTCTCGTCGTATATCGTTGGTGCGGTCAGTGGGTGGCCACCCCAAGTTTGGGAAGTGCCGGAGGCACGATCGAGAAAGTCTCGTACGCTATCGGCCTCGTGGGTCTTCTTGTTTCTGGATGCCTGTATCTCCACATATCGGCAAAGTACGTCTTCGTACGAATCTTGAGAAAAAGTAGACATCTTCAATCAAACACGTTTGTACATTGGGGAACATGGCTAGGATGCACAACAGGTTTGGCAGGTATTGCGTTCATATTAGCTGAAGCAATACCATTCTTCAATTACCTGATCGCTTTAACGGGGACTGTTTGTGCAGCCCCGTTGGTGATTTCCTTGCCAGCATGGTTGTGGTTGTACGATTACTGGTATTGGTACCGTGGGAACGCTTGGAAGAAGCTCGTTTGGTGTTTCAACTGGTTTCTGATCGTTCTCGGTCTTTTTATGTTCGGTGGTGGCACTTATGGCACAGTACAAGAGATTGTTGATGCGTACGCAAGTGGGCAAATAGGTAGTTATATTCCCTCCGGGCTCCTTTGATCTTAGATCTTGAGGTGCTTTTACTGACTTTGTCACATTAGGAACTGCTTTCAGTTGTGCCAATAACGCATAGCTGACTCCAAGCGAGCTTCGACATTCCTACAAGGTTATGTGCGTATGGAAACCAGTTGTTGACGCATATTCGCTACCTTTGCTGCTTTTGTATCGTTGGAGACTATATCGTCCCTCGTTGAACGATAGTCAATTGCCCCTGACAAGGCGCCGTGGAATCCCCTGCAGCTTCTCGTGGTACGTCGTATTTATATCGGAGCTGTGCACCACGCGCATAGTCTTATATTCTCGCCCTACAACCAGTCGCTATCTCAGCTCGATATTGCGTCAGTATATTTCACATATTGGCACGTCTTACTGGAGATTGGCTCATCGTTTCCTATCGTTTCCTCTCCTCGCATCTCCAGCACGGACAAACCTCCTCTTCCTCCATCCACCTCCCCTTCAAATCCAGCACCACATTTTCCTTCTCCTCCCACTCCATTCCCGTGGTCAAGAAGACCAAGTGCTGCCCCCCGTCCACATCACGAATAGTCCCACCGTCTACAAAGCCTATCTTTCGTGCCGTCCGAATGCTCCCCACATTCGTCTCTAGCGGAAACGCGATCAAATTTCGCATGCCTAGCTCCTGTGTGGCGTAGCGAAAGACCTCACGCCCTGCTTCGGTCGCAATTCCTTGGTTCCAGAAGGAGGGCAGCACTACCCAACCCATATCTGGCGGAATCTCGGCGGCGCGCTGACCAATAGTGATAAGTCCGACGAAATTCCCGAGATCACTATCAGCTCCAGCTGCTGAAGGGCTGACTTTCGTGGTCGAGTTGGAGGCTACTTCAGGTTTGAGATACACCAGCCAAATTGGGAACTCGTCCCGCCCAATCTTTGTACTGAGAGGCAAACAATTGGGATAAATGCGAGTAGATCGGAGAAGTCGAGTATTCTGTGCATGTGTACGAATCCCCAGGTCGCTCATAATCGCGACAACTTTTGGGTCGTTAATAATCGCGAGCGGGCCATCATGATGGCGTGGATTTCGGACGTCAAATAGGACGAGCGTAAATCTGAGAGTTTCAAGGACAGGTGCCAAACCTGAAGAAGACATGTTGTAGAAACTCGATGATGGAAATTTTAACAAGAGAATAAGAGGCTAAGGTACCTTATTCTTTTGCTTTGGTACTGAATAATTAGTCAGCGCGGATATAGAGCGTTCCGCAAAGACCGAAAAAAAAACTGCGTATGCCTCCAAAGTGAGAACTACTTGTCGATATATGATGCAGGAGGTTCGAGCCTTCCATGAATTAGGTATTGGAAGGATCAGCCATGCTAAAGTACTCAAACGATGGCAGAGCTGTCTGCTTGGCGGCCTAGACTGGGTCGGCCATAGAGTAACGCTAAAGCAGTCAAAACGGTTCAGAATTTCGCCAAAAATGTTTCGCACACATACATTTTTGTCAAATTTATTGGAAAATTAAATATAATACTAACATTGATTGCAAATAAGTCTAGTGGACTCAGACAGAACATCAGATAAGTCACCTCACCGAAGACATTGACTATAAAATTCTTCAAAGTATACTATGCTAACACCTGAACCTAGCCAGGAACGCGCCGAGGTTTTCCTAGCTTCTTTCCCATCAAACCAATGAGAGTTAGCTGAGAGTTATCTCGAGGAGGGATTGTGATTGTTTGAGACTTGCTGTCTCGCGTGATCTGGTCCACACCGACCACCTGAGTTTGACTCAAAGGGCCGACTTGGAGACCGAGCAACGTCGCTGAACCGCCCAAAGACTTTACGCGAGCCAGTCCATCATCTATCTGCGAGAATAGGCTTTGGCTATCGATTTGTATACTAACTGATACCTGATAACCAAGCAAGACATAGGAAACCAATACCAACTGCTCCATCAGATCTTCAGAGGCATCTGAGCGCAGCGCATAGATTTTGGTTACATCCGAAGCATTCCTGAAGCACGGTCAGAGGGACTCGAATGCACGGCAGATGGAAGGGCTCACCAGGACGAACTCGGAGATATAGCAAAGACAGTGGCATCTGACGCACTGATTGTCACAGTCACGGTCGCTGTTTCATTCCCGACACCAGCAACCAGGCTCGGTCTCTGTACGTCAGTCGACTGTTCGTTGAATGATGCTGTGAACAGTGGTAAGGCAGGAGTGACCTGTCCATCGCCCAGGTTCATGTCACCGTCAAGAAATCCTACATCCGCGAAGCGATTCTTTGATCTCTTGACACTGCTGTTGGCACTAAAAGTCAGGTTGAAGGGGCTGTTATGTGGATTTGCAGCGTTGATGACCCAGTTCGTGACAAGATTGTTAAAAGTTGAATCGATTTCATATTTTGGCTCGTATTTGATGTCAGCGGGGTCAATGACGGGCTGAGAAGTGCCAACGACCTGTCCCTGTGTTACCTGTGCCGTGGAAGTTGGCATATTGTATCTCGAAAAAGTTAGTATTCCTACACTGACGATGAGAGGCTACCTACTCACGGAGGATTTGGCTTCTCGCTGAAAGCCCTGGTTACCATAGCCTTTTGTTCCCACAGATCGTCCGCCTGGGGGCCATAATACGCCTCAGATGCTTGAAAGGCTAGTTGGGAAGCTGCATTGAGGGAAGATTGTGCAACCTGATAAGGTGGATAAAACTTGTCAACCCAGGCATCAAAAGTCATCGTCGAAAAGTCTGGATCAGTTTGATACTCGTGGAATGCTGTTCGACGGCATGTCAGGAAGCTGTTTGTTTCAGCAGCCAAGTCTTCATTTGCTTTCTTCAATGCTTCAGTAGTGGCAGCGTCTTGCCGTCCTGGAGTCTGTGGTGATCAACTTTAGCCAATTATTCAAGACATGGATATACTCACCGGTTCGACAGATTGCAGGAATCGGAGCAAGCGTTGTGAATAGCTCGGTCCGGGAAGAAATATGGGACTGTCAGCTGGCAGTAGAAGATCGCCAATGCGGAAGATGTCATGATTGACGATATTCTGGTCTATAGTTTGGCCAACAGCAATCCCAACAGAAGTCAAAGGTGTCACATATATGCATGAGCCATCTGTATCTGAAAAGGGGAAGATATTCTTCAGTTGCAGGAGGTAGGCATGCCACAAGTCCAGATCTGCTGGTGAGACGTTTGATTGTGACATGTTGTGTTCGAGGTTTGGGATTCAAAAGATGTCGGTGAACAGGATTCGTTGTTTCTTGCTTGTCATATAGAGGCTCAGATCGCGTCGAGCGGATGCAAACAACGACAAGATGAAAAGGAGCAGCACAATGATCGGGCCCCGCAGTATCGATTGTTCGCAAAGATGATAGTAGTGTGATGGTAATGTTACAACACTAGAGTCGTAATCGCTTAGATATCAAGAAATATAGGCAACGAAGTCTTAGCTCCAACATGGCTTTTAGCGAAGGCATCGCCAATTGCTTCCTATCCAGAAAAGTGGAGTATTGCTCCACAATTGCTAGCAGTCGCGAGCAGCCGAGTGATAATTGTCCTCGGCACCATATCAGCTCGCTGCTAGTACTCTATACTGGCGACTGGGGCCACTATCAGGGTTGCGCATCAGTAGCTCCTTATGGTTATTGCACAGTATTGAGGAATGTTAGCTCCGCTACTTCAATGTAGTGGCTGGCTAGAGACGGCACCTGGAGTGTGCCGAAGCGAGGCACTCACGCATTTGAGCCTTTACGTTTGTGGCTAACTCTGAGATCGTATCGTAACCGTCCGTTCACAAAAGCATGATGCTGTGGATGTGGGAGAACTTCATGTTTTTACTCTTACGTGTCTTTCAGCTCCGAGTCTAAGAAACTCAATTGTTATAAATGAGTTATGGTTGAATGGACTCGTAGTCTGTCTGATAATCGGGCAAAAAATTCCAGAGTTGGACCTAACAAATTTCGACTTTA
Organism: Astrothelium macrocarpum; assembly: GCA_021030915.1. Classification (NCBI taxonomy): domain Eukaryota; kingdom Fungi; phylum Ascomycota; class Dothideomycetes; order Trypetheliales; family Trypetheliaceae; genus Astrothelium; species Astrothelium macrocarpum. Next base: position 50,149 of record JAGEMR010000026.1, read on the forward strand.
GTTGGAAAAGACGTTAATCATCTCTAACCGTTTGAGCGAGCGGACTGGATTAATCGTTTGATCAATCCTAATCTAACCCACATTTGGATGGGATGTGGATTGATTGGATTGTCGAGACCCCTGTTTCAGCTTTCTGTTAGAAATGTGGCTGGCTAATTTAAACTTTCTTCGTGGGCTCGAATCCCACCACCCCCACCTCTCATATCTTCTCCCTAGGCTTGGCAACCTAGCTTTCTCCACTCCTAAAGCTGCAGATCGCTCCGTTGCAAAGCAAGATTGCAGTGACCACAATCGCTGGCTCATTATGAGCATACATTTTGGATGCACCCCAATGTTTTTACTTCAAGGCAAGAAGGTTTTAGTCCAGGGCTGGCTTAGGCTAGGCAATAAAGAAGATTGAACAAGTGGAAAACATGTACACTAGTTACTTATGTAGTTAGTGTAATAAACGCGCAACGTCCGTTGATCTCCTAATCTACACTTTTGAAGAATACTTTGTACCCCATTGAACTTGCTGTCGCCATGACCTAGTGCATGAAGTACGCACAGCAACTAGACGCTCTAATGTGCTCCAATACATCGTGACTCTAACGTTCAGCTACTCTACACCTCGCTGGCTGGCTGAGTAGTACATCAAAACTAGTATTGTCTGTGGTCTCTCCTGAGACCTACTTTAGTTCTCGTATTTTAACAGATACGAGCCGCCAACTCTGATAGCTACGTTCTCATGCTTAAATTTCAGCCGTGCAGGAAGTCGTTCTCGGTGTCTATCATGACGTTTCAATACCATCTGTATGCGTGAACCTACTGGTAAATTCACTTTTTGTTGGCGATAACACTAATCACATCGTATCTCTCAACACCTTGCATCGAAAACGGTAAGAATGATCAACCCAAACCGGTTTCAAAGGGTCATCGAGGTGGGAATCGACGCGCCTAAGCGACCACCCGTCGATCTAAAACATCATTGCTAAGGGAAGCGAGATGAGTCTGGGTTACAGCGGCATAGTCTTCAGCTTGCGACAATTGGCGAGACCAAGCGGATAACTGCGAAGACGACATTGCTATGAAGTGTCTATATAAGATGGGACAGAGCTCTGCTGCTCTTCAGCTTTCTCCAGAAGACACAGACAGCAAAGCAGAGAAAACAGATTCCTGCAACCTTATACAAACAAGCACCATTCACAGATCTCCAAAATGACTACCCCACAAGTCTCCCAAGCTGACGCCAATCTTTGGGCTGCCTATGGCGCCAAACTTATGAGCCAAGTCTTGCAATCTTCAAGTTTGGGACAAAACCAGCGATTCTACATTGCGCCCCTCTCTTCTGCAGGCATCGCCGCTGGTAAGAATATCGACGAGACTATCAAGAACATGGGCGATTATAATGTCGGCGATGCCCTGTTGGATCTCGACAGCCCCGTTTTCCTGCCTACCAGGCAGAGTTATTCCCAAAGATGTCAATTGTAAGCATTTATGCTTTCCATTGTAGCCTTGGCTTACAGAGACTCGCAGATATGCTGGTCAGGTTTATCTGGTAGGCAATGTGATGGTCGGAGCTCGATCTATATTGACGAGATCCAGAACAGCGACGCCAACCAGGGAGCTGCCGTTCGCTATAAGAATGCTCAAGATGCGCTCAATGCTGCAAATGCTAATTTCATCACTGCGAAAGCCAATGCGGTAGCAGGTTGGAATAGCGACAAGGCAAACGGTCTCACCACTGATCCTTTCTGGACATGGGTAGCCACCAATGCACCAGCATACACGCAGGCTCAAGCTGCTATGAATGGTGCTTCAGCCGACTGCGCGGCAGCCGCTGCTGCGATCAGTGGACAAAACGCCGCGCAAGTTGGTGCGATGCAAAATGCCATCAGCCAGGCTGTTGGTGGTAACTCTGTTCCTGGGTAAGTCAAGCGCATTCGACTTGAGCAAGTTCTCACAGAATCGCAGCTATAACATGGTGTGCTCTCCCGCGTCGGCCAATCAGATTTCCGCAGCACAGACTGGCTCTGCCGGAGCGAGTTTTTTGCAGCCAGCCTACTTGATCGATAGCTCGTACTCCGCTAATGTCGACAACTGGATCAGTACATACGCTCAGAACAAGAACAATCCGATCACGCTGACATTTAGCGCAAGCCAGGCGAGTAATGACACTTGGGAGAGCCTCGGGTTCTCGTCGAGCTCCGTCTCCGTCACAGGTTCCTATTGCATTTTCTTTAGCGCCACTTTTACCGAAAACAATACTACAGTCACTCAAAACATCACTGCAGAGCAGGCTGGTTCAGACCTTCAGGTCACTCTTACAGCTACCGGCTTGGGTACTTATGCAATTACCCCCGGCAAATGGTGAGTACATTCAGTTAGAATGAATGCACTACTAATGCAATATCCAGGAATCCCGGCACACTATGGGGAATGCCTGTTGTTACGACGGCTGATCCGTCTCTTTCCAAACCGGCGGCTTACGTAACCCAAGCTGTCCTCGCATATGGCGTTGGCTTGACAATCAGCACTAATAGCACGACCGCAGGGTTAATTAGTAACTATCTTCAGAAGGCCTCACAGACTGGTGGCTCTGCTTCAATCTTTGGCTACAACATTGGACTTGGCGGTAGTGTGGATCTTTCCAACACGTCTACGACTACATTCGACCAAGTTACCTCGGCGTCATCTGGTAGTCAAGTTAACATACCACCAAGTGACAACGCCTACCCAACTTTGTTGGCTGTCATCGGCGAAGCCCTTCCAGTACCAGCACCAATCCCCACGTCATCGTAAAGAGGGCTAGAAATTTGAAGCTGTGAGGCTCTTAGGTGGATATGTGAAGCTGAATACTTGGAAGGAGAATGGTTCAGGATCGCAATCACGAGTTCAAACAAAGCAACGAAGTTCGAAGGAGCACATTTTGACTTTTACCCACTGTCTAACGGTATTCTTACCATACATTCATTTGAAATAAACTCTCCTTTAGTACTTGAGTTTGACATAGTTGACAGCTCCAACTTATGAAATTTTAAACATAAACACGGCCAAGACATTCTACCATGCTCCTAAGCAAAGAGGCAAGAACTGGAGAGGTGATAGTAGGAAGAAAAAGAGCGAAATAGTCTCAAGAAGGGACAAAGTAGCAGGACTGCCACGGAGTTATTCCAGGTTATGATTTTCCAACTGAGCAAGGGCTGGCGAGACTAGAGGTTTTGTGCGAAATGCACCCCCACTCTCCTCTGCATCACTGTCGCAACTTGAGCATGTTTCAGTATAGCATTGTAGATCCTAACAATTCTCCCAGAGCCCTTCACCCTATAGGACAGTAGTTTCAACAGCAATATTGTTCGACCAGGATGCTATGGATTTGCTGTTCTTTGCACAGCACTCATTTTAGCAGCCAAAACGAGCAAGCTCGGGGTATAAGTAGCTTCTCCAAATGCCTTCTACCCAGCTACCCAGCTCGCGAATATTTCCCTGACATACCTGTACTTGTTTCGAAATCCAACTCCGTCATTGGTCCCTGCAATATGTTCTTTATCACTCAGTTCTTCCAGTGTCTTGCTCTGCAATTCGTACTTGATGTTTACTTCTACTGTTGTTACTTGAACCCGTTCAATCTTTTGGGATCTCGGTATCCAAGCCCAAGAAAGCATAGCCGCAATTACCATAAGAGCACCGAAGAGGATGAGAAGCCGGCCAAAAGATGATGAGTCTGGATCTTTGAGGCTACCATCAGTGTGCCAGCCAAAGAAGACCAATTCCACAAAGACGGAGCCGAGTTGTCCACACGCTGCGGCAATGCCATAACAAGTACAACGGTAGCAAGTAGGGAAGATTTCAGCGGAGATCTTGATACGTGTTAGCGCTCACATTAAAGTCTACAGACCTGGAGGTCTTACAATAAAGATCAACGTATTAGGCCCAAAGCTAAACACTGTCTGGCAGAGGGCGTAAAAGCCGATGACGATGGCATGATTATGGGTGTGGAACGTCGCAAGTAAAGCTCCACCAGTAGTGCATAGTAACCCAGCGAGCACCAAAAAAGTTGTAACCAAGAGATCACGTCGGTCAAGTCGGTTGATCGCGAGGATTAAAAGCATAGAGCCAAGCAAGGATCCAATAGACACCGTCAATAAGGACTGTTTTGCCTGATTCACAAGTACATCGTATATAGTTGCTTCGGGATTGGCCAGTGAAGATTGCATTCGCCATATCGGCACATCACGGCCATTAGGAATTGGTCCGTCTGCCCATATCTGGGCAAGGGTGTCAGCTCTGTTGAAACCCAACCCATAGAAGGCGAAATTCAGCAGACACCAAGAGAGCGAAGTTCCAGCAAGATATCGCCATTTGCCCTTGAAAATGAAGTAATCCTTGAGTTCGTCTCGAGAGAACTGTCTCCAGCTGGGCGAATTGGATCCAGGTGCGCTAGGAGCATCGTCTTCGCCTGGGTTTGATCCATAGGTTTCGCCCCTGTTAACTGTGCTGCGCTCACAATCACCTGGATACGTGCCATGAGCATCTCCAGATAAAGCTGATTGCCCCTCGATCCGCAAATCATTAATCGATGTAGAGCTCTCGGGTCTCTGGGACGGAATTGCGGAACTCGACGAAGGCACAGTATGAGACAGCACTTCACAGCCATCTCCTGATACATCACCAGTCTGCTTCGCCATAGTGCTAGGTCCATTTGTAGTGTGGATACTGTCATGAAATGTACTTGATCCTGGCGCCGGCATTCCTTGATTGTTGATATTGCCTCCTAATTCTCCTAATTCAACGTCTTCGGAGTTTGATTTCGTAATTGAAGGCACCACGCAGAACGCTCTTGTGTCATCTAGAGCTTTTTGGCGTCTACCAGATACGTCGTAAGTAAACCTACCTGATTCGGGAATGCATAGACGATATACCAAAGCAATGCAGGCTGGGACCACGCCCACTCCACTGACTATACGCCAAACGCTGTCAATAGATGCTCTCATTTCGTTTTGAACAAGAGGAACTGAGCTGCTGCTCAAGTTCTGGTGGTTACGATCCAATCCCACTAGAGCGCAAAGCTCAACCAGATAGGCACAGAGCTGACCGAGAGGTTGCATGAGAAACAGAGCAGTCATCATGCGAGCTCTCGATTGTGCTGCAGACCATCTGGTTTTCCTCATCAGCATGAATACGAGGTCAATCAGATTTTTAAGCAAACGCTCTCTTTGACTTTGTAACTCACTCGGCTACAATGCACGCGCTTAATGGGAATTCGGCGCCGATACCAATTCCTCTAACAAATCTCCATGCGCCCAACCAACCAGTGATAGACATGGAACTTGATACACCATTAGAAGTGGGATAGGTAAAACCTGGAGAAGCTTCAGAAACTCCGATGGTGCTGAAGATTGCAATGACGAGTACAATTCCGTACAGAGGTTTTCTGCCGTACCGATCGGCTAAGTGGCCAAAGAGGAGCGAACCGATTATGGAGCCAGCCAAGGTGACTATGTTCAATACAACTTCTACGTTCTGATTACGAATATCGGCTTCGTAGACATATGCCAGCATAGGAAAAGTTACGTTCAACGTAAAGAGACCATAAGACAAAGCGAAAAACCCGGATGAAGTTACCATGAAGACAGTCCAATGGAAGCCTTGGGCATCAAGTATTCGAACAAGCTCGGCACGCTTTGCTTCAGGTCGCTATAACATAAGTCAACAAAAAGAGAGAGCAGAATCTTGCAGATATACCTCTAAATGATCAGTATGGTCATTTGGATCTTTCCACAATAGATTGGGCATAGTTAGGCTCACAGTCAGCTTCGCTGGTTGTTAAGGTCGATAGGTTGAAGAGGAGTGTTTCGTGTGGTACGTTAGCAACATGGACATAGCAGCTCCTAGGCATCTGCTGGACGAGAAGTTATAGAGACCATTGCGCCGGGGCTTGGATAGAGGCATGCATATAGTAGCATGAAGACGTCATCCGAGACTGAGTGGGCTGCATTTACAGAGATTTCGGACTGAAGTCAATAGAACCCACGCTGCCGTCCGCCTTGCTATCGCAGATCCAAACCATAGACAGCGTGGCGGCTATGCATGCGGATGCCATAGCTCCTGTGCTTTAGGTTTGGTTTGAGGGGCTTGGATGCTTATGGATTCCGTTCAGCCTCATGGATGATTGGCCCTCGTCCAGTGCTCTGATACACTTGTTGGCAGGTTAGGCGTCGTCTCGTGCAAGGTCACACCGTATGAACTCTCCACACTGTTAAATTTGTATATGAGTTCGTTCTTAGCTAATAATGTGATCACATTGACAAGTGGTAGCACAAGGGAGCTTAAGGGGTGTACCAGCTAGCTCTAGTGAACAGCTAAGCGCCAAAGTATTGACCCGGCCCTGACACTCCTGCACTTGACTCGCTATCGTAACTTAGGTATTGCGCCAAAAGATTGGGTATAATATTCGACCGAAGAACGAATATACCCAAATCACCCCACCTATATAGCTCAGCTACCTAATACCACTCCTTGCCTTAAACGGCTTGCTCCTGATAGCCTACTTTATCATACGAGGTGCCAAGTCTGGCCTTTATATACGTTAAGCCCCAGAGGCTTTGACCTCTGTCAGCCTAGCTAGTTAGCTCGATCGTGTGGAGGGATTGTCAGAGGCAAAGCGATGTGATGCATTGAATTCGATTACTAACTCAACGTTCTTGGAGTCGTTAAGTTAGAATTTGGTTGTATTGGAGGGAGGAGATCTTTGAGCTGTTGGTGCGGAGATGTCGTTTGGCTTCTCCTTGTCGGACATCCAGGATCTGCTCACCAACCTTGCTCAAGTCCGCCAAGCATTCTTCCACAAATATCAAAACGCACCTCGGCAGCTTCGTATATTTCGGGACAAGCTCGATCGGTATAGAGCCTATCTAGAAGACCAGAATAGGAGTCTTCAGCGCAATGGACGAGAATATAGTCGAAAGGAGGCCTTTCAAGATGCCCTTGAAGAGGGTTACTCGTTGGTCCATAGTCGCCGGCGAGTGATGGCACGCAAAAATGGCAAAGAGACGAAGGAGACCTTCAAAGGTATTCTTCAGACTGGCATATGCGCATTCGAAAAGGCCTATCTCAGAAACTTATCGACGGAGCTGGCTTGGCATTGCAATGAACTTGGTAACTTCACAACAAATCTTCAGTTAGAGCTCATATTGTACGTCCGTTTGCTTCATTGAGAATCATCAGAGTTCCGCAGAAACACTGAGGACAGCGGACAAGTCTCACAGGCCCCTAAAATGGGATTATCTCGACAATACCTCAGCTTCAATTGCGCATCATGATCTGATTCTCCGTTGCTACTGTCGCTGACCCTCAACACTGCAGACAAAAACTTGAAGCCATTCTCCAGACCTCGCAGCCACTTTTCATTCCCAACGAACTGGGACATACCGATGATGTTAGTATACCAAGCAGATCATCTGCAACAGGAGGGAAGCACAACGGACCAGATATCGAATGCCGGGAACTTTCCCAAAGGACGTGCGCAATGAAAGAGGAGGACAAGAAAAAATTACCACAATCGCTTGGGCTGGATGATGAGACTGTTGTCAATAATATTCCAAGATTAGCACTTCATCTGGACAGTAGTGTGAACACAGAAGAGAACGTTGCTCTTAAATCCAGAGCAGTGGACGGTCTTGGTGGTGAACCTAGGGATGTTGCCGTCATCCTTAGGTTCAGTGAAGAATTTCCATTTTCCTCTTTCATGTGCGAGGTTAACATGTACGTTTTGGCATTTGACTACAGTATTCTTACCAACCCCTACTGATTGCATAGTAGATATCTTGGGCAGATGCAGCTGCATGCGTCCGGTTATTACATCAAGTCAGGAGACAGCCTTCAGACTCGAACGATAGTATGGTTCGATGACCACAAAACAAGGATATTGGAGCATACACGTACGTCTGGGATTTATGAAACAAGTCGTACCTCAAATCACTCATCTGACTCTGCAGTTTCTACCAAATGCCGTCCCTATACCCACCATGCCGTGATTGAGAGACCGTTAGAGGTATCTTTGCTGAATGGGCAATCCTCGATCACGTTGCCATCCAAAGGTCTTGCTTCTGCAAAACCTTTATACCAGTCTTGCTTCGGAGACCCCACATATGAATTTTGCACGGGATCAGATTACTTGCTATTTCAAAGTCGCATAAAACAAAAAACGCTTCTCAGAGAATTTGATGTCAACGAGATTGTATCAAAGCACAAACGAAGTCGTAAGATTGCTTATCATCAACGAATTCAGCTCTGGCATAGCCTCGGCGATAACGCGCAATCATATTTGTCCTTCTTCGCGAGACCAGACTCGATGCTCCAAAATTACGAAATTCCTCTTCGATGGTTTCAGAAGATACAAGGGGCCGGAAGATATACGTCGATCAAACTTCATTTTGCTACAGAAACAGAGAACATGGATCGAAAGTTGTCAACAGGGACGGACAGCCTATGCAATGGGGATACGCCTCGAACATCAGTCTTACGCCGTATTGACTCCAAGTTCAATGCTAAAGCTGACAAGAATCTATATACTGCTGGGCACAACACTCTGTCTAAACATCCATACGCGCCGAAGGAGTGGATCAAAAAATTCGGATCCATTGGTTTTAAATTCCGCCATATTCAAGATCGTGATGACTTTATGGAAGCTTTTGATGATGCTCATGCGTCTTCGATTGCAGGTCTTGCAGCAGCTACTTCCCCGTCATAGCTTTTATGAGACATGGCAAACCGTAGTTTGACCGTTACTTTGTCAAGCATTTGTGTCTTCGGTTGTTAGGAGCTCCTGGCGATGGTCTTATAGCGTGTCGTCAATTTACTCTACAATACATCTTCTCACTTCGGCCTTGACCAAGCGATCGAAAGGCGTTCAGGTTACAGACAATGCTGATACGAAGAACACCTTGCTCGCTATCATCAATCCCATCAATAGCAATGTTAATTACATTTTCTGAAGGTTGTTGGACCGCGAACGGCGGAAGACTAGTGTACAATTAACTAAAATAAACCCAGTCGTAGCTTTACTAGCTACAGGCGTGTTATCTAAAGTCACAAACCCCGTCCAGAGCCCAGTACATCACGGCTACGTCAATGCAAAACCAGTGCCCAACAAATCCAGTCTTGAGCACTAGAACTGAGTGGAAAGCAAGGACCCACCCAGGAGGCGCTCCCATTCCCGTCTATTTGGGCTTGCTGCGAGATAGTGTCCAGATCCGACTTTAGCAATTGCTGATACTTCTCACTTGGAAGAGCTTGTGGCAGCTCCTGTTTCTCTATCTCAAATACTGGCTTGAACTTGGATTCGGATCCTTCATAACTGGGCTCCAGCTCTTCGGAACTCGTCTTCCTGGCCACGTCATCTGTGATGACTCTGGCGAGCGTGTGCACCTCATTCAATGTCGTGCTTTGCCCCATTGGAAGCTCGATGAAACCACCAAGAATATTGCTTTCTTTTGCGGCCTTACTTGGGTTTCCGTTCGAACATCCCATCTTGCTGCGTTCTTTGAGCTCAGTCTGGCTCTCCATATCCGTGGTCTCTACGGCGACACCATCGTTCTTACGGAGATTACGCTCGAAGCCAAACCACGATCCACCCGACATACGTGTTACTTGAGCAAGGCTGCGCAATAATCCGCTCAAGGAGGTCTTGAAATGTACAGGCGTCTCGGTGTTTGCAGTCTCGATCTGTGCAGTCGTCTCGACATGTGCCGGCGTCTTGCTGCAACCTGAACCCTGGTTACAGGGATTTGGTTCGCTATGGTTAATAATATCCAAGAGCTGTTCGGCTTCTTCGAGATATTTCTCTTTTTGCGTAATATTGTACGCGGCAGTCCACAGCAATGCCCACCAACTCGGGTCTTGATTGCGATCATTGTTTAGGGTTTTCGTAGTGCGGAGATTACGTGCATTGTTAAACGCGGTTTCCATGTAATTTCTAGCCTTGAAAGTGTAAGCCTGATGATCGACTGCTTGGTTGTTGGTCTGCTTGCCAGTCACTAGCTCTTCGCGGGCTAGGCTGGCGTCCAGTTTTTGAAGTTGCTTGTCAATGGCAGCTACTTGGATTTGTTCAAAATTTAAATCCGGATCTGACGCAACGTCGAATCCACTCTCTAGACCAGCCGCTTTAAGTATTGCAACATCAATGTTTGGGTTTGGCACTCCGTTCTTGCTCAGCCCCGGGATAGCTAGTGGCACAGGATGTCGGAATTTGATATTGTACTTTGCCATTTCTTTCGCTGGAGGAGCTTGAGGGTCAAGTCCGCTCACGCCACATCGAGTGCCTATGAGACTGCTGGCTACCAGAGCGATGGCAATTTTTGTAGAGATCATGGCTGTAAGCTGTGAGACGAATGGATCGGATAGAGGAGAGTATTCGTGAGGAATGGCCGTTGCCGAGTTGGGGGGGAATGTTTAGGTCGTTAGCAATATTTGTAATGAATACAAAAGAGGTGGCAGGTTCAGCACCCAGGAATCGGAGATCTAAGCGGCATCACCTGAGTCTAATAGGACTGTTCTCTGGGCTTACAGTATGGCTTTTAATGGATCATCCAATATTCAGCTAGGTCTAATGGGGATTATAAAGTGATAAGGTTCCACTTTAGAACCCGTGTCAATGTAAGAGTTGGTTAAATCCTGACGGCCCTTGTATCGGCACAAATAATATCGCGTCGCGCCGCATCGCACAAACCGCTGCGGTGAAGATGTCAAGTTGTTCATATTCGTCTGGATGACAATTATCTCTTGAAGAGTGGGAAGCGGACGAATGACCATTGAACAACTGACAGCCACGCGCAATCTGGAAAACGAACTAAAACATCGGACAACTTCACCGAATTTAGGCGCTCGAAAGCGTGCCGCGAGTTGACATCTTTCTTGGCGTGGTTTTCATGTGGAGACTTGTCAAACAGCGTGGTCGAGATGTTGAAAGGTGGAAGTGATCCTTCAGCCAACATGACAGAATCACCAATCAAACCCATCCCTCCACCTACGTCACCCATTCTGACATCTCTGATTTGTACCCGCAGTTATTCTTGGAGGCTAGTGTATTTGAGATGAGTATCCATCCCATCACTGCTAAGGCCTTTGAGACTGCTGGTCGATCTGACTCTGCAAATCGTGGCTCAACTCACGAAGTTTGCCATGTGGGTCGTAATTTTACAGGGAAATGCAAGTTTGTGAAATGCACTTTTGCTGTTGTCCTTTCTCTAAACTCTGGCTTTGGCTAGTACGTCCTTACTTTGCGAACTTCAGGATCCTACAATGAATCGTCGGAGCTCCTTGCCACTCAAGGGCTAAGTCTGGGTGCATGATCTCAAAGACACTCACCCAATTACCAATATTTGGCTGGATTTGGTTCCTCTCAAATCCGAGCTTTACTTTGAATCGATAATTATTGCTAGTTCATAGGATCGGCGTGAATGAGTATGATCAACAATATCCGCCAAAATGATTACAACAATGATGAACGTACACTATTTTATGGGAAATTTTTTACACCACGCCTTTCGCCCCAAACATCCATCTCATGAGCATTACACAACTCTCTTTTAAGAGAACCGACTATATTTTCAAGCCTCATTTACCTGACTGGGCATCTCGTGTTGCATTGAATCCGCAAGTTCCCATTCTTTCATGCTTTGGTTAAAAGGACTCCTGGCTCGCGACCTTGCACCAAAGAGGAACAGGGCAAAAGGCAGGAACACGAATGGAATCTGAATGAAGCCAAAGGTGCTAAGCGCCCATTTGCCGCCAACGTTGGTGAAGAATTGGAGAATGACAAGAGGGACCACACCGGCCATAGCAAGACGAGCCGTGGCCATCATTGTAAGTGCGGAAAGAGTACCACGAGGGGAGTACGCGTCAAAGATGTAAGGTACAAGAGAAATGAGCACAAGTAAGTTTCCAAAGACATATACGCCAGTTCCAGTGATAGGAACAAGAGAGTTGTGTGCAGGAGTCGCAGTATTCCCGACCCAAAAGAGTGATGCCAGGAGGAAGAAACCACCCACCATGGCAGGCATGAGACGGTGTTCAAGAGGAGCCGTCTTGTTTCTATATAAGATGCGCAGCGTGAATTGCTCCAGGAGGATGGACATGACGGCCGCGACGACAGCGCCGATGACTGCTGAGAAGAAAGCCAGTCCGTTTTTCTGAACCGAGTAATTGTAAGTCGTGCTGAGAACTACGGGAACTGTAATGAACCACTGAAAGACGATGGCAAAGTTCAGAGCAAGGTAAAGAGTGATTCCCATCACAATGGGTTCGGTGAAAAGCATCCTCCAGGGGTCGATAAAGGTGACTTGGGCCATTGACACAAAAGTCACACCACTTGCTGCAGGAGCAAGACCGTGAGGCACACCCATCCGACGTGCTCGACGACGAATAATCTCCCGTTGGAATGTTTCCGGAACACCAACGGCAAACAAGAGAACAGCCAGCTGTATCATCAGCGTGACAAACTGTGTCCATCTCCAACTTTCAACAGGAACGATGAAGCCTAAGATTATTGGCCCTGGGAAAACATTAATAAGCTTGTCAAGTATAATTCACCCAATACTACATACCGGATGCGGCTCCAATGTATTGAGCGAATCCAAGGAACGCATAATAGGTATTGGTGTACTTGGCAGACCAGACATCGGCGAATGTCCCTTCGATCAAGACCACAGACGGGCCTGCGAAGAAGCCCGCAAAAAAGCGACAGACAACAAGAGAGCCAAATGTTCGCGAAAAACCAGCTCCTATGATAAAGAGCGCTGAGATAAATGTGCCTACAAAGTAGGTGGGACGTCGTCCAACTCTTTCGGTGATATGAGGCGTGATGATTGGTGCGAAGTGTACGCCGAACAGATAGACAGACATCGGTAGAACTGCAACATAGGGTTTCTCGCCGAACTTCATGGCAACGTCCTTCAGACCAACAGTATATGCCGTTGCAGCAAAAGTTCTACATCAATTATCAGCGTATCGAATTTCTATTACGTAAATATTGGAGCTTACACTTGGAAGGCAAAGAAAAATGCAACAAGCGAGGTATATATTCTCCGAGACAAGGGCCAGTTCATGGGACTATCTGGGTCTCCGGGAGCCATCATCTGTCCGCCAGATGCAGAAGTCGTAATATTGCCGTCAGCGGATCTAAATCCAGGCTTCTGCATTGTATCCATTGAAGTTGACGGCTGATGGTCCGACTGGGAAGAGCTCTGTATCTGGGTCATTTCCTCTTGTGGTCGATCCATGATTCGATCAAGTGAACAAAATCAATCGCTGACCGTGACAAGGAAACAAAGTCCAGTCTTGGTGTGGGGCTTCAAGTGGACAAGTACAAAAGAGGCTGGCGTGTCGGAAGAAGAGGTCGGAGGGGAAGCCCAGTCTGATGGGCAAGAATGATGGTGTCTCAACAAGAGTAGTCAGCTCATTTATAGAGATCCCTCGACGGACCTTTTCTAGCCTTCTGGAAAATAAAATAGACCATCTCATAGGGTATCGAGCACTAGTGGCTGAATAGTTTACCCCGAGGGATTTTATCTAGCGCTGTCTCATGTCTCAAATGCTCTACAAGGGAAGAGCTGCCGAAATGACAAAGCCTCTGCATGCATGATGCACCGAGATGAGCGGCTGAGCAGTTCTCAGTACAAGATCCACAGCGAAGTCAGAATTGTGAATTTGTCAAGGCCCGAGACCTGCTAGATGTTACTCCTCCTCAGCTTAGTGACATCAGCCATTGGGCAAAGCAAATCATTCCTAAGAATATCTAGGTTTACCAAAGACGGAACCCAGTCGGGTCAAAGCAACAAAGCCGTAGGAGCTGCAAAGCTGACCGATCGGATTGGTTTAAAAACCCAACCCTTCTCAAACGAGCGCAGGTGGCTTGTTCCAGAATAAGAAGGTACTGATTCGAATGATTTCCTCTCAACCAGACTTCAGCAAGGCCAAGGAAGAGCAGGATACAGCCCATTTAATTTAGGTAGAGATTCGGTCAAAGATGCGCCAAAGACTTGTGTCCGTGGTTGATCTCTCGGTTATTATTGCCAAACTGAAGTTATACTTAGATTTGAACAGTCATGTTGTTTTCAAATACTAAAGGCTAGTGTCGACTGCTGCACGACCGAGTATCAAGGCGGCAGCAGGGTTTCTGATAATGCAGCTGCTGAAATGAAGTTGCCCCATGCTTTGTCTGAAAGCCACGGCTTCCAAATTTTGAAATGAATTCGAATGATGCCAAAATTTGGCTGTTTTGTCATAGTCGCTTATTTACTAAGCATAGCCGGAAATAGAACTGAGCATCATTCGCCGTGTCTGTGCCCAATAATTGATGGTAGAATCTTTAAGTTGACAATTGTCATCTCGTGGAAATCTCAAAGGCCCGTGAACATGATTTGTTGACTCTAAGCATGACAACTTCTTGTTGAGAGAATGAAGTGGTTAGAAGAAATATTGAAAGTGGTGCGCGAGGCGTTCTATTTCTACACGACTCAGTCAGCGAAGTTTAAACAGAACGGATCTAACCGAATTTAGTTGCGTCAACGTCATTCCAATTCCGCTCTCACTGATCAGAGCACTCAAGAATTAGACTCTCAATGAATTCAAGACGAAGGTATCAAGAACGTTCTGAGATGAATCATTCAATGGCTTTCTGTTAGTACCAATGCTTCGCATTCACGAGATGTCATTTTCCGTTCGAGATTGCTTCTTGGACTCAAAGAATTGCGTATAGGACTTCACCGGACCACATAATCAAATGGCATCGTGGATAGATACACTTGTTGCCTCAGTGCACGTGTGAAAATCGCTTCGAGGCCCGTGAAAAGGCTCGACTGATGTAGCAATCTTACAGCGAAAAAACTAAAAGCGTCTGGCCGGTCGATGGCAATTCCAGATCCAAGGGTCTCCTCAATTGACCAATGAAATCCCATCCAGTGATAAGGATTTCATCGTTCCATGAACTCCTCCATGCACTAAGCAGTATGCGTTATCGTGTTCAGCACGCCTGATCTTTTGCACGCGCCGTCTGTGGAGATCGTCGGTCCTAGCAGATCGAACTAGAAGTACGGAGTACGTCCAAGATCACAGAAATTTCCTTTTCAATGCTTGCGTCACACAGCATGCTGAGTGGCGGCACGTTATCTACACTCTTACGTCCACAAGAAATTTTCTCTGCTTAATAAATTTCCACTCGTTGCAAATTATGGCAGCCAACGACCCAGGACTTGCGCCCTTAGCGGCCGACGCGGAAGATGCAAAGAAGGGCGGTCTTGAGGAGCATGACGGTGTCGCGGAGGAGAGCGAGAGACCAATTGCACCAGATCAGTTTGACGAGAAATATGAGACGACGAAATTGGAGATCTGGGCATACTATTCGTGAGCATAACTTCCCCTGAAATCCTACTGCGAAAATTTTACGAACACTGGTCGACATTTTGCTGTCAACGCAACGTTTATCCGAGCGGTACCGTGGAACTTAGTTTTGACCGCTCAATACAGCTACTATATTGGCAACAACGGTCTCACTCTCTTCAATTTTGCGCCGACCGCCTTCCAAAACCTCCTCTCTCAAGCTGCTGGTGATTCGGAATTCCTTTACTTCGCCGGCCTGAACCGTACTATAAATTCCATCGTCCTACTTTCCAACGGCATATCCTTTGCAATTCAATGCATCGTCTTCCTCATCATAGGGTCATTTGCCGACTTTGGCTCTTGGCGTCCTAATATTTTAATCGCATTGTCATTCGTGGCTTGGGGTATTGGTTTCGGCTGGTTGGGCGTACACACGGAAGACAAGTGGCATGTGGCAGTAGGACTGTATATTGTGGGATTGATCGCATACCAGACAACGCTCACCTTCTGGACGGCAGCATTTCCGGGCTTGGCGCGTAACACAGCCGTGCTCAGAGAAAAGGCCCAAGAATACGAAGATGGGACCATATCGAGAGCAGATTACGACTTTGCAGATAGCATGAAGAGGAATGAGCTGGCCAATATGTCGTTTTACATTCAGTCTCTTGGAGAAATCGTCATACTGGCTACGATTGTGGGTGTCATGTTTGGGGTGAACGTGAATGCGAGTACGGCGAACAATAATTGGGGTCTTTCAGTATTGATCGCATATGCAAGTGGTATCTGGATCTTGCTCGCTCTTCCGTGGTTTGTTCTTGAGAAACGCAGGCCTGGACAAGACCCAGGAATGAATATTATCTTGGCAGGATTTTGGCAGCTATATAGAGCTTTTTCGCAAATCTGGCAGCTCAAGCAGAGTCTTTTCTATCTGATTGGTATTATAATCCGAGCCGGATCTAGGGCTACGGATATGCTAACAGGTTCATAGGGTATTTTCTCCTTGGCGATTCGCTCAACACGACTGTGACCGTTATCGCGACCTTACAAAACACAATCATTGAGTACAACACTCTTGAATTAACATATCTTCTCCTCGTGGGAATCGCTGCGCAAGCCGCTGGTATTTACTCATTCTGGTGGATCCAGCAAAGATACAAGCTGAGCACCAAAACAATGTTCAATACGGTTGCCGTAGGTATTATCCTGCTTGATGGCTGGGGCATGATTGGAATCTGGACCCAGAGATTTGGCTTCCATCATGTATGGGAGGTTTGGGTACGTACTCTCCTTATGTCCGTACAGGGGCCCCAGACTGACGCGGAAATGCAGGTCTATCAAACCTTTTATGGATTGTTCGTCTGCCCTTGGTACAGCTACTCGCAGACCATGATCTCGGAAGTCACGCCACGAGGCAAAGAATTCCTCTTCTTCAGTCTATTCAGCATCATAGGCAAGACTTCCTCATTCATCGGACCGCTGGTTTCTAGCGCGATTATCGATGCGTCGCCCGACGGAAACAACAGCACGCCTTTTTATTTTCTTTTCAGTCTTAGTCTTATTAGTTTTCTGTTCCTGCTGTTCTTTGTAGACCTGAAAAAGAGCCGGATAGAGCAAGCAGAGTTTCTAGAAAGAGAAAGACTCGCCAAAGATAAGCTCAGCGGGTCTTCAGAGACGATTTGAAACGCTTCATGATCAGTTTATGACCGGTATGTAGACTTAGTCACTGGTTCAGAAGTTTTGTTCTGATTTGTCTTATGGAGTATCTACTTACTAAACCCTTCAAAAAGCGACGCATTACATACGCTTTATGGAAGTGGCAGGATCTCATTGGTAGACTCGTACAGCGCGGTAAGCGGTCCTCGCGAGTAACTACACCTGAATCGCTAGTTGCGTTCAAGCGTCGGCATGCAATCGCCGAGCGAGTAAGGATTTTACATTCTTTGTGGGGGGCAGCTGTGGACGTGTAGCGCCGTGTATGACCGTAACTGGGGCAATTCCTTTACACCATTCCTGACTCTGGCATCTTACCATTTTCAATGTTTCTTTAGAAAAACCCTCCCAAAGTCTCGTTATCGAATCGTGTTTTTTCAGACTTTTTGTAAAAGTGTTGGGGCGTAGTTTGCGCCACAAGCTGTATAGATACATAAAGGGGTCAGGATTATTTTAAGTTTGGAAGTAAGGGGGTTGACTCGATGCCGATTTGGAGCATAACATGGGGGCCGGGATGCATCTAACCCATCTAAATCCAATAAGTCGGGCACTCGGTCTGTCCGCCTTCCGACCGACGACTCTCAACTGCATCTTAAATTCTTGGACGATGTACGCTGATAATCCGAGTCGCAGTTCAAACCAATTCATCACTGCGTTCCTCGCATAGGTAAGCTTTCCCTCCAATATGGCAGTCATCGATCTTTCTCCAATCTCGAGCATTGACCGTGCCGCAATTATCCCTCGTCTCATCTACTTTGTGCCTTTATTCCTTATTATTTATTCTATATATGTTGTGATCAAACGTCGCTTCCTCTCTCCCCTGTCTCGCTATCCTGGTCCCTTTCTTGCCAGTATTACAGTTCTCTGGAAGTTCAAAACATCCCTTACCAAAAAGGAACACCTGGTGTACTACGATGCGCACCAGAAGTATGGTCCCATCTTCCGTGATGGACCGAACTCTCTTGCGTTTTGCGATGTCCGAGCCATCAAGAAGATCTATGGCACCGGGAAGTCTGCCTACTCCAGGACTGACCTGTTCAAGCCGCCAGCGGGGAAGCTGGACATAGTCAACAATCCTCCAGTATTCTTGGCGAGATCGGCGGCAATGCATCAAAAGGCACGACGCAAAGTGGCACCAGCGTATGCGATGACCAGTATTCTTCAGATGGAGAATCAGATTGATGAAATCCTACGCCAGTGGAAAGAACGACTTGATCAGGAGGCAGATGAAGGACACATATTTGATCTATGTAAATGGGCCAATTATCTGACGCTTGACGTTGTTTCGGAGCTGGCATTCGGAGCAGCATTTGGATTTCTGGAAAAGAATGAGGATGTGATGGGAATATGGCGTGGTCTAAGTGCAGGCTTTGTATTCGCTCGACTGTTAATGTATCTGCCCATATTGGGAAAGCTGTTATTTGCTTGGCCAATAACTTTGGTATTTAAAATGCCCACAAAAATTGGCATTGGCGCTGCGTATAAGGTATGGATTCTGAGCAATCATTCCAAATATCATGCTGATTATTTTACGGTAGATGGGGGGCGAAATTGTTGGTCATCGTGAGAAATTCGGCAGTGAAAAGAAGGACCTTGTTGGGGCCATTATGTCTTCTACAGACTCTGATGGCACTCCCATTCACCACGATCAAGTCCTGGGGGAAGTTGTAAGCACGCTTGTTGCCGGCGCCGACACTACTGCCAACACCATACTCGGTACTATTGGCTTCCTCCTCCAGAACCCGCCGGCGTTGAAAAGGCTACGAGACGAAATTGACGAGGCAGAATACCGCGGAGAAACCAGCAAAGGCGTGCCAAAATACAGCGAAACGCAAAAACTCCCATGGCTGGATGCCTGTATTTCAGAATCTCTCAGACTCTCCCCGTCGATTTCCGGAATGTTTCCACGCGCAGTTCCACTTGGCGGGGCCGAGGTGATTCCTGGCCATTACATTCCTGGTGGGGTCAGCGTAGGAATCAACAATTGGGTAATGGGAAGAGATAAGGCATTCTATGGATCAGATGCAGAGATGTATAGGCCAGAGAGATGGGAAATTCCAGAGAAGAGGAGTCAAATGAAGGAATATGACTTTGCATTCGGACACGGCGCAAGAATGTAAGGTCCTACTTCTCGTGAAACTATGAAATAAGCTGACATGTGTATAGCTGCATTGGAAAGAATGTTGCAACGGTGGAACTATACAAGGCAGTCTTGATGCTTGTCCGCGATTACGAGATTAGACCTGTTGATCCTAATGAACTCTGGCATGAAGAAGCTTTGCGATTCTTGATCAAGAGCAACATGATGGTTTCGATGTCGAGAAGAAAGAAAGCAATTAACTAGGAAGCTTGTCAAGTCGAGGTATAATCTTTAAATGCTAATGCATTGCGTTTTCTTGTTCAGGTAGTCGCTCACTCCTCGAACCGGTGATTGGTCGATTTCTGCAAGATGTCACGTATCATCTCTAAACTCGAAACTCGTAGGTAGCAATACACAATTTTTACCTCGGCAATAGTTCAATAACATCATAAAACGTAAAGAACAACCGCCTTCGTTTTCGTAAAGACGTCAAACTTTCTGTAACTATCTGGGTCCTTTGAGAAGGTTGCCAGAATCGGTCTTAATAATAGAGCCAGTACAATTGTGGTCTTTCATAACGTAGAGATACGCCTCTGCGACATCCTCCGGCTGAGCTATCTTCTTTGTGGGGACGGTCTCAGCAACTGTCTGAAAGAGCTTCTGTCTGGCACTCTCTTCCATTCCACTCCACAGTTCAGTCTCGACAGCACCAGGCAGCACAATATTGCAACGCCTGGGTGCCAGGTCGAGCGCCAGCCCACGTGCCATTCCGCCCTGCCCTGATGCATAGCTTCCTACAACCGTCCAATTCTCGTGAGGACGCAGGGCAACACCGCCGCTGGTGATTGTGTAGGAAGGCTCTCGTCCATCTTTGAGATACTTGATCGCGTATTTTCCCACCATTAACGGCGCAAAAAATCGTACCATACCCGCTTTTTTCATGTATTCCATGTCCGCCTCGGCCGTAGGCTTGATTGCGAGGGGATCGCCGGCAGTGAACAAGATGTGGTCCAATTTCTTTGAGCCATTGTCCGTCGCAAGGTCGAAGAGCGCCTGAACGTTTTTCTCAAGGTTGGCTTCATCGGCGAGATCGCAGGCGTGGCCGGAGAGGGCATTCGCACGGCTAGGATACGAGGCTTTCAAGCGGTCGAGGGCGGCGTTGATTTTCTTGGGGTTCGAGGAGGAAATGATGACGGCGCCGGCACCGGATTCGAGCGTCGCTTCGGCAGCTGTAAAACCCAAACCGGAAGAACCACCGATGATTAGGACCCGAGCATTGTGCAGCTTGTTAGTGTATTTTTGTTGGTCAGGCATTGTGAGGTTGGTTTGCAATTATCGTAAGGGTCAATAAACGGACTACGGTAACGAGGTTGATTATGCTTCGACTATATTCTACAAACATTCCAATCGCGGATCCCCCTGGTATATATAGAGCATTTTAACAGATGTCAATCGGAATGATGATGTATTCGGCTACGGCATTAGTCGCGGATTTAAGGAAGCAGAGCAGTGGAGCAACCATTTAAAAACGACAGGGATCCCACTTTCGTTTGACTCGGGGCTCTCCACTCTTAACTCCAGCATCTGCAGGAACTTGAGATTGCTGATCTCCGCCGCCGAACGAGCAATCCTCATCCATGTCTGATGCTGGTAGAAAATATTCAAACCGTTCAAGTGGCTGAATGACGTACGACTCTAGGAACATAGCGTCGCGATGTAGCGTTGCACGCTCGTTCGCGATGGGCAGGTAAAAACTCAGACAAAAGCGCAGTGTCTGGCGATCGTTGCGGGGTATGGCCGGATAATTTTATCGTTTTAAGGTGCAGTAGAGGGTTGATGGCAAAGTCTTCATCTTTGACAATCCTCGTTCAAAACCCCAGGTAAAAGCTCATCGTGCGTGATTCCTCTCGTGGCCTTCTCTGAGGCAAACATGCACAAATCTACTAGTCTTTCGATTTCGGCGTTGGTTCAAGCACCCTTCTTTTTCATTGCTTCCTGTGTTTCTGCTCAAAATAGTTCTTTTGACGTATTGAATTATGTAAATCCGCTCATTGGCACGTCAAATGGAGGTATGGGGTGGTCAATGTAGTCAGTGACCCATTCATGTTGACGATATTAGGACATGTGTTTGCCGGAGCCTCCCTACCATTTGGTAGTATTCTGCTTCTGAGAGCAAAAATTTTTTACTAATGCATTATAGGAATGGCAAAATCCTCTCCGGACAGCACAGATGATGATCAAGGCGGATTTGCTTCCGATGGTGGTGCTGTAACAGGCTTCAGTCACATGCATGATTCCGGCACTGGCGGCTCACAGTCACTTGGAAACTTTGAGATCTTTCCACAACTTGGGTGTCCCGGAGACGACATTACTCGCTGCGTCTGGACCAAAAACGATAGAGCTACCAATTACACCGATGGATCCGTTGAGGCGAGGCCGGGATACTTTGCGCTTACTCTCAATACATCCATTCGTGCCGAGATGACTGTATCAAACCGTACGGCCTTGTATAGATTTACCTTTCCCGGAAATAATAATGCATCAGCGAATGGTAACATCCCATACAGTCCGTTGATACTAGCGGACTTAACGGATTTACCCAATTCACGCATTAACGGAACTGCACAATCTGATCAGAACTCAGGGAGGCTCACTGGCAGTGGTACATTTTCACCCTCATTTGGAGTTGGCTCATACGTCCTGCATTTTTGTGCTGACTTCCAGGGGGCTTCCGTGCGAAGAACTGGCGTATTCGACAACAATAGACCCAGCACGAAGAACAACAATATCAGTAAGGTTGATGATGGAATCGACGAGTCGCCCGATATTCTACCTGCAGGATCCTGGGTGCAATTTGATGCACCTGAAAACAATGAGATCCTTGCCCGTGTTGGTGTCAGTTTCATCAGTGTGGATCAGGCATGCTCAAATGGTCAAAATGAGATACCCAATTTTGACTTTGAAGACATTCGGGAATCAGCAGAAGACGCTTGGCGTAAAAAGCTCTCTGTCGTGTCTGTTGATGCGACCGGCGTCAGCGACGAGATACAAGAAGTGTTTTGGAGCGGCATGTATCGAAGCATGCTTTCTCCTCAAGATTACACAGGAGAAAACTATCTATGGAACAGCTCGGAACCCTATTATGATTCGTGCGTATCCCAGAGCTATGTACAACAAATGGACTCATCTAACTTTCTCTAGCTATTACTGCATCTGGGACAGCTTTAGATCAATTCATCCATTGATCACGCTGTTGGATCCTTATTCGCAAAGCCTTATGATTCGTAGCCTTATAGACATCTACCGACATTTGGGCAAATTACCAGACTGCCGCATGTCGCTCTGTAAGGGTTTCACGCAAGGTGGCTCCAATGCCGATGTCGTTTTGGCCGATTCGTATCTTAAGGGCATAAACCAAGACGTCGACTGGGCTACTGGCTATGAAGCCGTCATTTCCGATGCCGAAGATGAACCAGCGAACTGGGATGTTGAAGGCCGTGGTGGACTTGAGAGCTGGAAGGAACTGGGATATATACCAACTGATGACTATGACCCGAACGGCTCCGGGACCCATACACGCAGTATCTCACGCACTGTAGAGTATGCATACAACGACTTTTGTATTGCAGAAATGGCAGAGGGAATGGGACATTCCGCAGATTACGTCAAGTATACTGGCCGTGCTAGAAACTGGAAAAATATGTTCCTAGCTAACCAAACATCTACTATCAATGGAACAGACCCTGGATTTGTTGGATTTCTACAGCCTCGCTATCTCAATCAAACCTTTGGCTACCAAGACCCAACCCTCTGTTCGCCGCTGAACGACTTTACTGGATGTTACCTTAGCACTACTGGTCACGAGACTTATGAGGGATCTTGCTGGCTATATACATTCTTTGTGCCACAGGATATGGCAACACTGGTCAAGACGCTTGGCGGAAAAGAAAAATTCGTTGATCGCCTCTCTTACCTACATACATCTGGTCTGCTTTATATTGGTGATGAGCAAGCCTTCTTGCCCGTCTTTCAGTTCCACTACGGAGCTCGTCCTGCACTTAGCTCCCATTTTGCTCATTATTATATTCCGTCTCAATTCAATACCACCAATGTCGGCATTCCGGGAAATGATGATAGGTGAGTCAATTTCTTGAAATCATTCTGAATTATGCTGATACTCTTTTTCAGTGGTGCAATGGGTTCATTCTCTACCCTTGCAATGATGGGGCTCTGGCCCGTGTCCGGCCAAAATGTTTACTTGATCACGCCCCCCTTCTTCCCTTCTGTTTCAGTCAAAAATGGCCAGACTGGTCGCACTGCCACCATCCGTAACATCAACTTTGATGCAAGTTACAACAATATTTACATCCAATCTGCCACTCTGAATGGGAAGCCGTATACCGAGAATTGGATCACACACGATTTCTGGACCAATGGTGACACGTTGGAACTCACGCTTGGCCCGAATGAGAGCAGCTGGGGTCAAGCAGACGAGGATTTGCCACCGAGTTTGAGTACTACGAACGGTACATCTGTGAATACAACGGATGCAAGGATAGGAGATTTAATTGTGGATGGCATGGATAGACGTAATTTTTAATGCAAGTGTTTAATTCGGATATCGTCCCATTGGGCGTAAGTGAACCACGAAATAAAGAAGCTAAGATGCTTCTAAAATTTGGCAAAGATGGTTCAGAATCCAATGCGCTCTACATACTTGCATCATTCTTTGAGCGATATAAAAGACAACAATGAGTTTGTGAACTTGAGATCCATCTATGAAAAGGTGTGGCGGACAGCTAAATTAAGCCCGGCCAGTACCGGTAAATAAACTAGAAGATCGTGGTGCAGTCGTCGCATTCAAGTTGCCAGCCGAAATTTTGAGGATCGTGCTTGTTCGTGATTCCGCTGAGCGCAACATTAGACAGTGGAGATTCAAGGGGGCCTCGTTGTGCATTGGAACTACAGATAGCCCCGGGCTGAGTGCTTGGAGATCTGCAACTCGGCCTGCGGTCTTTATTCTGGATATGCGTATTGTAAATTCTTTAGCTTCATCAAGATGGGCATTGTAGCATTCGTGTAAAGTTTCAGAAGATGAGGCATTTTCTTTTCTCCAAAGTGAAAGGTTAGCATGGACACTCGAATATCTTACCAAGTCGGGTATGGCAATAAGGAAGAGAATGGGACCGAATAAAGGAGCCAGGAATTTTGGATGAGTGGATCGACGGAGTCATCGTCTCAAATGAAGACCCTCAATCAATTACCCAACTATCAGATAGCCTAGGCAATGTCTATTCCACTTGTGCTGATTATTGTGCCACGTTTTGATTTGGGGGTGATGCCATCCAACGTTGCACTGTGTGAATTCGACTGGTCCGCCGAGATGTGTGGATTAGGAAAAGGTCCCATGAATGACTATGAAGACTTCGAGGTGTTTGGTCGAGGTGATATCGAGAAATGCGCATAAGATCAGTTCAGTTCAGTTCAGTTCAGTTCAAAAAGCAAGCGTGTAGGAAACCGTCAACATTGACGAGTAATGTAAATATCAGGCTGACCAATCTATTATGTAATCGCTTGTGTGAAGGCACCAGAGGATGCAAAGAACCCGGTACCGTTCTAAACGATTACGAACTGTTAATAATCAGTCAACAATTTACTGAGAAATAAACTTCAAGTTATTCTCGTCTATTATATTGAGAGTCTCCCGATGAGGCTGCAGCAAATCATAGCTTTCGTGGTCGCGGACGACACTTCTCATTGCATCCACTGGTGAATGAGTTCGGGAATTCCCCCGCTCGTCAGCTAGACGTGCCAATCGGGCCATCATTTGCTCGACTTACTGACGAGAAGTCTGGAGCTATGGCTAGCTGCATTCAAGTGTCCGATGCGAGATGAGGACTCATAAGCTCGGGACTCCCAAGATCTTAGACACATTTCAAAAGTCCATGGAGCATGGCTGTTTCTGTTTCAACCCAAGCATACGTTGTCAAGGAAGCTGGCGGGCCAATTACGCTCGAGACCGTCCAATATGATAGTGTCGGAGATAATGAACTGTTGATTGAAAATGTTGCCTTCTCGATGTGTGCATCGGACCTGAAGGCAGCCAAGGGCGTCTTCCACCTCCGTCCACCTATGATCTTGGGTCACGAATCGGCTGGAATAGGTCTGTGACCTTTCCAAAGCCAGCTCCAAGTCAAATTAACTCATATACGCTCAGTGACCCAAGTTGGTAGCGCTGTGACTCATATCAAGCCTGGTGATCAAGTTGTCCTATCATACAGTCAATGCCGAAAATGTCGTTTTTGTTCACGCGGAGAGCCGCCCTACTGCGAGAACATCATGGCGCTTAATTTCTTTGGCCGACGTAATGATGGCTCCATACCAGCTCTGGATCACGAAGGAAGGCCTATCAATAGCTTCTTCTTTGGTCAAAGCTCAATGGCTCGCACTGTTTTGGCGCATGAGTCTTGTGCAGTAAAGGTCGAATGCACTATAGAAGAACTGAAAATGTTTGCCGCCCTTGGGTGTGGAATTCAGACAGGAGTGGGCTCGATATTGTGAGTTGTCTCTGTCCGCTCTTCCAATTTCTCTACCACGTTCTCGACAGCAGTTGAACTCGCTCAGCAATGTCTGTAATCCTCCACCGCTCTCGTCCATCGCGATATTTGGTGCTGGTGCCGTAGGTGTTTCCGCCGCGTTGGCTGCCAAACTAACATCCCCTGCCTGTCTTGTCCTCATTGATAATGTTCAGAGTAAACTCGACATGATTCCTGAAGGTGTTGTGACCGATACTCTGAACTCGACCGGCCTTGAAGAAGACGAAATTGCATCAAAACTGAAGGACATGACCAAAGGTACAGGCTTCGACTATGCCATCGATTGTGTAGGCATCGCTCAACTTGTGAACGCCGGGTATAAGGCACTTGGCCCGAAAGGAATGGTCGTTACGGTCGGCGGAGGCCCAAGCACAGCGAGTATCAGCTTAGCATCCCAGCTAATCGGGGGGCGAACCTACAGGGGAACACACCAAGGAGATAGCGTTCCAAGCACTGTACGTTTTCCACGCCCAAGGGCGTAGTATGATCATGCTAATACAAGAAGTGCAGTCTATCCCAAGTATGATTGCATTATGGCGGCAAGGTACAGATCGACCGTGTCGTATACAAAGTGATACTGATGGAGAACCAGGTCGACTTCCCTTTGACAAGTTGCTTTCATTCTATGAGTTTAACGAGCTTGAGAAAGCAACGTCAGATCTTCGACAAGGCAAAATCTTTAAGCCGGTGTTTGTGAACAATACCAACTAGACCCGGCGTGTTTCCTTCTCCATCATTCTAGGTACGAACAATGGATGGCTTATTCGATTTGTCAGCGAGTAGCACGGACTTGAGACAGAATGCGCGAGACTTCCTCACGTGGATCTTCCAATGCGCCACTGATTCGGTGATTGGCGATAAATGATATCGGATTTATGGAGAGTCGAGTGATACAATCGGTTCAAGGCCTAGCGTATCCCACAGAATTCTCTCTATTTCTGCTGAAAGTAATGAGCAGAGTCCATTGTAGTAGGCCTTAGCGATGATATCAAATGTAACACTCACCTCGTACTGACAGCCCAAGTACCAAGGATACAAGTTTGGAGGAAGTAACGTCGTGTTCTGATGACATCGAAGATAATACTAACAGAAATGCCGCAGCGCCCAGTCTCAAAGGAAAACGAAAAGGAAACACAAGCCAGTATCGCACGTGCTCACTACTCCACAACGTGAAGTCGAAAGTGAAATTCGACTGACGAGTTTGGGTAGTCACAGACTGATTTTTCCGTAAGGTACTGGTCCCATGGCCTGATCCACCTGCACTGTGTAACCGAGCTGGGCAAAATCTCAATAAAGAAAGAGCGAATCAGACTCCCAGTGAAAGTAATCTCGTAGTTCTATATTTAGGCTTGGTTTTAGCTAGCCAATCTTCTGAACTACTTTGACTATACACAACTTAGCTTAGTCTTCACTCGACAAGCCGACAATTTGTCTACCATAACAGTTGACGTGCTTTGAGACTTTCCAAATCTCACATCAAAGCTTTTCACCATGGCCCTCTCAATCTTGTTATGCCTTGCTTATTTCCTGGCCTTGGTGACCTCTTTACCATCAGGGTCACTTTCGATGACATCCAGGCTTGGATTCGACAGCCCACAGCCATTCCTCCCCCCAAGTCACGATCCATGGTACACTGCTCCTCGAGGCTATCAATCTGCAGCTCCAGGCGATATACTCCGTATTCGTGTTGCTGCAACAAATGTCACGGCCCCTTTTGGTTCAGACTGTTACGGAGGCTTCCAAATTCTCTACCGCACCACTGATTCCCTAATCCAACCATCGTGGGCGGTAACAACGCTCTTGCTCCCTTCTTCTAGTCCAAACACTACGCGTAATGGCAGCTCTGCCGTTCTCTCATACCAATTCAGCTATGATTCTGCCAACGTCGATGCCAGTCCCAGTTACAATCTGTCTGCCCCTGGGCTCCTAGATCTGGTCAGCATTCAGAATGCACTCCAGAATGGCTGGTTCGTGAACATTCCGGACTTCGAGGGGCCTTTAGCATCGTTCACTGAGGGACTACAGTCTGGCTATGCCACCCTTGATTCAGTGCGCTCTTTGACGTCACCGGAGCTGGACGCTCTCGGATTAGGTCCCAAAATACGATGTGCGATGTGGGGCTATTCTGGCGGTGCATTGGCAAGTGAATGGGCGGTGGAGCTTCAACAACAATATGCTCCTGGAATCAATTTTGTGGGTGCTGCTTTGGGTGGGCTAACGCCGAACGTGTCACGCATGTGGGATGCAGTGACAGCAAAACCTTTTGCTGGATTAGCAGTCTCCGGAATTCTTGGCATGGCAAACCAATTCTCACACGTGGACCAGTACCTTCTAAACCAACTCAAGACTACTGGAAGGTATAACAAGACGACATTCCTGGCGGCAAGCAATGAAACATTAGCCCAAACCCTTACGAATTTCGCCAATCAGAATATCTACGATTACTTCATGTATGGAAGAGATTCCATTCATCACACAGTTATTACGCAGCAACTTTTCGATGCTCAGGGTGTTATGGGACTCCACGGTATACCAAAGATGCCGCTCTTTGTGTACAAGGCAATAAAGGATGAAGTCAGCCCTGTCGCGGATACTGATGCGCTCGTGAACAAATATTGTAGCAACGGTTCCAACATCGTCTACCAACGCAATAAATTTGGTGGACACACAGATGAAGGCATCAATGGACTGCCGTATGCACTGAGTTATTTAGGCTCCTTCATGGCTGGGCAGAACCTTATCAAAGGCTGCTTGACTGAAAACGTCACCAGCATTATTGACTATTTGCCACTCTGACAACCATTAGAGATAGGATGGTGGATTTGTGGGAAATAAGAATACCGAAAAGCAGGAACATTAGGGAGGCATGCATACTGTTAAACGGTTCTTCTTTGCTTCTCATTGCTAACAGATGATGCTAGATTAGTGCTAATATGAAGCAATCTACTTCTCTAGTCTAGTTAATTAATTCCAGAGCTAGTACAGCTTTTCTTATCATTAGCTCGTCTTAATAGTGCTCGCCAATGCATGTCTAGGCTTGCATTGTGTGGAAAAACGGTCGGGACAAGCGACAAGAGCACAAGGAACTCGGGAAGCCGAATAAGCACTGCTTCAGACGTTCCCAATCCCGGGGCTATGGAACTTGTTTCTCCAGAGTCAAGATACGGGAGCCAAATATTAGCTAATGTTTGACTAAGCAATCCTCCCACGAAAAGCCTCCAACGACGAATCACTTTATTCATCATCATCATCACGGCCAATCATGAAAACGATACAACGTCGAAGGATCGTCGTTTGCTCAGACCATAATCTCTGCTCTCTAGTGATCTCATCACAAGCTAACCAAAAAGATTGAATATTGACGTCGCCCATCCCTGAAATTAGGATGCCCAGCCCGTGCCAGCCTCCTGCACTGACCTCATTCCGACGCCTCTGAAACTCTGATTTTGCATCATTTCCATGGAAGATCGAAAAATGCCATGGTCAGATCGTGCATATCGGTTTCTCCCGATCTAGATCTTGTCGATGTACCCTTGTACACCGGTCGCTCTTTGGTAATTTAGCTCGTGGGATAGCTACAGTTCTCCTGTCGATCTTCCGTCCTGACCCAAGATTATTCTCGCAGCTAGGCCTGCTTTGGCAGTTTTGACATCAGTATCTTTGTTGCTTCGCGATAACAGCCGTCACCGATCGTGACGTATTGGGCTTTGATGTCGTATCCAGGTCATAGGTAAGGGCTGGTCAAACTTTACTTAAGGGCAGTAATTTTACATTTTCCCAATATATCGCAAACCAAGACGTGCTCGAATTTCGTTGTTATCAACTTCAAGATCATATCTATCAATTATTGATTCTCTCAATCCTTCATCATGTCAGCCGATGATCAATACGAACAAATGAACGACCAGGTCTCTGGTGATGTTCCCGCTGGCGATGCCGCCGACGATGGCTACACCAGCCGTGTCGGTCAAAAGACGGGACCTATTCCAGTTCAGAATGATGATGCTCCTGTGGAGGACCCCATTAACCCAGACACCGCAGACTCTGATGAAACTTTAGGTATGACTTGACGTCCACTGCAGGTCTGGGAGGTAAGATAGAAGGACTGATCAGATTAATTTAGCACGGGATGACAAAGATGCCATCGATACATCGAACATCATTGATTCTCGTACTCGGGGTGCCGCAAAGAGCAGTGGTACTTATGCAGAACCTGGTGATGAAGAGGTTTGTTGCATTTGTTCCTTTGATCTTTTTGCAGAGTTAATTTAAATTTGATAGGGTCTTCCTGGTCCTGAAGATGGTACTTCTGCTGGGGGCAACAGCTTGTAAAATATATTCGTCGTCGGGCGCTGGGCTGGGTGCGATGGTGTTGATGGTAGCTTGAATCCTTGTAGTTTGACTTTAATTGATAGATCAAATCAATCTACGATTAAACCTTCATTATTTCCATAACACGTTAAAACTCGTAATTTTCTGAGTGGTTCGAAGTCGTTTCAAATTATACAGGTGAGTCCCAGCCAAAATGTGAAGTGCATCGCTTGCTTTAGATATTGCCATTGTGCATCAAGTGCAGTCATACATCGCAGTAGCAAGCGATCTTTTCATTCAATTATCAAGTCCACAGTAATGCAAACTGAGGTAATCATATGATCTTGATCTTAAAGTAAGTTCGTGCAATGATTATCCTAGCAATGCAAAACACGGCGCTGATTCTGCCGAGACTCCAACCGAACATCCCCGCCACTAGAAACGAGGCTCTTCAACCTCCTCTACCACTATGGACATCGCGTTGAGCTTAGACCGAGGCCAAAGTCTTTCTTTTCAATTGCTTCTTTTCTTTTGTACAGACTTCGTTCCTGATTGATATTATTCTTTTGTTTCCAATTCGTGCTTTCTTTCCTCAAATTTCTAAAATGGCAGGTTTTATCCAAAAAGGTGCCAAGAACATTTTACAAAAGAGCCCACATGATGTCGTCTTTCTTTCTGCAGTCCGAACACCTGTGACGAAAGCAAAGAAGGGTGGTCTACGTGATGCCTACGACCATGAGATTCTCTCTTTCGTAAGCCACCATCTCGATCCATGACCGCCGAATTGTCCACTCAAACCCTCTGAAACTAATCACTGTCTCCCTCATTTAGGCCCTCAAAGCCATCCTCGACCGCAACCCCAACCTCGATCCAGCTCGGATTCAAGACGTCCAAATCGGCACCGTCCTCTCCGAACTTGGCGGCTCCAAAGCCGGCCGTATGGCCGCGCTACACGTCGGCTACCCCCCTTCGTCCGCCTTCGCAACCGTCAACCGCGCCTGTAGCTCTGGACTCGCAGCCATCACGGCCATCGCGAACTCGATAACGGTGGGGGCAATCGACGTCGGGGTTGGCGGCGGCATGGAGAGCATGACGCGCAACTACGGGAGTCGCGCGATTCCGGCGCAGTTATGGCGGGGGTTAGCGGAGAGTCCTGTGAAGGATGCGCGGGACTGCATTATGAGCATGGGTCTGACGGCAGAGAATGTGGCGGAGCGATATGGCGTTGGGAGAAGGGAGCAGGATGTGTTTGCGGCGGAGAGTCATCAGAAGGCGCACAAGGCACAGACGGAGGGACTGTTTGATGAGGAGCTGGTGCCGGCGACGACGCGATGGCGGCCGGATCCGGAGGTGCCGGAGAACGAGGAGCAGATTACGGTGACCAAGGATGATGGAATCCGGGCAGGAAGTACCCCAGAGAAGTTGGCGTCCATGAAGCCAGCATTTAAGAATGACGGAAGTGCTACGGCGGGGAATAGCAGCCAAGTGTCGGATGGAGCCGCGGCAGCATTGATGATGAGGAGAAGCACGGCAAATGAACTGGGTTTGAGTGGAAGCATCATTGGAAAGTGGGCTGGAACACAGGTCGTGGGTACATTACCGGATGAGATGGGCGTAGGCCCGGCAGTGGCGATTCCCAAGTTGTTGTACTACACTGGGGTCAGTAAAGATGAAGTCGGTGTTTGGGAGATCAACGAGGCTTTCGCGAGTCAAGCATTATACTGCATTCGTAAATTGGGTATTGATGAGGCCAAGGTCAATCCGAAAGGCGGTGCTATTGCATTAGGCCATCCTTTGGGCGCGACTGGTGGCAGACAACTCGCAACTCTGCTGCCAGAAATGAAAAGACAAGGACAAGAACTGGGAGTCGTCAGCATGTGCATAGGAACTGGTGAGTAGTTGTCATACCTGGTCAGGAAGCTTACTAACTGATAGTCACCAGGAATGGGCATGGCAAGTTTAATTGTACGCGAGTGAATATTACGCTGTAAGTATTATCTGTATTATGCACAGTATTACGCAAAGCTTTCTCGCCCATAGAGAAGTCACATTATTAATCGTTGCCCCATGCCATTACATCTCATTTCCCATTCATTAGAAAGATTACACGACCCTCCGGCTTTTGAAGACAGGTGTGCTGGATCACTTGTCGTTCTTTGATTTTTGATCAACCGTATGCGGCTTGATAATGCGATTTTGCTCGTCTCGCGGGATCCAAGACCAGTCTGATTGCTCATCAGCACTCAAACAGATACGTACTTGATGCAACCTCATACCTCCATTATCAATGAGGGACGTGTACGGTCTTTCAGTGGTAACGGCTCCGTTGCTACATGGTGGATTGTTCTAAACATTTTCAGCGACGCCTCGAAGTTCTGGATTATTATCTCACGGCTATTGCGGCCTCGGCGGAGTCCGTCTGCTCGTTGGTCTGCTGTTCCACCGTTGAACGAGCATCCATGGTGATATGAATGGAAATGGAAGGAGTTCGCCAGAAACTCCAAGATACCTCGAATTCAAAAATTCGATCGATAGAATTAATGCGGAAAAGCACGTCAACGTCGATGAATTAGAAATCATACTGGGCTCGGCTTTATACTGTGCCATAATGGCCGTATCGTAGCAATGTACCTTTGCGCCCTTTTGGGGCAACAAGGCAATCGTCTTGCATGGCTGTCTTATGATGTCGTGGGCAAAGGTTCGCGAATAGTTCGCGGGTAGTTCGCAACCTTAGCAATGTCAGTATTGCTCGTCACCGCTCCCAATTTACGTCCGGTGGCAAACATCTCAATGCGTTGAAGTTGCCAAAAGGGGTAATCGGGAGCATTACATTTGTAGCCGCGACACATAGAAGACGGGCGCTGATTCGTCGAGAGCTTGGAGTTATCCTTCAATTCCCTTTCACCGACCAGGAGGCTCCCTTGTTAGTCAGTCAGCCACCTTCGAGATGACGATGTTTCAGATGCGTAACGATCCCGCGTTGCGCATCTATGGGGTCACGCTGGTCGCGTATGTAGCCACTGGATGAGCGTGGGGTCCCTGCCATTGCGCGTTCTTGCATCACCCAATCGTAGGAGTTCGCTTGAGGCGACGGTCGTGAGCATTTTCTGCAGCATACACGGGGTGTTATTTTTGGCAAGGGTCTATCACTAGCGCTTCTGGAAAGGATCGTAGGAGATCGCCGGCCGACTGAGAAATGACAAGCCCTTTCAGGACCGGGCCATATCTAGAAGGTGGCTTCCTCACTGCAACTCGTGCCGCAAACCTCAAAAGGGACGAATCGGGACGTGGGGCGCCTAAGTGGGCGCCGCTCGGCCGAGACATCTGTTTCAACTGGTTTCAAAACATCCACAACCCCCTGCGAGCATCATGCCATCTTTATGCGATCTGGACGCCTAAATGACAGGAGCGGCGAAGAGCACTTTCATTACTTTCGAACAGGGTGCATGATCAATCGAAATTGGCAGTCATCTCCATCGTAGGCCTGCAACTGAAACAGCCTCATGCTTTTGTAGACGTCGCAATTGGTTTATGGACCTGAAGGATTGGAACTACTTGGGGTTCTCGAATGTCACTACCTAAAGGTAATTAAGTACTTTCCCTCGTCAGCTTGCTAAATGACTGTCTCTCCTCGTTCTCTCTGCTCTGTGATTTGGTCCACGATATTCCCGACCTCGTTCCAAATTCGTTTCCGGTTCTGCAACCCTTTCAGGTCTTTCCAGCGTCTCTTGATGTCGCAATAGATCTGGTGCCAGTCTGTCTTGCCCATTGGAAGTTTCACATAATCCTCCCTTACTTTCTTCTTAGCCGACATCCGCGAGCGATTGAATTGTTCTTTCTTCGGCTCCGCAGCTATCCAGTCTTGCAAGATTTCAGGCATTTCTTCGCGTATGATTGTCCGATGCGACTTGATCACTTCTTGAGTAGCCTGCCATTCCTTTTCATCCCTTAGTAAGTCTTCCTCCGTTAGCGCTGTCCAAAATAAAGGTGGCTCTGGATCCCAGACTTCCCACAGCCAAGGCATCTCTTCGCAAATTGGACGACGAAAGAGGGATGATGGGAGCTGCCGAAAGGCACGTGAGCTAAGGCGTAGATTCGCAATATCGTGTGATCCCAGGTGGTCAAGCACCGTCATTTTCAGTTCTTGTGGTAGTTTTAAGAACAAATCGGGTTGAAGTACTGGATATGGTTTTGCTTCATTTATCGTAGCAGCCTCTGGTACGGAGTTGAATGAGCAGTCATCGCGAATTGCATCTCGCAGGATAGATGGCAGTTCTGGTATATGAACAGGGTTGGCAGCAAGGTATTCTTTGCCATTCTCATGAATCCAACATGGCCCATAAAGCCCATAAGCATACCGAAAGTCGCCAGAGAAATTGCTCCAATTGAAATCTTCCCAATGATCTCCAAGACGCCACCAAGCCATAAGGTCGTTCGTGTTAGTGCAACCAAAGCGCTGTCTTGACATCCGCGAATATATCTCGAAACAAGTCGTATGAAATGGCATAGCATAATGACACATCAGGGTTATCTAGAAATCCATCATTTCAGTAAATTCTAGAACAAGCTTCTCAAATTGGAAGGCAAGGTGTTGAACTCACGTCCGGAATATCATTGGCTACAAGCGGCGAATTGACTCCGTGACGTGCTGGGCTGACTTTGTGCCAATGATAACCACGTCGTGGTACGTTGTCACACAGCCCAGAGAGGAAATAGTCGCCGCAGAGTTCAAAAGCTTGATCGTCAACTTCTGCTAGCCAACTTCCTTGTATGTTCATTTTTGGAACAAGACATTGAGCGGTAATGCAGCCGCGCATTTGCTCTGAGGATATGTGGTGCCCATTGTATCCGGCCAAGTTTTTACAAGAGGGACCTGCAATATGCTCGAACATATCTTCTCCGTCGTCAAGAAGTAGTTCAAGCAGAGACTCATATTGTTCTCGGCATGCAGGTTCTTGTGTTTTGGGTAGGTCAATTGGCTGTCGGAATTTTTGAAGCCAAGAATGGTAACCTGCATCATCTGTTGAGATTTCGAAGGGCTTAAACTTAGTTCCCTCTGTATTTAAGTGGTCTTCGATCAGGTCATCGTCTGAGTTGTATTCATAAGGCTCTCCGTCGTCCGAGCTTTTGCATGAATACTCCGAATCTGTCTCATAACCCTCCTCTATAGAGATGTTATCATGGAGAGACACATCACTCTGATGAGTGCCTGTTTCGCCGGATGAGAGAGGCTCTGCGGAGTCTAGATATTTCGTCAGTCAAATTATGTAGCTATCTCAAACAAAGAGAACCAATGATGATCAGAGATCGAGACAATCGATAAGACTGCCGGTGAGATGAATCATAGTAGGTGCTTAGTCTTAGAACCGTAAGGCCAGAATGAAATTAATCCAACAAAAGAGCGGAAAAGTCAGAAAATAGGCATGCGGATCACGAAGAACTTCTTTCATACGTTCTGTGCAAGCCTCACCGGCGTCAAAGGAATATCGTTACAATCGACGTTCACCGTAGTGCACTTTGTCTCCTATTTCTGTGTCTGACACATGCAGAAAATGGGGATTCGTCGCTACCAAATTCCGAATAGTAGAATACGTGCAGGCACTGATATTCTTTGCTCACCTTCTCCAAATTGCCTCCTTACAAACGTACATCCTGTATCCGGACCACAAGACTTCTCCGAATCGGTACCAATAGGAGCATTCCCGTAAATTGTCCAAGCCATTCGTGGTTCACCCTGACGACGGTTTCGGGCGATGTCGAAACTGACACCGCATAGATGACACGCCATCGGCTGTTCTGGATAAGCAATGCATTCAATGTACGTAAAGAAGTCGTGGAAAGTACCTCTGAGCAAGTCATGAGTAATATCGGGATCTGCGTCAAAAATTTGCACTTTTCATTCCTCGCAACATTTAGGTAATGAAAGACTTGACAGCAGCAGAGGAGACAATGATACTACTCTCTCGCTTTCGATTATGCGTTACATCCAAATCTTCGGTAAACTGATAGTGGATGGCTGATACCCGTTGAACGATCTTGCACGTTAAAGCATAGAGTTCGGTGAACGGCAAAGCTATCAAATCAGGCAGCCAACACACTTACCTGAGTCGACCAGCAATTTTTCGGGTGCTGTTTTGTGAATTCATGTGTGTGAGGCACAATTCGGCAACTGAGCTTTGTTTCGTTTCAGGTAAGCCTGGAGACCAAGCCATCAGTCACTCAATAATGTTACGCATACAAACCCTAGCGTAACCCTGAGAGCGTGTGGCGTCACTTCCATTGGTAACCCACGTTCGAAGACGGTCACACAAGATTCTTCCTTAGTCAAATAACAATAGTCGATTATTGTCCGCAGGGTCCTCAGGCACGCAATTTCATACGCCGAGATCGAAACAGACAATGTATTTTGCTTGCGCAGGCCTTGTTTTGTTCAGCATATCAAGAACCTCGGAATCGATCGAGACAAAACATAAAATTCGCTGGCAGATTGAGGTATCACTGAATCCAAAAAGAGTGGCACTCCGTCGCTAAATCTCCCCTCAAGATCACGGAACACCAATCGCTCTGCTAAACACCCCTCTCATCAGCCAACAAATAGAGATATGTACGCGTGCCACGGCAAAAGCAGAACTGCGAAAATTTACTCTTCGGCATCTTCATCACGCTCGTCATCATTTGCCTGTTCCTCACATTCCTTTTCTACCTCCTCCGATACAAAAGTCTCGTAGTCCTCGAGGCTCTTCTGTACATGGACCTTGAATTTGATAATGTCGTTCAGCATTCGCTCAATTTCCGTATGCAGCTGCTCTCGCAAAGCAGCCGCTTTGAGTGTCAGCTGTTCGTATCTGAGATCCACGTTAGCCCAATCTTTCAACACTCACCCGACAAGCCTAAGCTAGACTTACTCGATATTGGTGTTCATTTCTCTTTGCTCCATCAATTGGACGCTTTCACCCAAGCCTTGCCTCATCTTCGCCAACTCCTTCTCCATCCTCTCAATCTGCGCATCACTTTTCATCTTCTGCTCTTGACCGATTTCCCTGGTCCGCTCGAATTCCTCCTCTGCTGCCCGCACACGATGGCCGAGCCCCTCCACTTCAGCTTGGTTCTCGTCCATGGCCTCACGAATCTTGTCGAGCAGATCTTGGTTATTCATGTCCGCTTCAAGCGCTGCATTCCGCCGCTCTGAAATGTCCTTTCGGAGGGAAAGAATGTTCGACTTGACCGAACCTCGAAGGTCGAGGTTGAGAAGGTGGTGGGGCTGATAGCCATTCCCAGCATCAGCGAGAAGTCTATCGCTTTCCGAATCTTGTGAGCTGCCAAGTTGGGAACCTCGAAAGTTGGGGCCTTCACTAAGGGTGAGCACAAGCTCGTAATCTTGGCCTCTAGCATTGGGTGCCGTGGATGGAATAATGCCAATTTGGTAGCACAGAGAATTGTACTTTTCGACTAATCGCTCCAGCTCATCGAGTTTCTTCGCGGCATCTGCTTCCTTCTCTCGTGATTTTTGCTTCGACTCTTCTAGCCTTTGGCTCGTGCTCTCCACACCTTTTTGCAGCCGTTCTCTCTCCGAATTCATCCGCTCAATGTCTTGTATGGTGATCCCCTGTCCGTCAATACTCTCTTGCAATTCTTTCTTCTCCCGCTCAGCTTCCTCGATTTCCTGCTCAACTTTTCTTATTTCGTCATCCAATATTTCTGCTCGTTTGACGTATTTCTCAACTTTCACCTCCATGCTATTATTATAGCTTTCAAATTTTCCGCGATCCTCTTCCAGAATGCGTATCTGCTCATCCAATTTCGATATCCTCGGGCCAGTACGTTCCAGCTCTTCGATCTGACTCTGTAAAGCCTGGTGTTCTGCTTCCAGTGTCTTTGCTGTTTCGATGTGGTGTGCGTTTGCCGCATCGAATTTTGCAGCCATGGCGTCGATATGAGGTTTGATTAGCCGATATGCATCTTCATCATCCTGATCGTAATCTACAGACAACCATTCGCGGTACGCGTCTGAGAGGAAACGAAATATGATTCGATCTGCAGAAACATCATGGCCGGCGTCCATGCAAGCATCATCATAAGTTCCAGCAGCATATTGGTCCATCATGCGTGCAAGCTGCATCATCCAGTGAAGCAGGCCGAGAAACGTGTGCCAATTATTGCCTCCAACAGCTGCAATCTGAGATTTCATGATGGATTTTTCAAATGGATAGCGCATCTGCTTAAGAAGAGGCGGAACCTCCGTATCAATGTTTTTCTGAAAACGGTATGATGGATCAATGCGATGGTATAGCCATTGGAACATATAGTTAAAGTCCTTTTGTGTTGGCGATGTCATAGTCTTGTGTGTGAGCGAGTGCTTCATTTCCATCTCAAAATTATTCGTTGTAAGATATTCCATCAGCTCTTGCGCCATCTGCGCACGTACACTACCATCTCGAAGTCGTCGTGGATCTTGTGGGACCCCCCCGGGAATTGGTTGGGTTGCGAAAAATGACTGACGACTACCGGGCGCACCCGTACCAGAAGATGGTCGTGCGCTATACACACTGCTCCTCCTCTGCGTGCTCTGGTCCATGGGCTGTATCGCATGCGCGGGCGTTGTAGGTGCGAAGCTTTTTCGACCTTGTGCGCTTCCGAATGGATTGGAGGTAGAGTTTCGTTGTATGGTCGAGAATCCTCCCATATCCGTAAGATTATTCCCAGATGATGAACGCTGGAATAACGGCTGGCTTGGTCGACCGGGCGCAAGCGACATGCGTGAACCAGATGTAGAGCGTACATGATTGCCAGTATACGGAGGTTGTTGAAGGTTTGATGCAGAATTCGAGCGCTTCATCGCAGAACTAGGCATTGGTATCGCAGAAGAGTTGTGGTTGATGCTCCCGAGAGTCTGAGTCGCGTTAGTCTCAAATCATCAACTTTCCTGCCTGGTCTTGCGCAAGCAATGAGACAGGCCAGCTTACCTCGCGCGGTCGGCGAACCGAGAAAAACCCAGGCTCTTGCGCCATTATGAATATGATGCATGCGAATGTTTTTCCAAGGATTCAAGGACCTTGTCGCAAACTGAGGGGCATTGTGCGAAGTGGATAACAGAATTTGGGTGACTCGGTAGCTGTGCGATTTGGTGGTGAAGCCCTTTGTTGACATGAGCTTAGCGCGTGGCGGGACGTGCCGGTTGCACTGACAACGGCGCGTGTCACCATTTCGTCACCTCCTTCCACCTTCCACCTCAACAAAACCACTCCACATATGTTCCCACATTCATCATAATGTCGGAAATTCTGTGGCTCCAACAGATTTCACTTTATTAGGTGTTTATCGCGGAGCCAGTCAATGAGATCCAAGATGTCGCAACTTTCCAGCATTTCAATCCTCTGCTTTTTGGGCAAGAATTTTCCGGTCATTTCTGACAAGTGATGAAGCAATAATTTATATGGTAGCGGGCATCGCATCGCGTAATTCATGAATCGA
The DNA here is from genome assembly GCA_021030915.1 of Astrothelium macrocarpum. Taxonomy (NCBI): domain Eukaryota; kingdom Fungi; phylum Ascomycota; class Dothideomycetes; order Trypetheliales; family Trypetheliaceae; genus Astrothelium; species Astrothelium macrocarpum. The sequence continues at coordinate 89,674 of JAGEMR010000026.1, forward strand.
TCGATGGCATCAGCAGGAGTTGATGAGTATCCGGCAAACAAGGCTGGATTTTCCATGAGACCTCGCGCAGACATAACGCCTGATCTAAAGTCTTAGAAATCTCTTTGATTTGAAAAGCAAAAGAATTGATGAGTTAAGGCGCAAGTAATGGAGAATGAATGTATTTTACTGTGTACCTGGAGAGTTGACTCACCATCAGCTCCTGTCTCCTTTGCAATCCTTTCAACATCGACCATACTGAACGCATCTCCATTCGCTACTACCGGTATTCCCACACTTTCCTTGACAAGTCTTACAGCCTCAAGCAATGGCGGTGTACTCGATCGCTGGTGGTGCGTTCGAGCGTGTACGGTGACATAATCACTACCTGCTGCTTCTACACTGCGAACAAAATCGACTGTTTCTCTGAAGCAGAAAATCTCGATTAATCCCTTGTCCTTGCAATTGCACCTCTTCAAATTTGGACGCACCTCAAATCCTTGTGTATTCGAATTTTGACACTAACACAAAAGTCATTCCCACACCTTTGCTTCACAGCTTTCACCATTCCTGCCACGGCCTCTCTATCCCTCATTAAGATCGCACCAAGCCCATCTTGACAAGCCCAACTCTGGGGACATCCGCAATTAATATCGACGCCTGACACGAAAGGTTGGACAAGAGAGGCAGCGCGAGCTAGTTCCAGAGGTGACGACGCGCCGAATTGGATTACAGTCGGTGTGTCTTGAAAATTCGTGCTGAAGTCTGGGGAGGGCTAAATAACTGTGAACTAACGCAATTATACATGGACTTACCACTATCTCTTGCGTAAGAGTTACGATTGAATTCTTTGGCTAGAATCTATGTATCTGGCGTTAAATTCTGAAGTCATAACTGGTAAACCATACACCAACCTTACCATTGGTGTATAACACAGATCAACCCCGTAATCTCTAACGAGCGATCTAAAGGCCAATTTACTGTATCGCACCATGGGGGCACAGACTTTGTCATCTCATTAAATTTCTTTAATGGTGTGTCATTACAAATTACCTACTGTGAACTGGCCGACCCTGGCTCTTTGTTGCTTCAAAGATCTTGGTTGGGCTTGAAATGTCAAAATTAGCGCAGGTTCGTGATCGCTTAGATAGTTTTCGTGGCATCAAATTTAGCATGACACGTGTTTGTTGAAGTGTATATCGCATATGGAGCTGCACTCTCCCTTTGACCTAGGATTGATCATCTCATCGAAGAACAGGCCCAAATTGGCAGAAGATTGTAATACTGTGGAACAGAATTTCGACGTGCCGGGAATGGAAAAAAGGAAAAAGGGCATTGTGCGAAGAGCACGTACTGTATTTTATCCCCTGGCCAATAGTTTTCAGAGCTGTCACTCGAGTTATGTTCCATTTTGTGCGAAAAGGTGCGGATGTATCCGATTCGAAGTAATTGTGTATGAAGAAAACGGGAGAGAGAGCTTCCGTGGAATTTCCGCCTTGGGAATTCCGATCATGGGCCCCTCTCTCGTTTCAACTCGTCAAATACCTTTGTCGTTCTCCCCTACTACTCTGATCTTAGCATTGTGCTGCATTGAGCTTCTCTCCCAGAAAGCTTTGCACATTTGTATTCAAACGCCGCGCAGGCGAGCACTCGGGTTTGGGGTACCAAGCACCAACTTGTAAAGTCTTTCTGTTTTATTGTGCGCCTCATGCCTCGATATTTGTGCCAGCTGAGACGCTTCGATGGACTCGAAAACGATTGAATCCCGCTTTTTCCAGCTCCCGATCGAGATTCGTCTCAACATTTATGAACATCTTCTCGCTCCACCTACTAAAAGCGACCATGAGGTTTTGACTTTTAATGGGGTTACAACTGACCCCAATCCGGTTCACTATGTCTCATTGGCTAAAACTTCACATATATTTATGCCAACACTGGAGGTACGACCACTTAACCCGGAGATATTTGTAATGGAGAAGCAGAGACGGAGTTCGCAACGCACAGCTTTCTATACACGCGCGGATCGTTTCCGCGGACGCACTATGCTGACAACGTATTTCGTGCCCACGAAGCGCAAACTTGACACAGCAATCCTGAGGGTCAATCAGCGAATATATCACGAGGCCGTGGGTGTACTCTATTCGAAACACGTGTTTGCCTTTAACATGTACGTCGAGACTGTTGCTCCGTTCACGAATGATCTTACGACAGCGGCGAGGAAATGCATCCGATGCGTGGCAATTACAAAAAGAGCATCACCGTTTGAAAAAGAATTTGATCGCGCAGAATGGAGCAACGCATGCGCGAGCATCGCCAATTTACCGGCTCTAGAAGAGCTGCATTTAAAGGTGATTGCGAGTAAACCCAGCCGAGAAGGTTGGCATGGGGTAGATGTTATCGGGAAGCATGAAATGCAAGAAATGATCAAGGAACAGTCTTTTGAGTGGGTAAGAAATTTGACTCGGATCAAGTGCTTGAAGAAGTTGGACATCAAGGCGGAAGAGGAAAAGTGTATGAGTCCAGGGAGCGATGCGTTATTCAACTGGGTGAGGTTTTCAAGGAGTATCGAAGGTAGTTTCAAAGCTGTGGTTATGGAGATGATGGTTCGAAGTGGTAGTGTTGCCAAAGACGATACGAGCGCAAGAGCAATATCCAGTGTTTCAATAGTATAGCTTGAAGCACGTATGGAAGCGAGCTGGTTGCATGTGTTTGATATGCGGCGCCTACATAGTGCTGAAACAACAAAGAATTGTGCATATCCGAAGGTTGTTGGGTAAGACTGGCGGTCTGTCTGCCAAGGTCGCACACAGTGTTGGTTTTTGCCGATCGATCTGAGGATATCCTGATGTGTAGCTCTAGTCCATTGTCTTCGAACACACTTTCAGCTCCAGCGCGCATAAAGTTTAAGACGCATTACATGTGATATTAACTTGGCTAGTGCATACACTTGTACAGCTCATCATCGGGTTGAACAATACGTAACAAATAATACGGTTTGGCAGCCAATGGCCATTGGAGGAATGCCAGCCACCAAAATTCACATTCCCTGGGTCGGGCGAGCTGGCGATCACACTTTGAAAGGAAGCGTCAAGCGGCGTAGCCCAAACCCACATGCAATGTGCTACGCCTCCGGAGCTGAAGGGAGGCCTGACGGATTGGCCGGTAGGGTGGGCTTTTGGTGCAACTCATCCAATAGCTCGAGTCGTCAGCCGTTTTACACCACGCATCCACGAGGTGTCGGGCCGGTCCGGTGTAAGATGGGAGTTGCGATGGCCTTTCTTCGCTTGATCTCGTTATAAGAAGGCGTCAGCGTGCAGGCCGCAGTCCAACAGCTTTCCCCAGACTACAGTACCTAGGTACATAGCTATCTCGCCATCGAAAGCGCGCGGAGGTGCATCGAGAGAAGCGGGCGAATGAGGGGTACGTTGATACGGCCATCGCTGACACGCCGCACGGCTGCTATCTCGCCCACACGAGGCGCCGTCCAATCGACCTCGTCCAGGCGCGGCGGTCAGAAGTGGTCAGCATCACGGAGTGAGTAGTGACTGCGTGCATTGGGGGGCGGTCAGTGATCCAGACTGCTGGTACCAGCTTCGTCCCTTTTCTAGAACACGCCGTGGGCAGGTACTCGGCGGCTACATAATCCTCGCACCCTCGACCAGCTGAACTTTTGCCATCCACTGGCATTCTGACGGTCTTGACCTATTTCGACTGAAAAGCTTTTTCCACCACGGACGCGCCAGCACAGGGCTGCAGCCACATTGCAAATCGCCGCCGCCACGCCGCCAACTCGGGACCCAGGCAGATTAGGCGCATCCGTCGAGAGGCTGTATTGCCGGTGCGGGCAAGGCCGGCAGACGGGTTATTCCCATCGTCGAGGAAGAGGAAACCAGCTCCATGGCCACGATTCACCTCTCCGAATCATCACCGTCTTCCCCTCTCCTCTTCTCTGCTGCGACATCCGGCTGTAATCCGTACATGGTCACACAGCCCTCGCCGCCGTTGATGCAGACCTCGCTCGCTCCCAACTTCACATGGCCAACTGAGCAGGCGAGGCAGAAGCAGGAGCAGCAACAGCAGCAGCAGCAGGAATCTCGACCGCCATCGCCCCACCCGAGCCAGGATTCAGCACCACCCACGTCAGTGCGGGCGCCCTTCGTTCCTCCCCCGTCCTCGCAGGATCAAAACACCAGCCTGCGACCTGCTACTTCGCTCTACCAAAAGTCCTCGACCGCCGTACCCACCCTCTCCACCACCGCCGTCTCGTCGACTGCGACCAGCCCGCCCATGAGCCGCTCGGCCTCGACAATGGCGGGCCAGGAAGGCGGCCTTAACCCGCATACTGCAGCAGATCTGTTGAGACAGGCCATGATGCACAGGTAAGTACCTCTTCAGATCAGATCCTCTTTTGTCCCACGCCGTGTTTCTACTTTGAGTGATCCGTCCACCTGGGAACTTCATTTGCCCCATGGAATCGGTCCGTTGCTCCCTGGCGCGAGGATGCAGTGACAGCCCTATGGGCCACGCGAGCCTTCACATTACCTGCAGCGTTTCACCACCATTTGATTAGCGTACTGCCGCTTTTCCTACGTCGGATGCTTTCTTGGTACCTGGCGCTTTGAACCGAATTACCCCAACACCCAACGTGCCTGAATTGGGCGAGGTGGGTGCCTGCGAAATGCTCCTAGCCACCGCATGGCGTCACATGCTTTCCCTGGTTGCTTGAAATTTTAGACTTAGCCCGGGGTCAAGACTTGGTCCGACGACATTTACCCGATTTGCCATTGTTGCACAAACCTCTTCAATACACTAGCACTTGCCTGTCATTGTCGTCACTTCATTACCCTTCCTGTCGCACATTCTGGCCCTGATCATCTCGTCATTTGGCTTTATTTGTGTCTGCGACGTGTGCCTCGGCTTGCCATGGGCATCTTGGCTAATATACCTGTGATTTCCAGTAAAGTCACCGACGAAGACCCCGACCAGATAGATTCCACGAGCTCTACTCCTCCCGGCATTGCCACTCCTCGACCAGATCCTACTGATAAAAGACTGCCTGGAATACTGCACAGTTACTTTGGCCAGGTTGGTGAACCCTCTTACACCCAGTCCAAACTTGTCAGCAGCATGCTTGCGCCACTACCATCCACAATCTCTCATTCTGGAACTTCTCTCCCCTTATCTCGGATGAGCATGCAACAGAGCGGTACTGCCTTGCCGACAGCCCCCAATTCTGCGCGAGGCTCTTCAGCTGGAGAGAGCGAAATGTCTCCTCTCTTACCGCACGAACGCCTAGCTTCACCGAAGGAAGGAAACAGAGACACTCACCTCTTCCCCACGTCACAAGACACCTACCCAACGCCCCCAACATCCTCGGGCTCTTCATTACACAAGTCTTCAAGCCGCGAGTCATGCGAAGAAGAGCAAGGCAACGACAAGAGCACACGAGCAAAGTCTGCCAATAGTCGCCAAGACCAAAATCTCTTATTACCGCTCCAGCTCCGCAGACATACGTACACTGATTCGTCTCCACTCACGAAACTTGCAAAGCCGACTGTTCATGCTCATCACATCTCTAACCCGGCCATTTGCACTGCTTCTCCCATACCCCCTGCACGTTCATCTCTCACTCGCCCTCCTCACTCTCGACGTCGTTCACATTCTTCGCCTACTCCAAAGTCCAAGAGGCTGACTGAAGGTGCTTGTGCACCGTCTCAGAACACTCCTCCGCAGACCCCGAGAGCGCTTTCGCACGAAGACAAGTCCCGTCAAACGCCTACCCCACAAACCCGCGGCGGCACTCCGATAGTGAAGACGCAATCGAACGAAGGATCTACAGCTGGTTCTATCATAGGCTCGCCGAAGGGGAAACTCTCCGTAGTCATATCCGAAGCTCGAGGATTACGACCGGCGGTAGATCCGTACGTCGTTTGCCAATTCCAATGGAATGAATATATATCAACAGGACCGAAGGGGGACGATACACTTGGCAATGGATTTGCAAGTCGATTACTCCCGCGACGGTCAGAGGTTGACGCTGGAAGACCAATGGCAATACCCATGAAGAGCCGACAGAGCAGTAACACAAGCATTACAGACCTCAAGGATGCGAAACTGGATAATAGAGTGACGGATCCAAAGTGGGACCATGAGGCGATTTTGTAAGTTGGCATTTGTAATGCTGAAGGAGTACGGCTAATGTGACTTTTGTAGTGACGTTGTTGGTGATCATGCTGAGCTTGACATCTCCATTTACGAAAGATCGGATCAAGAGGCTTTCATCGGTCATGTGCGATTTTGCCCAAGTCTTGTCGAATACGATTCACCCTATGATCAGTGGTTCGAATTAGAGCCTCGAGAGGGTGACGATGTCGGTGTGACGGGCGAAATTCATCTCCGCTTCAAATTCGAAAAGAGCGAGAAAAAGAGTGTTGGACCTGAGGACTTCCAAATTCTAAAGCTCATTGGCAAAGGAACATTTGGCCAGGTCTTCCAAGTTCGGAAGAAAGATACACAACGCATCTACGCAATGAAGGTGTTGTCCAAAAAGGTCATTATCCAAAAGAAGGAAATTGCCCATACTATCGGCGAACGCAATATCCTCGTCCGCACGGCAACCGCAGACTCACCTTTCATTGTCGGCCTCAAGTTCTCATTCCAAACCCCTTCCGACCTTTATCTAGTCACTGACTACATGTCCGGTGGCGAACTGTTCTGGCATTTGCAAAAAGAGGGCAAATTCCAGGAAGCTCGCGCCAAATTCTATATTGCGGAGCTCATCCTAGCTCTCCAACACCTACATGAGAACAACGTCGTTTACCGAGACCTCAAACCAGAAAACATTTTGCTGGATGCCAATGGACATATTGCTCTTTGCGATTTTGGACTGTCGAAAGCAAATCTTACCAAGGATACCACCACAAATACGTTTTGTGGTACAACAGAATACTTGGCTCCAGAAGTTTTGCTCGACGAGCAGGGCTATGGTACCATGGTCGACTTTTGGTCCCTCGGCGTTCTCGTCTTCGAAATGTGTTGCGGCTGGTCACCTTTCTATGCTGAGGATACTCAGCAAATGTACAAAAACATTGCTTTCGGTAAAGTCCGATTCCCTCGTGACGCACTGAGTCCGGAAGGTCGAAATTTCGTAAAGGGACTCTTGAACCGCAACCCCAAGCATCGACTTGGCGCAACGGACGATGCCGAAGAGCTCAAGCGCCACCCGTTTTTTGCGGACATTGACTGGGAAGCGCTTGCGAAGAAGAACTTGGTGCCACCATTCAAGCCGAAACTCAAGTCCGAGACAGATACCAGTAATTTCGACCCCGAGTTTACGAACGCAATGAACGGTGCGAGTAGCCTCAATGCGCGAGCTGCAGCGCTTGCGTCGGGTATCGACCCTGCGAGCACACCACTCAGCCCGGGCGTGCAAGCCAAGTTCGCCGGCTTTACATTTGTTGACGAGAGTGCCATGGACAATCATTTCCGTGATAGGGATGATCTTGATCGCATGGACACGAGAGACGAGCGATATGCTGAGTCTGGTTGGGAGAGTAGGCGAGCGGAGCGAATGAGTGGTATCATACCTACCATGTCACAGGCCGAATCGTCTGAAGACGGCATCTTCAATAACGGTGGCTTCGACATGTGAAACCGGTATCCGTCTTGCGATCCACAGAAGCAATCAGACGTTACTGTTGCGGGTGGCATTGTGATCTCTTTCGGCGTTCATCACCAACGGGTTGACAAAAGTCATGAAACCGTCTCTCTGTGGCACATGATCTACAGATGACGAACAATCTGCCAGTCTTTTTTCTTTTCCCCTCTTTCTCTTGCTCTTCCCATCACAGTCCCAGAACGTGTCTATTCCCATCACCTCCTCAACGATACCTTAATTCGAGTTGGAGGATTGACTAATGACCTCGTCGTGCTTATATACGTCAGAAGCGCATCTATGAATTTGCACATATCACCCTTCCTTTGCCTTGCGAGAATTCCCCCATTCCATGTTTTTCCGGGCCATCTGTCTTTCCGGTCATTGTTGCTGTACAAGCGGAATCGAGTTTGCATCGGATGGGATCGGAGGATTGCATTAAGTTCTGTTTATTTTCGATCAAAGTTGCGCCGCGCCCCCATATCCGTGTACTGTTTCGGGCTAAGATGTACGTACGCTGGCATGGTATTCGTTGTGTTTCCTGCTGGAGGCGAACATAAGAGGAACGATGAGATTGATTGTGCAGTGTTACGACGTGAATGTCATTTGATACTACTTGAAATACATGTAGTACACTTGTTCGCAATTATAGCTGCGGGTGTACATAACGATTGAAGAAGCCAGGAATGCATTCGTGGTGCCCGAGTTTCGTCCGCGCCGGCCAATGTTCATTCCACTTGTTAAACAACGCGACGTCATTGTTGACAGCACCCAAGGTATGCCAGTTTCAACATCCACCCTACTTTTGAGATAGCAATGGATGACCCCGACGAAGATGTGCGAGGTCTCCTCATAGTCATCAAAGTACTTCATCAGATTCTTTCGTACTTCAACGTTTAAATCCTAATCTTTGTCTTCCTAGGACACTATCCTCACGCCCTACCGCACCCTCACCTCCAAATCCGCTCAACGTGCCTACCTCAGTACCCTCCTCCTCTTTGTCGCCTCTTTGATACTTGCTGCTCTCTCTGCCATTGCCTATCTCCTCTTCTACAATGCCTACATTCCTCGCATCGGCTTCGACCGCGTCCTCCATCTCCAATTCCCCATCCCTAACCTTAGCTCTCCTACCACCGGTAACCCCAACAGGCATTCGCCGTTGCTGCCATTTTACCCATGGCCCTACGCAATAGTAGACCTTGGCGCCAATCTCGTCAGTAATCAGCCCTACGATGTCAGTCTCGAGCTACATATGCCACGCTCGCCTGGGAACGTAGGCTTGGGGAACTTTATGCTGGATCTCGAGCTACTCGGCGGTACTTCCGATACTGAGACAGAAACACAGCGACATCCTTTGCATCCCGATGCAGCGATCATGGGTGCAGGCAATCGTAGTGGAGTGCTGGCAAGAAGCAGTCGATCGACGACGTTAACATATTATTCGGACATGGTCGAGGGTCTTGGGGTCGTAGCAGGATTGCCTCTGTATATGCTGGGATGGAAACAAGAGGCGGAGATATTGGAAGTGGGGATGATGGATGGGATCGAGTTTCGACGAGGGTGGGCAAATGTACCCCGTAGAGCGAGGGTAGAGGTGCGCACAAATGAGAGGGATGGGGGAAAGCTTCAGGTATATGGGTGCAAGGTGAAATTCATGGCACGATTTAGGGGCTTACGGTATGTATTTCTAGGACCGACCTGGTGGACGATGACTACGGACTGGCTGACTTGCATCAGATGGTTCATGTACAAGCACCGCATCCTCGCCTTCATCCTCTTCACCACCACCTTCTGGACCGTCTCCACCACCACCACCATCCTTGCTTACCTCGCCCTCTCCTACGCCCTCTCGTCTCCTCCCCTCCAACCTCCAACCCACCGTCCCCGCCCATCCCCACTACCCACACCAGACTCCAACGCTCCCCCATCTCCATCACCCCCATCCACCCCCTCCCTCTCCGACACCTCCCGCACCTTCCCCACCCTCCGCTCCCAACCACCCCTCCACTTCTCCCCGTCCTCATCATCCCCATCCCGACACAAACCCGACCCCCGCGATCGTGATCGCGATCACGACTCCGGCCTCGGCTCCAGCCTCCCCGAAGACGCCCGCTCCGGCCCGTCAGGCGCATCGTCGCTGTTCTCGGCGGCGTGGGCGCGGACGGAAGCCGGCGCGCGCGCGGCGCGGGAGTATCCGACGCCGGAGCCGGAGCCTGAGGGCGGGGAGGCCAGGGTGGGGACGCCGGGGGAGGTGGCGGATGATGAGGAGGAGGATGCGGAGTTTGTGGAGGATGATGTGGGGGAGGGAGGGGGAGCGGGAGCGGGAGGGAGTGGGAGGGATGCGGGAGGGGGGGTGAGGAGGAGGAGAAGTCGTTTGTTTGCTAGGAGTCGAGAAGAGGGTGGAGAATAGAGTGTAGAGGGCTTCGGATTGTAATTGGTATTGTTCGTGTGGTGGAGCGTCGAACGAGCTGGATTAGCTTTTCATTTTGAGCAAGGCGTTGGGTTTGAGGGGACGAGAATGCGTATAGAATTCAGCCATAGTCCTAGGTAAGGCTCGGTATGAGCTTTGGGCTACATGAGTCGGAGTCTTTTAGAGCATGGTGTTTCAATCATTTGACTCTGAAAAATGAGCCAAGATATGGGAGGAAGAGTGATTGAGCGCAGTCTGGCATTGGCTGCGTGAAAAGGCTAAGTCCCATTTTCTTACTGTTCAGAAAGTAGTGGATGATGATGATCAAATTACTCCTTCTTTCTTTGCAGTGTCGTCATTGAAGTAAATGGTTAACAAAAGGGACTAATACCTAATCATTTTGTACTGTCCACACTTATCATAATCCGTTCGGTGACTGCCTTCTTTGGAATGCAGCTTGGGACCAGAATCTCCTTGGACTACTCTTCACTACCCTTCACGCTCTTTTCCCGCATTAGGCGAGCCTCTCTCACTTTCTCACGCAAAGCGCCGTCAGCTACAAACCTTGGGGACGACTCTGTGCCTAACAGCCGGTGTTGGATTGCCTCAGCTACTCACTTTCCACTAGTTACTTCACTTCTTCATTCACCTACGCTTTCACTTATATCTTCACTTTCCTGTTTAACACTCCAGCATCCTTGCTTATCCTGCACGATGACTCTCGAGACTTCAGTATTTAAGCTCCTCCCTCGGCCTTCTACGAAGCTTTTCCTTCCTCCCTCTCTTACGATTCCGAGTTGCTGTCCTTGTTGCGACATGGCTTCTCTACCCGGAGCGTCGTCTGAGATGGGAGACGACGATCCTCTTACGGTAAGCAAAACTCATCCACAGACACGGAATGGGTTTTTGGTACTAATGTTTGTCTGAAAGGAAGCGTCCACCGAAGGTTCAACTGACAGCGATTCCAAGAGTGACAGCTTAGTGGCACTTTGTGGCAAGCTAAGGCCCTACAAATTGATCGGCAGTCCGTCCATCCGGAATTCTCTGGTTCACATGTTCCGGTCTAGCAGCTCTGCTGCTGCTGAGGTAAGTCCCAGGTTCCAGTCTTCGACAAATATGAGAAAGGCACATGCTTAATAATAAAAGTTTCAAGAGGCCACAGAGCACTATGTGAGCAAGATTGTCATAGCATCCAAAGATCCACACGTATTGAAACATGTAAGTCTTATAATTACTTCCCTGTGGCCAGCCATGCGATTAGGCAAAGAGCCAGGACTCACAACTCCATGCAGCAACGGCAATTATTCTCAAGTTGTAATTGTTCATCAGCATCAACAGTAAGCTTTTATTTACAGACTCACTGATAATAGAGTTTTTCACTATGAACGTCTATTTCTTACAGTCTTCAACAACAATTCTTGTTGTAGCGTGGTGAAAGGCATGTTAGGAACCGGGATTCGTGAATCCCGGGTTCTTTTCCAACTGCATGCCAGCTTGCTATAAGGCTAATATTGTACAGGAGATCATTTTCGATGCACTTGCCAAAGAACATGAAGCTATCGTCATTAGACGCTCGCCAACCTTTCCCTTCACGCAGTTACCAACAGAGCTCCGCTTGTCCATCTACGGTTTCGTCTTAGGAGATAAGAAGAGGATCAGGATCGGTAAAAAGTATCGTGAGAAATCACATTTTTTCTCTCCTGATCTTCATGGGAAGAACCGTTTAGCTCTCCTGCGCGTTAACAAGGAGATTCAAGCTGAAGTTCTTCAGAAACTATATCGTAGAACAAAGCTTGAATTCATCTACGCAAACCATTTAATCGAATTCATCAGCAAGTACCCCACGATGGCCAAGCATATCGAGGCGCTCCAGCTATATTGGACATCAAAGACGTGGGGGACGGCAAGGCAAGTTTCGAGGAGCCTGAAACGCTGCACAAATCTCAGCCAAGTTTGCGTGGAACTGGAGATTACAAAGTTCAAGAACTTGGCCAGCGAAGACGCTATTGGAGATGCTGCTCATATGGTTGGGGAAGTTCTGAGGCATTGGCTGATGCCAGGTAACACTAGGAAGAAAGTAGTTGATGCCAATCGCGTCGAAGCGACCAGTGTGGAGCTTCTCCGTCATGGAACCACGAAACATGCTCCGAAGATGGAGCAAGACGAGGAGAAATGCTTCCTGGCACTCGTTAAGACGAGCTTATGTGGTGGCCTTTTGTCAGAGGAACAGAGTTCTTCTCTGCGCCAGCTGAAATCGAAGAAAGGTTCGGGAACTTGATGAAGATGTCTTTGCGCGGAGCCGATGATGTACTCAGTGGTCTAGGGATTCTGATGCTGCTGGGTGGAAATGCTTCGAACACTGCGGTTCGTATGGAGATGTGATGGCCTTTTCGTAGATGATGTTCTACTCGGAGCTAAGTTACTGAATGCAGAACTACACATTCGTTAGATGATAGTGAGATAACGATGTTTCATTTCACTCCAAATATCACCCACCATTTGCTCACGTTAGGCTGCATGCATCACATTTTGATACTCACTTGATATGCAAGATCCATCACATCACAGAACCATCGCCGTTGACCTCCCCACGTATGTATATATACCTCCGCCAAGGACTTCCTTGGTTCTCTGGAGAAACCTTGCTCCATTCTCTACCGGTATGACAGCGCCTCGATAACTTGGATTAATAAACGTAAGCAATGGCCCCTCTGCGAATATAACAATAGCTTCGATGGTTGACACCTGTTTTATAGGATACAGGCCATACCAAACGTACCTATTGCAAAAGAATAATCTAACGAATCTTTGAGAAGACTCATTGCACGTCATGGATGCCGAGACGAACACTAATGACAACGGTCGTCAGACTCTCGCGGAAAATCTAAGGCCATACAGCGAAGTTCAGCCTATTGTATCCGTGGGTGGCACGGTTGTTCGGCGTTTCCAGCTTTCTCCTAATGCAACTGCTGAAGTACGTCGTGAAGAAAGATTTTGAATGCAAAGAGAAAAAAGCACTGACGTTTGTATAGTATGATGAGGAAACTAAGCATTACGTGCAGAAAATCGTTCTTGCATCCAAGAAATGTTTCAGTGCGGAACGTGTAAGTCTTATCTCATCCATCTGAGTCGATTTGGGGTTCTGTTGAAGGCTGATGGCGATACTAATACTCTACAGGTGGTTGTTCAATCGGGAAGCTCGCAAGAAGAGGTCATTGTCATCAAGTCGATATATTCACTCCATTTCATGTCTATTCCACCGGAGCTTCGCCTCATGATCTACCGTTTTGTCTACGAAGACGTACAGCATATCGCGATTGAACACCTCCGCTCCAACTCCATAGGCATCAATTTCCGTCGAAAGCACCATCTGGCTATCCTTGGCGTTGACAAGCAAATCCGAGCTGAGGCACTACGGGAACTTTTCCATGGAAGAACCTTCCATTTCCCAGATGCACCCACGCTTTCCTCTTTCTTGCTGCACCATCCTACCACAATCGCACACATCAAAGCTATCCAGCTGCATTCGTGTAACAAAGCATCACAGGCGTTGGCAGATAGGCTGAAAAAGTGCGAAAATCTTACACATATATACATCAGGTTATGGCCTAACCAGACCACTAAAACTCGAATGAAACAAGCCGATCGTGTTGGAATGATGCTAGCGAAATGGTTGATTCCGGGTCGTGGAAGCAAGAAAATTGATCCGGAACGATTCAGGGCCTTGGAAATCCAGTTCAATGTAGCCGGACGGTACCTCGACTTTTGGGCCGAGTTCAAATCATTGATTGTTGAACCTGAAGTCAAGGCATCATATCAGGAATCCGCACAAGTCGCTCGGGAGGAAGAGGAGTTCAAAACATTTATCAAGCAGTCTCTGGGCAGGGAAATGGCCTTGTCTCAGATATTCAGCGCCTTTTTCTAGGGGAGACGAACCACATTAGATGCTCTACATTTTGTTTTGCTGGCTGTTCTGTGGCTTCTCTGCTGTATTGACTTCAACTCTCTTACAATTGGAATCGGCGATCATTCGCATTGCTCAAAGCTTTCTAGAACAGATATCAGACTCGTTCTAATACGGGCATTTGCCTAACCCCAACTGAGTGAACTTTAGATCAATGTGAAGGAATGAAAGTGTATAACGGAGATATAGGTAGGAGGTCAAATAGTCCTCGAATAAGCTGCTTGATGGTTTTGACCGCCTGGCAGTTTTAGAGCCGCGATCAGAGACTGCATTGCCCTACCGTTTCATTGGTTACCTAAGGTACTCAGGTTTTACACACACAATTGTGACGAAATCCTTAGCATCTTTGCAAAAACATAACCTTTTGCTGGAAAATTCCAGATGACCATTTCATGATTTCACCATGTGTTTTCTTCTGTTGTAGCTAATGGTCACTTAACCAGAAACAGAGAGAGAGCTGCCGTATATATGAGGATATTTAAATAGGTATGGCATTTGCAGACAGCGGATCGCAGAGACCATAGACAAGAAGAAGTAGCTTCGCAGCGTTGGATTCAACCGGGGGGGTTTCGTTAAGCAGGCTGGCTTTGATGATTACTCTTCAGAGAACAGAAAGATCAACACTGATTTACACAGCTCCCAAGTAAGGTTCTTTCATCTTTGTTTCAGTTTATCTAAAAACGCTCAAGTGCTATGTGATGAACACAATACAACAAGTTTCAAGACGGATCGGAAGGGCCCTCTGTGCTTTTGGGTTTCTTTGAATGATATTTTATTTCTGATATGCATCTTTTCGTTGATTGAACACTATCCTAGTTCTGTTAAGACGCGATACTGACTAGAATTTGGTAGAACTTCGTAGCACTTGGTGACCAATGATGATCAAAGCCAGGGACGCATTTGGAGATATTGTAAAGCCAAGTACCTGTGGATAATATGTGCTTGGCGAGTCGCGAACGGGCCAACTTTCGTTCATCCTGCTCAATGAGAATTGGGCGTAGCTTACAGGGTGTATGTCTGTAAAGCAATTCGTATATAAACTCAGTAACGCATATCACTACTATACAAAGACAACTGTTGTCCAAAACACGTTCCACCCATGCCGCTTTTTAGCCGCCCTCATAAATCCATCACAGGCATGCCACGCCTTAGCCTACAGCTAAGATATCCAAACCCTGCGGTTGTTGTTGCTTTTACCCCCATCGATATGCTACTCCCAGTTTACAAAGGAAATGTAGATATGAGGATACCCTCGACAGCACCAGCAAGTGCGTAATGATTTACAGCCATCGCTGAAACAGCTGCTTACTAGGACTTGTTCCTGGCGCTTCGTCTTGGCTGTCCATCGGCGGTTGCAGCCTTCTTTGGCTCCTTCTTGGGCTTCTCTTTCTTCTCAGCCTTTGGCTTGGAAGCGCCATTGCTCTCAGTGGCATCTTTCTTTGGTCGGCCACGACCGCCAGATTTCCCTTTCTTCTCCTTGGCGCCTTCGTCACCATTGACGTCTCCCTTCTTCTGCTTCTTTGCTTTCTCTTCACCTTCCGGCTTCTCCTTGGCTGACCTTTTGCCGCCCGTCTTGGTGTCTTTACCCTTCTTCTCGTCCTCCTCTTTCTCGTCATCCCCACCGTTGTGCTCGGGGCCTTCTTCCTCAACGTCGAGCTCACTGGCTTTCTTTACCACATCATTGCCAGAGCGCTCGACGTGCACAGCGGGATTGTCCGGCTCGGCGTTCTTGGAAATGGTGTTGCCGCGGTGAGATTGAATGGCGACTTGACCCTCCTTTGCAACCTCAGCAGCAGTACCGTCGGGACGGCCTCCAGACCATTGCCAGGAGACTGTAGAAGCTCATTAGCCATGTCGCGTCCATTGTTTATATGGGCAGCCAGCTTATGTATTGACGCGTCCAGAACGTGCAACACTCAGTCAAGGGTACGTAGGAGAATAAGATACATGTTGAAGGCCGTGAAGAGCGAATTTGGGGATAAAAGCGCGTGATTTACCCAAATACGTACCTTGGTCACCTTCTTTAATATCCTTGTCAGCCATGATGCAATAACCAGCTGAAGTACCGAGTAAAAGTAGAAAATGAGATTGTGCAAAAATAGATGGAGTGATATAGTCGCGTGACAGAGGCGACACAGGGCGCAACAAAAGAATTGATGCGCAATGGAGGGGAGAGGGGGTAAAGATGGGGGAATTGGAGGGAGGTCGAGGTGGTGAGGAAGGTGTGAGAGGGTAGCATGGCACTGATGGCTGGTCCGTGTGCCCACTCACCCCCAATAGGCTAAACGTTTCCCAGCACCGCTAGCTAGTCCCAAATCGGCCCAAATCGGCACTCGCTGTATAATAGATCCAATTGTGGCTGGGACCGAGGTTCTAACGAAGCATGCCTTTCTTTTTGCATCTTCTTACATCCAACTTTCCTCACATTCAGCTGCGATGAACTCCATTTCACTCTCTAAAGGACACCTGACGCTTTGAATTTTATAGGAAAATTGTTTGCCAAAATGGTCCGCGAGGACCTTATTTCATCCGCTGTGAGTATCGTCTCATGTGAAGAATCCATACATCTAATCTTCTTTTCAGGTTTCTTGTATGTCGAACTCATTGACCGATTCTTCCCTGTCCTACTCACAAAGTCACTGTAGTTCTTCAAGACCCATCCGTCGCCTCAGCTCCTCTAGACAAGCGAATAGCCTTTCTACAATCTAAAAATCTCACCCAAGAAGAGATCGACCTCTCATTAGCAAGAGCATCCCAAGATGTCTCTCAAACCGCCACACCAACACCCCCAAGCACATCCGCTCCAGCCTACGCATACCCTCCACAACCAATGAGACCACCTCCGCCCTATGGCGCATACCAACCCGGATACTGGCCTCCACCTCCGCCGCCAGAACCCCCAAGACGGGACTGGCGAGACTGGTTTATCATGGCCACCGTCATGGGCGGCCTCAGCTACGGCATCTACTTCGTCGCCAAGGTACATCTCCACTCTCCTCCTCCTGATACCCTCAACCCACACTAATCCTCCTCCACAGCGCTACATCACTCCCCTCATCGCCCCTCCCACACCCCCACAACTCACCGCTGACAAAGCCGCCATCGACGCCGACTTCGCGCGCGCCTTCGCCCTCCTAGACCAGCTCGCCTCGGACACCGCTGCACTTCAGTCCTCCGAGACGGCGCGCACCCAGCGGCTGGACACGGCGCTGGGCGAGCTGGAGTCGGTGATTACAGAATTGCGGGAGGGCGCGAAGAGAAGAGAGGAGGATGGTCGTCGGCTGGGTGATGAGGTGAGAGGGCTGAAGGATCTAGTCCCCCGTGCCTTGGAAGCGCAGGGCAAGGAGAAGGAGGAGCGGTTGAGGGAGTTGGGCGGTGAGTTGAGGAGCTTGAAGACGTTGGTGGGCAATCGGGTTGGGGGAGCGAGCGCAGGAGGAGCGACAGGAGGGGTGGGTGGTGCGATGGCGAGTGTACAGGGGGGAGGCAGCAGGCCTGCGAGTGTGACGGGGAGTTCGGGGACGGGAGGGTCTGTTAATGGGACGGGGCCGGCGGCAAGTGGGAATGGAATTGGGGGCACGATGGCATCGTCGACGAGTCCGCAGCTACCGCCTACCGCGAGTAGTACGGGGAACGCTGGGTCTACTGGGCTGGGCAGCGGAAGTGCGCAGGGTGGTGGTTTGGAGGAGGGCCGAGCAAATTCATTGTCGAGTCTGCCGGATCGCACATCGAATGCGAGCCCGTACAATCGCTTCTCTGGACGTGCCGCAATTCCGGCATGGCAGATGGCGGCGTCCAAAAAGGGCCAGGACGGTGGTGAGAAGAAGGATACATCTGAGAGCGGGACTATGGCAGAGCCAGCTGCTGCTTCATAAGTGGTATTGTATTTTAATATGTTCTTTGATGACAATCTTCTCCTCGTTTGATCGAGGAAATGCTTCGGTTATCTCTCGTATCGTCCAGCCAGCATATGGCCAGCCTTTTCAAGCATTTTCAAGCAAATCCGAAGTAAAGCAGCTATGGTCAATGTAATCTTCGCATAAATCGTCCAAGACGGTATCGAAGTCTCCCCATATCCCCTCTGTCACGGCCTGTTGCTTCAACCGTAACCTATCCTTATCGTCCGATGGCTCCTCTCTATCCATGACTTTATACCTCAGCGTTCCCGGCTCGAAACACCCATCATCGTGTGTGTGTCCAATCATAATTGTGCATTCCCGCGGCACGGTCATTTGCAATCGCTTCAAGGTGCAGTGAAGTTCTGTCCAAAGCATAGCAACGAAACGCTGCCTATACTGATCTGCAAGAAATAAGGGACCGAAATCGGACTCAAAACACTCGATGTGCTGCAATGACTTTGGGTTCCTTCCGTTCGTGAACCAAAACTCAACCGACAGCGTTCTCAGCGACTTCATGTGCCGCGCAATCTGAATGAAGTTTGAGTCCATTTCCCCGCGCTGCAAAGCGGTCCAATGTATCGCAAAGGTCAACTTTGTGAGTTGGTTGAAGATTGCATTGGGTTGCTGTCGATATATGTCCACCAGAAAATCGATCTTAGGACTAATGTTTGGTGATTTGTAGGTTTGTATGATGCCGAAATTGGCCTTTGTGTAGAATCCTCTTGTGATTTCCTTGTTGATGGTCTTGCAGGTAAGTCTCAGGTTTTGTATGGCACGAAATTGAGGGGCGCGAGGGTTGATTGGAATGAATTTGGCTTCAAAGAAGCAGGCGTAGACCTGAAGTCGTAGCTCTGGAGGTAGATTGAGGAACGGAAACATAGTTCTGGTTTTGACTAGATTTGCACTTCAGAATCCAGCTGTGATGGAGGCACTCATTTGCGCCTCAAAGTATGGACCATGTAGGGATAGAATGAAGGCTTGCAGAACCAGGTTGATTTCAATGATGAGGGATAATGAATGGAGAGCAAAGAGACACGCAATCAGAATGTGAGTTACCAAAGGCAAGAAGTGAGATGGACAAATCAGTTCGAATGTGATAAGCTGATTTTAATTATCTCATCGTTCAAAGTGATCCATGAGCTATGTCTATCGGGCCGAGCTAATGTACAACCTGTGAAAATCATAAAGTGCATGTATTAAGGTATCCTCGTATGCCAGCAATTAGCAAGAGTTTGAAATGTTGAAAACAGCATTAGAGAACCTCGAGCAAACACCTTGCCACCAGCTTCGTCCCATCGTTTCGCCCACAACGCCCATCAGGCTATCGTCGATGACAAATCCCAAGCAGAAAAATGCTTCAGAGTCAGAGGAGATATTCAGGCTTGCGCATAGAAAGAGTAACCTCAAGCCTTGGCTTCGCGGCCGCGTCTGGTTTTTGGTGCAGCCTCAGCAGCATCTGCATCGTCTTCGCCATCCTCGGCGCTGGCCTTCTTCGACGCCTTACTGCGACTTTTCTTAGTCTTAGGTGCTTCAGCTACCTCCACAGCCTCTGCCGTGAGGTCATCTCCATTCTCATCAGCATCTTCAGCCTCTTCAGCTTTGACCTTCTTTCCGCGAGATTTCTTGACTGGTGCTTTTTCGATGGCCCCGTCGTCTTCGGTTGCTTCCTTCTTTGGGCGGCCACGAGCCTTTTTGGTATTTGCAGCTTCAGCGGACTTAGTACCAGCACCTTCACCGGCCTCACTCTTTGGTCTGCCTCTAGATTTCTTCGCCGGTTCTGCAGCTTCGTCTCCGTCCTCGGCCTCAGGCTTTTCTTTCTTCGCTCTACCACGTGACTTCTTCGCAGGGGGCGCTTCATCTTCATCATCACCGTCGTCTTTCTTAGACTTGGAGCGCTTCTTTGCTCCCTTTGAAGGAGACTCGGCAGTCTCGTCCGCAACATCATCCTGCTCTTCGTTGCCCTTCTTCTGTGGTGAAGTTAGTAAAGTCCACACAACAAATCGAGTAGAAAAAATGATGTGAAAAGAGTAAGCAAGGGTGATTTAGTTGTACGAATTGTAACATAAGCTTAAGAAATCGTGATCGAATATGAAAACAACCCGCATTCATCATACCTTTGATTTCTTCGGAGCTGGACTCTTAAAACCTTTCGCTCCAACAACGTTCTGAGATGGATCCTGATGAAAGTCAGTAATCTTTTAGCCGGACGACAACGACGATGCTTACATGGAGCCAATCTTCGTCGTCCACATGGCCCTGCTCAATTCCTTGCTTGACCTTCTCCTGCATTTCTTCCGGGAGCTCGTCAAAACCATCTACCAATTCGTAGTCTCCTTCAATGGTGTCTTTAATATTCTCAAGAACTTGTGGAGTGACACAGCCCCTAGAGGCCATTAGTACCGAATACATTCCAGCTTACAGCGATAGGCTTACCAATGACGCCATTTCCAGCTAGCATGCTCGCCAAATTCGACCAAGGCACCCATGCGCAACTCGCCCTTTGCAATCTTGACGCCTTCCTTTTTGTGGTTGGAGACGCTACAGACGGCGCGTCCTGTAGAAGCCATTTCTAAGAGGTCATAAGTTAAACCGTGGTCCCACAACTATAAGAATCCAGGACCGAAAGCGACTGGGTACAAAAAATACTAAGAATTTTTTGGAACACATACCAAACCTATAAGTTGGCATTGTGACAACACCTTCTCAGTTGAACCTTCTATAGATGAGGTAGGAGCAGCAGATGTTACAGCTTCGTTGACTTTGAAGTAGTGAGAAAGTGCAAAGCAAGCAGGTAAAAAGCGGTTCAGGCGTATTACGAGATTCAGACCTCAACAGTGGTGCTGTGGAGATGATCGCGTCCACCTTGGATAGGCAGAAATGTACAAGGTGAAGCTGGTCAGGCTGTGGCTAAACAAACGGAGGTCGCGTGAAGCTTTGGCGACGTGTCTCGCTTAGATAGCTCCAATCGGCTAGCCGCCTCCTATGCTTCTTAACGTCATCCATCTTTTTTCTCACGCTAGTCGTACCAATGCTACCCAATCTGCTTCAGTCCTGTTCTTTTCTGTCTCTACCATGAACTAATGCTCACTTGCTTTCGTCTTGGTTGCAGTCGAAAGCATCTCGTTGTATCGACAGCCGTAAAAGCCAACGTCGTCCAGAGGCTATCAAAGCCTACCGCGACCCGACACTTTTTTCAATTCTACCGTTGCCCATTTTCTCATAGCGTATGCAAGAATGGCGACGGAGGCGGTGGAAATCCGAGCTTCCAGCCCTTCGAAAAATTTACAAGTGAATATCGAGCAGCTACCCATGAAGGTTTCATCCCTTCAACTTGTATTCCTTCGACGCCGCACAATCCGGAGGCCTGGCTAAGCATCATCGAACCAATTCTTCCAGGAAGTCTGCGGGATTCAAATCAAGAATCCATCAGTGAATGCTTCACTGAATATCTGCCTCGAATACTCGTCAGAGCAAGGAGGGCCTACAATGTCGATATTTTGGCTTACTTGGGTCTCGAAAAGAAGAGATGGCAAGCCGTCGTGTGGTTGGTGAAAGAAGTCACCGATCGGTCTTCTACTATACCAACACATCCACATTTGAGATCGAATACGTCCAACATCCAATGGTCTTTTATGGATTTGGGAAATGACAGTGACCAACAGCAGGAATCATCAGAAGGCGCAAAAGTGGTTTGCCAGCAATGGCCTTCCAACGCGACTCTTGAAGACATTTCACGGTTTCCGATATGGCTAGAACATGTCGGCTCTCAATTTCATACCAACACCGAATCACTGGAGGAAGAAACTGAGGAGATCAGCACTGCTGCAGACACTGGTCTGTACATTCTTCGAAAGACTGCGTTGGGCCAGGTGTGGAGGAGCCTGGGTAAAATGGTCTTGGCTGCTGCTGAAGAGCCAGATGCCGCCAAGAGCTCAGTCATGCCGCATGTATTACAGATGATTGCACACTTGCATCACATGGGCACGATATCGGACTCGATGTACGAATATGCTTCGAACCTAGACGGTTACGTTCTCAAACAACCGCTCACCCTTCACATGCTGTCTTCTCGGATCCTTTCTGCTCTTTCAGATGCAGTCTGGCAGGCTCACGAGATACAAGTCAACGAGGAGAAAAAGGCAGCTGGCGCTCAATATACATTTCTTGGTCACGAGATACCAGGGTCGCGATTCAGGGTTCGACACGCTGTGCTATATCCAGAGATATGGCTGGAACTAATACTCTGGTCATGTCTCTACGGTGGTTGGGTTGAGGATGGTTTCGCTATCCTCCAAGCACTGCATGGGGCGAGAAAGAAGAATCGATGGACCTTGCTCTGTTGGCAAAACATTCTTGCTCAAGCCAAGTCGGAGAAGGAGACGGCTATTAAGTGGTCAACGTTTGGCTTCCTTGTCGGGACCCCCATCCCTAAATTCCCCAAACGCGGGCAAATCGAGGGCCAGATAACTATTGAGCGAACCATCCCGAGTGAGTTGGTCGTTGCCTATATTGACGCTCTAGTCAGCGCTTTTCGTGTGGGCGTTGGTAAGCGCGGAATGCCAGCAAGCTTAATTGTTCACAATATCAAGTTCCTCAAGTCTTTTCTAGACTCGAATGCCATGAGCTTACCAGCAACATCATGGGATGCCTTGATAGCTCGTCTTGTTGAATCTCAAGGCATTGACGTAGAGCGAGACCCTGGATTCATTGATTGGATGCTCAGCGGAGTGAGTTCTGCTTATGGTGAGGATTTCCAGGCTCGCAACACCCGGACACTTAATTTTAGAGACCCGGAAAGCCCTGCATACGTTTTTGACGGCACTGCATCGATCTTAGGACTCTATCATCGAGCTTTACGTGCTTTCATTCGTCAGGGTGACGTTGAAGGAGCGTTCAACACATTTATTCATCTCCAAGATTACACTGACCGCAACAAAGAAAAGGCCATCCGAAGATTTGTGCGCATAAGGCAAAATAATCCAAACATTTTCTTTGACCAGCGAGTTTCTGTTACCAATATGTCACCTTCTCTGCACCTTTCTGATAGGGATGGTGACAAGATTAACGAGCTCAGTGAAAAACAATTGAATACGGATTACCCAGCCTTTTTTGTCAAAATGCCCAGTTCGCTGACTGGGTCCCTTCTTGATCTGATCACGGCATCCAGAGTATTCGACTTTGGCAAATATCTCATCTCGTCCAAGGACATCGACGGCCCTATCATCCCTCAATCCTCGTATAGTGACCCTGCATTGGCCGGTCCACTCATACGCTTTGCAACGGCAACTCAAGACCGCCTTCTTCTTATGAACATTGTGGATACTCTCCGATCTAATCTGTCCATGCCACGTCATCAAGCGTCAGCAGATACAGAAACCCAGTCCCTACCAGAGGAAGCCGTCTTGACCTTCCTAGAAAATCAAATTCGCAACCATAAATGGGAAGCTGTGGAGAACTTGCTCAACCACATCCGTGGTGCGCATAATCTCAATTGGAGCAAAATGCAGCTAGGTCAAATGGTGAGAGAGATACTCTTCCACCGAACTACAATCCGTAGCGTAGTGGACCTTGACAATGAAAGACCTTTCAAAGTCAAATCCGACGAGGCGCAACAACTTGGACATGAAGAGAACCATTCTCTTGCTTGGGCGCTACGGATTTTTGTGGAGCTTGTGAACGGCCGTTGGGGTGCCCCTAAAACCAATCCGACAAGAACTGTCCCTGAACAGGTGAGGTCGTTTTTGGGCTTGATAGCGGATCTTGGGACCGAATGGGCAGCGTTGGTGCGAAGATTGCAAGCATTCAAACCCAATCAAAAGCTGCGCCTGCCCATTGCGTTATTCCATCCTGTTTTGGAAGGTGTCGTCGAATGGCGGGGACCAATGGCGGGAATACAGTTGGTCGAGAAGTGGTGTTACAAAGCAACGAGACTTTACCCGTCTCAAATTACGCGCAACGACCCAAACGGTCAGGCCGAGATGGAACAGATGGTTTCAGATGATCATCCTGGACAAGAAGCAGTAGATTTCACAAAAGATATGGATGATAAACGAACGCCGGAAGACCAGGCAAAAGAAGACCAGGCAGAGCACGTCTCAAGCCTAGCCAAGGCTGATACCGAAGAGATGGAGGAAGCTGAGGATTCAGAGGTCATCACAGAATTTCCGGCATTTGATAAGAATCTTACACTAGCAGGGGGCGTGGTTTCCATGGACAGAACTCGTCCGACCAAGGTGAACGGGTTGACGCTGGAGCCAATCAGGGTGATATTGAACGAGGAGTTGGGTGTTGGCATTAGCTTTGAAGGGCGAGTAAAAACACCCAATTTCTTGACATTAAGAATTCTGCTTGATGGCGTCCACAAGGAATGGCGAGAGATGATGATCAGACAGGAAGAGGGTGAAATTGGCCAAGAAGAGATGGGAATACAGTTGAAAGGAGCTCTCGAGTGGATAAAGCAGTCGTATTCGAAACTTGGATTGAATGAGGAGCAGATTGAGAAAATGATGAAAGTGAATGCGGAAGATGGGGTGAGAGATGGTCTGGAAGATGGTAGGCAAGATGGTAGGCAAGATGGTGTGCAAGATGGTGTGCAAGATGGTGTAAAAAATGGTGTAAAAAATGGTGTAAAAAATGGTGCGCAAGTAAACAGAGAAGAAGCAGTATAGAATATGTAAAGATAGTATTAGTTGTATAGATACCTTGTACCATCACGTCTATGAATGCTTTTGCTTTTTGATATCTGCACAGCAGTTTGCTGTTCCAGTCGCCCTACGAAACATACAAAATTTTCGAAAATTGATTTTCCTTTTCTTCTTTGCTTAAGGCGTGTGTCATGACTGAAGTTGTATACGAACCAATGATATGATTGGAATTGCTGTCAATGGATTGCGTGGTCAAATAAAGTACAAGATGTCATTTGGTATCAATTTGGATTAACCCCCAGTTATTGCCTGAAATGCAGAAGCGATATTCCAATGCAGCCTGAAGTAAGATTACGATCAACCAACCCCTCCCCCATCATTTGTATGACGAAATACCACTTAAGAGCACCATAGCAAATGATATTGTTCGTGGATGCAACGGAAAGCATGAGAGATGGGGAAAGTGTACGACCTCGGCCGACAAGTAAGGATTTTGTCTTTTCCACCTGCTGTCTGACAGGCATTTATCCACAAGCATCAGTTATACCCCTCACCCAATTCGACAGTATGGTCGTGCCTTGCTTGCACACTAGATTAACGGTCCAAACGATTTTCTAGAACAAAATAAGGATCTTCAGACGTCACAGCAATGTTGGCAATTTGACCGGCCAGATTGGTCTTACGTGCAGGCAAGGCTGACAGCCAACGCAGTTGACGCACAGCATTCCAGACGCTGGCGCTGGGGTCGGCAGATCAATTATATAGATAGACGTATTGCGGCAACTGCGACGGCCCGCATGAAGTAGCGCGGCGGTTTTGCCAGGCAATTCATGCAGCGTCAGCACACCGCCGCTTCCTGGGCATCGGTATGAGCTGTCGAATCGAAAGCTCAGGGGGAATGCTGAGGGATCTTGTCAGTCAGACCTAAGGCTTTATTCTCATTAATCAGGCAAGCGTTTGCATGAGAGCGCGTCAATTGACAGAGGTTTTTGGAGGAGGGGCGTGGTTGGAAGGCCTAAATGGGAGACAACAGCATGGAGGAGGGGGCCGGGTCAGAATCGATTTGATCATGAACGATATGCTTTGGTTGTAGTGACAGGGGTATGCTGGACGGATTGTCGGCTCAGACGCGCGATTGGTGAAGGAACCGTTGGTGTTTCTCCAGTCGGCTGGTGGAAAAAAAAAAAGGACTATGACCCAGCAGGTAGTGTCGGAGAATGCCTGACACGAGCAGAGCCTGCCTGATAGCACATGGGGAGACAGTCACAGCAACAGCGACGCATGGCAGACAATTTGGACACAGAGAGAGAGAGGGAGAGAGAGGGAGAGAGAGGGAGAGAGGGAACACAGGAAGAAAATGACAAGATGCACGCGAGCGCCCTCGTGCCCGGGTTCCTGTCTGGATGATATGGAGGGAGATCTAGGATGACTCCATAGCAGCAGATGCGGGAGTCGGTGAGCGAGGGCCAATCAGCGGGGCTGCATGCCCCACCATGGTTTCGCTAGCGCCTCTGCCTCATCCAGACTCAACTTTTGCGCCCGCCCGGCAGCCTCCTCTCTCTCTTCCTCTCCACCAAACCACTCTCCAAGACGAAGAAGTCGCAATTCCACTCGAACAACAGGTACCATCAAGCATCCACACAACACCCTTCGTCGAGAAACATGCCTCAGGCCGTCCGTGAGCTGTAATTTCCCACTGGGGGGCCCTCACTCGTGGGGTGCCCTCCAGTCTGGTCAGTTCACCGAGTTTCCAACATCCGACCGACGAATTTGCTCTTTGCTGCGACAAGCTTCTGCTTTTCCGCAGCCATCATTGCCTGAGTACCAAGAGCCTTGGCGCCGTCATTCATTCGCGGCGTCCACTTGCTCAACAACTGTTTCACCCGTCCATTCACCTCCCAGTACGGTGACGAAGAAGAGGCTCGACCCATACCTCCTACCGGCACAGTGCCTTTTCGAGCCTGAATCAGCATTCAACATCCCTTATACGCGTTGCCGCTCTCCCCCATTCCCCACGCCCATCCGCCGGTCCCTATTTACCTCTCCACCAAAGTACTCTCAATAAACTTCACGGGACCCACTTTTATCCGGCAAACGCCCACTCACCTTGCACCAGTTTCCAATGTCGCGCCCAACGTCTTCTGGTTCCCACGGCGCACCTGCCTTTGCCATTTCGACCTTCAAAAGCCGCCCTCTCCGCTCGCATGATCTAGAAAACCCATCCCTTCGCGCAAGCAAAAGGTCGGCATCTCCCAACGCCATCGACATCAGGAATACAACTCACAACAATCCTACCACGGTTGATATGCACTCCGCTCATGGAACAAACAATGAAGACGAAGGCGAAAATGTTGACGAAGACGCAGACGACGACAATTCGAATTCAGCCCCAGCAGATGGCGAGGAGCCAGAAGTCACAGCCCCGCTCCATAGCACCAGTATGAATCAAGGCTCTACTAATTTCACGAGAGCTCAAACTGCTACTGCAGACCTACAAAATGTTCTTGAATCTTCTCCCAAGGAACAGCATGGAGCGGGGCATCGCCATGACTCGTTGATTGATGAGCTTGGTACTTCATCGGCAAGGAAGCGGTCCTTTAGTGAGATGCAATCTTCCCATGATGATCGAGGCGATTCATCCGAAAGAATGGGAAGTGAACCTTCTCGCAAAAAAGGTCACATTGACTTAGATAGCAGTGCTTTTACTACAATGCCCGAAGATGAATTGGACGAGAATATAGACGAGGATGAAAATGTGGACGAGAATGAGAATGCAGACGAAGATGACAATTACGACGCTGACATAGAGCTCTTGCAGCATGCGACTCATTGCGAAGAAGATGATGCGTTTGTCGACGACGACAATTACGATGGTGTTGATGCTATAAGTGATTCTGATTCCAATGATGGTCGAAGTATAAGACTCGCTGAAACTCGCAACATCCAAACAGCACCAGTGGACGATTCTGATTCTGGCCTTGATTCTGGCCTTGATCCTGTCCTCGAAGCTGCTTACAATTTTTCCAGTGGTCCGCCCAATGATGATACTACCATCTTTGATCTGTTTAGTTCCGAATTCGACCACAATCTGGAATTTGAGCACGCAGTTCTCTCTTTTGAACCAGAGCTTCAGTTGACGGATTTCACCTTTGCGACAAATCAACGAAATGGCTCCGATGGTAGCGGCCGTAAAGTGCACTTCGAGGATGAAGTCCAAGCAAGCAGCCAGTCCAGCTCCACAGGCTCTTCCGAAATCCGGAGCGAGTTCCCGGATATTCTTCTTGCACAAGATAGCTTAGACGCACCCCCGTTTCCTCGAGGATCTGTTGGTCTCAACAGTGCTTCTCGCGCTCCATCGAGCCCGAACGGCAGTGATGGTTCATATTGGGATGTGACTGATGGCTATTTTCAGCCTGACAATGTTCACATGTCCGAGTCTTCGGATACTTCGCCGGGGTCAAGCGGTTATGAGTGTATGCCGAACTATGTAATAAAGTCTAAATCTTTTGTTAATCTATCATCTAGCTGAGCTATCGGATACTTCAGAAGGAGAGACTACCGACGAGGAACTTTTTGTTCCCGCAACCATCAGCCGGCCACAATCACTTCTTCATGAAGCTTCAAGTCCTTCAAGACAGCGACGAAGACGTGTACGTCAATTCACAGAATTACCTTCGAGCCAAAGAAGCGGTCATGCCCTTTCTATACAACCTCCGCCTCTGCTCCCGCCTCGTGGGACTTTCCGTGTGAACATTCATCAGCCCATTGCTATTACCGATTGGACCGGTCAGAAGACGCTCATGTACAACATGGGTGACCCAAAGTGCGTCTGCAACTCAGAGCGTAATTGCATCAATGGCAAACCCAAGCAAGCCTCCAGCTCTCAGATGCCAGTCTTGCAAACACCAAATACTCCAGCGGAATCAATGAACATGACTTTCAATAGTCTGGTCGGGGATTCACCAGATTCTGCACCTCAAGGAGAAGCTGTCGGGCCTTTTGAAGCCTTCTTCCCATTCTATAATGTTGAAAATGATGGTACAGTAACTCAGGATCAATTTGACCCCTTCCAAGACGAGGACGATGATCTGGACGAAGACGAAATGGATTTGGACATTAACAACTTCATCACCTACAGCAATGATGATTCGATCGACGAGGAGGAAATGGAAGACGTGGAATTCACCTTTGAGAGTCCGACCATCACCAGCGACCAAGATTTAACTACAACCGACGATCACCTCGCCCGACGTGACAGCTGGTTCGATGGATATGATAGCAGCACTATCACTTCTTTTCGCCGCAACCAGGACCGTGCCCAGCAAGTCTCTCGCATGCCCGAACACCCAGACCTCCGCCAATCAGGCCAGCTTGCCAATGCCTATCGCCAAGGCCGCGACGCTGCCGCTGATTCTCTGATCACGCCCCCGCGCAGGCGCAGAGGCGACCGCGGAGGCGTCGAATCTGTCACTTTGCAAATCTAGTCCTAAAACATGCTCTCGGCCAATGAGCGTGCTGCTTGCCCCCAAAAGAAATTCAGACCCCGACCCTTTTTTTTTTCTCTCCCACATTTCTGCGCCACATGCGTGTGGCGGGTCGTGGGATTGGGGCGACTAGGCCTTTCCCTGCATATTCTTAACCCATTTGACTAATGTCTCACTCGCTTACAATATCACTATGAGGCTGCGACAACCGGAAGATGTCGGAAGGAAATTTTCCCACTTCCACGCGTGCCACAAGGAAATTTTTTTATTTCCAAAGATCTATTCTTTGATGGAGGGGTCTCAGATACCCAATTGTGCATTTGCTTTCTTTTTGTCCCCCCACTGTGTTCTCTGATGCGTTGTCATACGGTGCTCTTGGATGGATTTGTCCACCCTCTTGCTGAGCCTACCCATTACTAGCGTGCTGTTTTCCACTTTACTTGCTTGATGTCGTTCACGGCCTGCGACTCGGATGAGCTTCGGTCTATACTTGCTGTTCTTCCCTGTTCCTTTCCATACTTTTTCTTTCTCTGTGATACCTGGCAGGGCTTTTTCTTGTCGCAACGGCTAAAAGTTGGAGTGACCGGTCCGACTAGATGTAGATCTGGGATGAAGACAAAAGTCCTTTTATTTTCTTTTTTTCCCGGACTTCCCTATGTGCTGTGCCTAACGTTGAGCTGATCGACCGTGGGGTTCTCTGATTTCGGCTAAGCACTGGAGTGGGGTTTTATCTTATATTGTGGGGTGAGCGACACATAGTGGAGTATAGCGATCAATGCATCTCATTACAAGATCACCATCTGGCTTATGCTGCGCATATTTGATGAGTCATGCATATGAACTAACTTTAAGAAGCATTAATGATCGCTACTGCAGGCAAAGCTAATTGTACACACGAAGAAACGCTGACGCTAATAGTACACGCTCATGTGTCAACGACAGGATAAGGTCAATGCAAATCTCAAGAAGCCTCCCTGGTGACAAACAGATAACAATTTTTGGAAAATCAAAGAAAACAAAGAAATGAGAAAAACAAATTATGCTTAGACCAGTCCACTTAGCGTGAGCGTTCCCGTCTTTGTAATCAGGTACTCGTTCACCGCAACGTCCTTTCCTGACTCTTTGCCGTACCCTGAGTCCTTGATACCACCAAAGGGGCTTTCTGCTGTCGATTGGTTTCCTAGTAAAAAGAAAGTCAGCTTTGCTTGCCTATGCAAAAAGCATAGAGTTTCATTTTAGCAAACTCACCAGTGTTCAACCCAATCATACCCGCCTCCAAGTTCTCAAACATGCGCCACATGCGATCGACATCCTGCGTAAACACGTAGCTTGCCAAGCCCATACTCGTATCATTCGCGCGTCGCACCACCTCCTCCTCAGACTCAAAGGGATACAGCGCGCACAGCGGACCGAACGTCTCCTCGGAGCTCACCAGCATGTCGGCCGTCATATCGCTGAGGACAGTGGGTTCGTAAAAGTAACCCCCTTTCGTCTTGGCATCAGCACCCTCGCCCGCACCCGCCTTACCACCCAGCAAGATCCTCGCCCCCCGCTGCCGCGCATCCTCAACCTGATGCGCGACCTTCTCGACCCCACGATCGGTCGTCAGCGGGCCCATAGCAACGCCCTTCTCGGCGCCATGCCCGACCTTGAGCGCGCGCACCTGCTCCACCAGCTTCGCCTCGAACTTGGCCAGCACGCCCCGCTCGACGTACACGCGGTTCGCCGTGATGCACGCCTGGCCCGCGTGCCGCCACTTGAGCGCCATCAGCTGCGCGACGGCCTTGTCGAGGTCCGCGTCCGCAAACACCACAAACGGACAGTTGCCGCCGAGCTCGAGCGTGCACTTCTTCGGGCCGGCCTTGGCGCAGTGCGCGGCCACCAGCCGGCCGACGCGCGTCGACCCCGTGAAGGACACCTTGGCCGTGAGCGGGTGCGTGCAGAGGGCCTCGCTGAGCGCGGGCGTGGCGTTCAAGTCGGTGGTGAGGACGTTGAGGGCACCCGGCGGGAATCCCGCGCGGGTGGCGAGGTCCGCGAGCGCGAGCACGGATAGGGGCGTCTCGGGGGAGGGCTTCACGACCATGGTGCAGCCTGCGGCGAGCGCCGCGCCGGCTTTGCGCAGCACCATGGCGATGGGGAAGTTCCAGGGCACGAGGGCGACGGTGACGCCGATGGGCTGCTTGATGGTGAAGACGCGGCGGCCGGGCTGCGAGGGCGCGAAGACGGTCCCCGCGATGCGGTCTGCTTCGCCGGCGAACCACCAGGTGAAGCCGAGGGCGTAGTCGAGCTCGCCGAGGGATTCGTAGAGGGGCTTGCCGGTTTCGTAGGTGACGATTTTGGCTGCAGGAATGTTAGCCGTGGGATAGTGACGATCCGGTAAGGGTGAGAGGTAAATTGAATGGGAAAGTTGAGTGGAGAGGAGTTTGGGAAGACATACCAAGATCTTCCTTGGCAGCGGTACATAGCTCGTGCCATTTCATGAGGGTTTGTGCTCGCTTCCTAGGAGTCCATTTCTTGTACTCCTGGAATGCAGCATTGGAACTTTGCAAAGCGGCGTCTGCGTCTGCAACATCGCTAACAGGGGCTGAAGCAAAGACATTACCACTGCCAGGATCTAGAAAGATGTTTAGTCAGCAAGGTCCAAGAGAAAGATGTAATGAAGATGATGAGGGCGCGTAGATACCTATAATCTCGAACCGCTTGCCGGATTGGGCCTCAACCCATTTACCATTGACATATGAATGTTGATGGAAAAGGGACGGGTCATTAAGCTACATAACTAGCAATTAGCGTTATGCTCAAAAATTTTCAAGTACCAAAGTCAAGTTTTACTTCAAAGGGAGCTTTGTGGCTATGGCCATTAACGCCATTGGTAGTTCCGTTGGTAGGCATCGTTGCTTTGTGGGTTTGGGTTGATCAATATCAATTGGGGATTGAGTATGTATGTATTATGTACAAGATTGCTTTATTCTTGATGAATAGAGAAGATGATGAAGGCTATTGAGAGATGGAGAAGAAAATCTGGAGAATGAATTGAATGCGGAGACGATGGTGTCATTGAGATTTATAGTTACGGGCCTTAGATAACAGTGTCTCCCGCACTCAGGTAAATTTTATCTAATCCGAGAGAAGTCCGACAGGAGGAGGAGTTTTTGGATGCACGTGGTTGGACACATTGTGTGGGGTAGCAGAGAGCGCCCGATTTCTGCCGACCTGACGTCCGGGCGGTGGCTGGTGCTCCTCCACATCATCCACTTCGACATGCAACAGCACGCCTAGGATACACGCACAAGAAAACTGATCGGATAAAACGCGATCTGCTCTTACAAACCACAATTCCCATGTTGGAAGCTTCCATGCTTGGTTCGCTGGATATCATGTACACGTTTGTCATTTCGCCTTCGTCTCGACCCCTTCATACTCACGAGATGCAATGTAATCGAGTGTTCGTTCGAAATGCCGACGTGGATTTTCAAGCGCGCCTGGATTCTCGTTGGTGTTGAGATTCGAATGGATGAGCTCGATTAGGCCATTGAGATATTTGGTAGTCACCTGGCATCTATCAATCCTGATTCTGGAATTGCAAGAAATCATCATCAGACTCTGTACTTACCGCCTCATTCTCTTGATCGAAATAATATACGTAACGATTGAGAATCTCCACAAAAAGCTCCACTGAAACTGCGGTATCCATGCATGCATCTGCCACGCGTAATGCACGCTGCAGGCACTCGAGCACCCGCTTCCCATCACGGTATGGCTGTGCAAAAATCAGTACAGATCAAACGCTTTGAAGAACTTTGCTCACCTCCTTGCTTTCTTGGCCTGTCTGCCCTTCCTCTTCCCTTCTGTCTCTTCCCCACCAAAGGTGACTCGCCAGATACACTGCGCGACACTGATCTGGTTTCTTCAACAGCTTACTGCCATGCAATGCTGCTTTCGTGATTAATGTATCATAGTTTTCCCTCCCAAAGTTTCTTGTGCCGTGCAAAGCACCCGCGATGCAACATACCGCCTGAAACTGTGCTCTTGAGTCGCTGATCGCTTCTTCATACACAGTAAAGGCCTGAGCAAAGAACTCGTATGCCACTTCTTCGACGTTGCATTGATCTGCAATGGAACCGGCTGAAGTGAATAGCCGTAATGAGAGATCAGCACTATTCGGCACTCGTGTATAGAGAGATGATAAAAGGGAGTGAATGAATTTGAAGAGAGAAGAAGATGCAGACGCATAATCAGTATTATCAAAATGCTCGCGAGCCTTGTATCGGCGCGCGAGACGAAGAGAAGATGTGAAAAGGGCGGGCGTAGTGTATCGGATTCGCTCGTTGCCATCTGCGAGTGCACGACGAGCGGTTTGAAGGAGCTAAGCATCTGTGTAAGCATAACAAAACCTTCTTTCAAAATCTCACATCTTACCTTGAATTGGATTTCATTGTCAGAATTCTTGATCAAATGTATTATTCGCGCAAGCCACCCTTGCTCCTCTATCGTTTCCTCGGTCTCGACCATCCTCCTGCTTGCAGGTCCTCCAGAATAGCCACCTTGTTGCTGTGTGCCCTCCTTGATGAGAACCTTTAATATCTCGAGAATCCCTTCTAGGTTTTCTGGACTTGAAATTTCAGTTTGACTACGCAACAAGCTTTTCGAAACTTCGCCTGCCACTGCTCGTCTCGTCGGGTAAGTTTGGGAATGTAAAAGAGGAATAAAATTCGGTAGTGCCAGAGCGGTGACAAGAGAAACGTAGGCGCGGATAGGCGCAAGAATTAAATTGAGAAGGTTAGTCTGACATGGTTGGGAATGGAAATCGGCGCTGTTGGTAAATTGTGACACTTTTTCATTGGCAAAGGAGAAGACTTGGTCAACATAGTCCAGTCGTTCAGGATAGATGTTTCTAAGTCGCGTTAGTCCAAACAAACACATTAATCGGCCTTTTTACTACCCACAGCGCGAGGTTCGCTAATGATACGAGAAGGCCAGTGATATCTTGAATGGGTAATCTTTGCATTTTGACCAAGCTTATAACTTGTTCATGGAATATCTCGAATAATTTGACATTTTCTGGTATGCTGCGCCGTTTGCTAGCAGTACCGTTGATTTCACTCGTTCCGTCCGTAGCAGCAGGAGGCGCATCCGTGCTTGGGGGCGCTGCTTCAGGCGGTGCTTCGTCGTGATATTCTCCATTTGCTTCTTCACCATTGGTCTGCTCTGCAGCCGTTATCTTGGCTTCTTTCTCCTCTTTTTGTATCTTCAATCGTTCGAGGAGCTTGGTCGTGGCCTCCTCCTCGTTCTTGGCCTTTTCATCTGGTGTTTCGGCTTCGGCTTCCCTTGCAGCATAGGCCGAAAGTCGATCCATAAGACCAATAACGATGGCTTTGGTATTGACTTGCGGATTCAATCGAGCAGTGGCAGAGAGAAATTGATCCAAGGTGTGAAGATGGTATTCGTCTGGAAATACTTGCGTGATGACTGGAACTTCAATCAGTAAGCCATTCGACAAAAGTACCTCTTCTTACATACCTTCGAGCAAATATTCTTGAGCCAAAACATCACGGCATTGCACGACTTGCTCTAATAGCGGTGCCAGTATCACAGTCTTGTACGTCTCCAAATCTACTAACTGGCTCAGTCGAACCAAATTACTTCCTACGAGCAATTGTAGCTCTTTTCTCTCCTTGCTCCTTTGATCTCGCTCCCGTGAATGCCCCTGGTGTTGCAGTCGTACCCAAAGTTTGTTCATTTCCACAAAGTTCGTGAGCACGAAACTGATTGAATCTTGCAAATTGCCTTCTGGTCCGTCTCCTGTGCCTGTTGGTAAATGGTCTCGTGCTTGTCCAGAAAGGTAATATCGGAGAAACAACCCTCGAACAGGATTTTGTACGCCCCGGCTCATCTCCATCATGTCTTTCATAATCTCCTTGACCGGTGCGTCTTCAATTGCCATATAGACAGTGCCGACTGTGATCATCAGATAGAGTCGAGGAACAACATTTCCGGCATATTGTACAAGCTCGTAGAGGTCGGCTAGATGATTGGTGGGATGACTTTCGCGAAGGTATACTGAGAGGTGGCGGAGGGCGTCGAAGACGGACATGTACAATTCATAATATTGTTTTGGTCCTAAGCTGCTGGTACGGAGTTCCGACACGAGGGTAGAACTTTTCCACAGCATTTCTTAGCATATAGATAATCCATAATAAGGACATTTTTTGGTGTTCTGCCATACCTGCATTTCAGCGCATCCATAAGCTTGCCTGGTGCTTCCAGGCAGCGTCGCATAAGCATTGTCTGCTGCCGCACTACTGCCAGAGCATCTTCAAGAAGACGAGCCTGATCTTCTCCAGGCGTTGGAGAGGCCATCGCGACCACGAAACTTTAGGATAACAGGCGTAGTCCGGCTGTGAAGGGATAGTCGAGTGGATTCATGGGAGGTGATGGCAACTGGAAGGTACCGCTGGGCAGCGCAGTAGAGGAAGGCGTGGGGCAGCGTGAACATCAGACCATCAGCACACAAGATGTTACTTTTCAAGATGAACGAAAAGTGGAACTGAATGATTTATAACACGCCAGATTATCATTAATGTTTTTAAGTCTACGATTACAGCTCTATTTGTTTCTATCGACCCGTTAATTAGTTTGCTTCAAAACTCCAACCCAATGCATAATCCGTCTAATGACCCATTGACCCAGTCCTTCGCTCATATGAAGCATTCTAATCCATTAGCCGTCCAAAATATTTTCATGAATGCAATTTTTCGTGGGCGCCTGCGCTGTTCATTCGTTGTATTCTCGTTCATCATGATTTCCATGGTTTGGTAACATTGTAATTTGGCGAGTCATAACTCACAACTTCATAAGGTTCTGATGAGACCGACACAGCCGGGATGAAAGGTTGTGTCTTTTGAGTGTCTTGCTCCGCACCATCGTAATCGACTGGTGCCCTTCGTACAGGAGAAACAGTCGTCAAATTGACGGGCTTGCCATACACTGTTTCCCAATTGCCATTCTCATACTTTTGCAGGAGAGGCAGCGAAGTTGACTCAGGACTGGTGACCACTTGAGATGCGAGCGTTGGAGAAGCATATCCACGCTTGCCAATGGCGGAGGCAGGAGAATCAGGACGCGCATAGCCGGCAGCAGCACGTTTAACGTAGTCTGGCACTTTGGGTCTAGCAGATTCATACGCGGCATAGCCAGTGGAAGTGCTCTCTGTGTAAACAGGAGTCACGGCAGCATAGCTGCTCCAACCAGTTTCAGCACGCTTCTCCATTGTAATCGTACCATTCCATGGAGTGTCGGTTGTGAAACTCTTTACTTGATAGAAGGTGTGCCACATGCCATTATCATAATAAGTGGTTGATGAAGGTGCCGGTGAGTCGGTGATGGTCGAGTACTCGATTTCCGAAGTTGTGTATGCGTCGGTAGTCGCTGCTGTTACAGAGGATATTGAGGTCTCCGTAGCTGAGTAGGTAGAGCCCGGCACCGTTTCAATGGGTTCGGATGCCTCACTTGTGACTGTTGTTTCTACTGTTTGTGTAGATGGTGAGGCTGTCGTTGTAGATGTGACGAGAATGGTAGACTCCGATTCGGACTTTGTCACAACAGAAGTAGATACAATAGTTTGCGTGCTTGCAGGAAGTGTTTGAACAACGGTACTTGGCACTGCTGATGAACCGCCATCCACGGGCACGACTGAATATGATGGTGTTTGCCGTTTCTGGTCGACAAACGGTAGGGCTTGGATAATGGCAGGATAGGTCAGAGAAAGAAACAAGAGAGCTCCATTTGTATACATAATGTGGTCTCGGACGTGTGTTGATAGAGTTGTTTGTTGTTTTTGGTTGTTGTGTTTGAGAAACAAAGAAATCGGACTTACCTGAAGAG
The DNA here is from genome assembly GCA_021030915.1 of Astrothelium macrocarpum. Taxonomy (NCBI): domain Eukaryota; kingdom Fungi; phylum Ascomycota; class Dothideomycetes; order Trypetheliales; family Trypetheliaceae; genus Astrothelium; species Astrothelium macrocarpum. Next base: position 126,589 of record JAGEMR010000026.1, read on the forward strand.
CCATAACGACTATATGAAGCGGTTGCCTTGCCTACACGGATTCACTGATGGCTGGTGTGAGCATCACAATGCTGGTGTGAGGTGGTTGTGGGGTGGTTGGGAAGAGTGGCGCATCCATGTCCCAGCCACATGTTTTCGTGGCTGGGACGGCAACCACAATCGGCCGCCTGTTCTCAAGCTTGAGAATCAACGTCAGTGAACAAAACGCTATTGTAAAGAGAATTTGAATCTACAACAAAAAATAGCAGGAGAAACTTCGATTCTTGAATTTCTGTGGGTTAGGTTACTATAGATACCCAGAAATGGTTTCAAGATCCTCATGGAAACGAGCAATCTTGATAGTCATGCTCTTCCGAATCCATATCTGACCCTTCTTGCTTGTGATCTGAATTTTGTAATCTCTTGCCAAGATAATGTATTCGATGACAATTGAGGCCTAGAATCTTCCATGAACGAGGCCGAACGATTAGGTACTACACCTAAGAAGGCCCTTGCGAAGTAACATGATCCTTCCACAGCTGGAGGAAGAAGATCTTGGGTTTGATTGCCAAAGACCTCGGGACTGGTCCTATCTCTTGAGCGGCACCTCATGGACCCTCCATAGGATTTCTCCGATGATGACAGGTACCAGAGAGGCTGTGCCTGTCGAGTCAGGTCGACGCGGACGTTGGTGACGTTCGCACTGATCAAGCATAAGAAATTCTCTCATGATTGCCACCTGCAAAAGCGATACCCTTACAACGTCTTGTGACTTGTCATGGCTCGCGACATAGTGAATTGTTCTTCCTTTCACGGCGAAATTTTTCCATACTTGAAATACAGACGATGTGCAAGCGTGGTGCAGAGGAGAGGTGTATGGTAGGAACGATCTTTGGTGCAATGCCTTCAACAAGGGTTTGAAGGCGGTGTACTGTTACTTTGGCTTACTCGAGGATTTCCAACAATGAACGGTTTACTTTTTACGAGAGGCATTGAACAATCAAGCAAGGCTTGATTCGCGTGTGGAAGCATATGATCCATCAAAATGCATGACTTCCATTCTCTAACCAGTGACGTTGGCGAACGCTGAAATATTTGACGAATTGCTAGAAATATGAGCCATTCACTTGGTCAGGGAACCCCGATATTGTTTCGAATAATCGTAAATGTTCAACTTCCAAGTGATGCTCATGAGAGTTGTGTCGCACATGGTCGCGGATTGTTTCTCTAATCAGTGTTTAGTGAATCATTTCTTTCATTCTACACATGTCACGATAAATCCCCGCGCAACCTGACAATAAATTGGGTGTCATCAATAATTTTAATTCGTCACTGGTATCTATCGCTGTGAATGCTCGCTTTTCGTACCCCAGCCCTCGCAAGTAAAGCCGCCATTACATGCAAATGATTGAAGCTTTCCGTCATAAAGAGTGCACACCATCCCTGATGCTTGGTGAGATGAAAATAAAGAAGAAAAAAAAAAAGATGCGGCTGGGCCTATCTAGGGTTGCGATGCATTCCATCTTCCCTCCAAGTCCAATCCATGTCTTCATCCTCCACTGCGTAGATGTATAGTTGAGGTCTTCCGGACACCAGACGGAGATGTGCAAAACCCAACACGGGCGCAGATCCATCACTATGACTAGACTGGTTGTTGACCCTAGCTTCTCCCCTATGATCCACCATTTCACGATCCTCCGATTGATTACCAGTAAGATCCAATTGAGCAGAATCCGAAGGGCCATCCAGTGCCAGGTATGAAGAGTACACGGGGTTGCCACACGTCTGGTGCCCAAACAGTCCAGAACCGGGTCCACGAGACTATGAAGAAGTAAAGGTAAGCCACAAATCAGAAGAAGCAAGTAAGCACGTGCATATTAAACGCCCAATTAAAACCGAAAGGATGATCAACCAAAGCACACATGATGCAGTCAACAAAAATGAAAGCTCAAATGCCCTTACAGTCTGCTCCCCAAGCCCCACATGGCAAGGGTGAGTAGCATGGGCTTCGCTAGTCCCAGACGCCTCTCCCCTGTAATAATTTCCATTTTGTAAGCTTTGCCCTACTCCCAAAGGAAAAAAAGGTTAGCAAAATAGCCGGCAATCTAAAGCACAGAAAAGTTCCAAAGCAATCTATTGGCTCTCAAATGCAGAAGCAGCGCGCGACAAAAGAAAAAAGACAAAAACAAGAAGCAAAGCAAATATAAAGCAATGAAGTGCAGAAACAAAGATTCCCCGTCATCAGATGCCACTGAGGTAGCCAATATTATCATGAAGGCCTAGGTGTCCAGGAAATAACCGAGGGCCCCATGTATCGGGCCAAGACACAAACAAAACAGTCAAAGAAGCAAAAATACGACTTTTCGAGGTGCAGCGTAGAAGCGCGCGCGCGCACGAGATCCGAGAAATAGGAGCAAAAGACCGAACAGGGTGAAAGGATGAGATCCGAGAAAAAGAAGCCCGACATGGCCAACGGATAAGCCAGCGAGCTCGTATTTGATAGATTCGAGGAGGGCGTGGAAAAATTAGCCCATGACGCTCTGAAGGCGATACACGGGATTGAAATAGGACATTTGCGGCCTCGACACATTATACATACTGTGGTATCCCAGGTGTTGGTCACTCCAAATGTTATGGTCATTCCAGCGAGACGTATAGCTTGGCTGCTGGGGAAACAAGGATGCTGGCTGTTGTGGTTGCTGAGATGCCTGCTGAGGCTGCATCTGGTCCAGGGACCAGCGTTGAGGTGCTCCCCAGACGCTAGGATTGCCAACGTAGTTGGAATTCGTGACACGAGTGTCCATTGCAGTAGGTGGAGTGTTGGCAGGTTGACGGCCGAACCAGGAATTCCAAGTGTAACCAGAATTGTATTGCTGTTGGGTTGTATTGCCATGATTCGCAAAAGCAGTGTTGCTTAGGCGTTGCGCACTGAAAGGCGTGTTGGAGTAGGCGCTGTGCAAGGACTGCTGCTGACGGAGATTCGTGTCGATGGGCGTCAAATGGATGGCCCTCTCGGCTCGAAGCTGGGCACGGTGCTCATGCTCTTTCCAGTGACGCATCCAACGATTAAAACCATTTTCTGCGTTGGGATCAAAGTGGAGCTTGTAATCCATCTCCTTGAGCCACACGCGTTCAATGACTTTCAACTCGTCAAAGGCAATGCCACTCACATCGGCCCATGACTGAGTGTGGAAGGTGTTGTCGTCCTGGAACTTGCTACCCAAGAGAAGCGCGACAGTCAGAAGCCGATAGATTACTCCCTCGGATGGCTGAAATTGCTGAGAACCAGAGATGACCATCATGCGTTCGGTCAAATAGTGGAAGCCCGTCAAGATTGTCACAGACGGCAATCTAGTTGCCCGTAAAACCTGACTAACCCAGGCCCTAAAGGTAGGAGTGACATTGCCACCTGGATTGATGCTTCCAATAATGTCAATATCCTTCATGTAGATGCGCGAAGCCAGGAGAGCATACAAGCCTTGTGCATTTTCGGAAACAAAATCGGTCATTTGGTTCATATCGTAATCGAGCTCGGCAGAAATTCCACCACTGCGTCTATCCTCCCTGGATTGTGCACGTAATCCATGAAGAGCTTCAATGTGAGCTTCACGAAAGGTGTCACCTAAATTGTCACCCATTGTTTGGGGGTAAGTTTGCATCGATGGAAGAAGTGGGGCTCCCATTGGAGCGCCCACGGAAGAACCCGTGTGTTCGTAGTGACCAGTCAGTGGAGCAAGCCTGTTAGATGGATCGTGAAATTGATAAGCCTCGCGAAACTGATCGTGAAGCGGCATCTGCAGTGGACCTGCGATTTGGCCATAAGGATCTGTAGCAGTATAACTATTTTCCTCCTGTCCAGCGATGGCAGGTGTTGACCATGGTTGTTCAAAAGAACCTTGAGTACCGGATCCTTTAGTATTTGTAGCATTATAAGGCACAAAGTCTGGTGGTGTGGGAGGAAACTGACGGGGTATTGCGCCGGGGGCGTTAGACATCATGATCCGAGAAGGTCACCGAAAAACGGAGGATGCGTGCTGGACGCTTCGATTTAGTTAGCCTTCGGCTATATCAGAAATTCGTAGTGCAACCGACCGTTCCTCCTATTCCACGAAGCAAGGACGAAGCGTCTCACGGCGGCGTACCATACAGATCAGGTACGTCGGTTGAAAAATGGAGCCGTGGAGCCAGGAAAGGAAGAACAGCACGGTGCTTGAAATTTAAAGCTCCAAGTGCGAGGATCGGAACAGGTTAATCCGATGCGAGACAAGGCATAAGTTGACCAGGCACAAAGTGAATCGTGAGTGTGTTCGGAGAAGTGAGGAGTGGTGCGTTGGCGGGTTGTTTGGCGAGATTGCGCGTGTGATTTACGCCATTTGTGTGGAGTGTGTATGAACAAAGCTAGAACCGGTACCCAAGCTGGCACTGCCAACCAAAAGACTGGATTCCGACTGCAAAGACGCGGCTAAGTGAATAGATACGTCTAAAACAGTGAAGTCACCGGCAAACACGGAGTCCGCTGGAACGGTAACTGGCAGCGTCGTTGCGTGATCCAGCAGGTGCCGGGCAACAGACAGCAGCGCAACACTCAAGAAACGACTTTCAGGACGAGAGTCGACGAGTGTTTCGTTGCGAGGCGGGTGTGTTGGTTTAAGGGTGGAGGCGTGGAAAAGTTGTGAGTGTCCTGAGGCTGATGGGCGTAGTCGGCGCGGCGGATAATAAGGAGGCTTAGTGCCGGCGATCGGGGAGATTAGCCAGTAAGGGACGAAGCCTTTGCCCAGCCAGGGACACACACAGAGTAGGAATTAATTTGGGCGCTGTCCACCCAGTGGTGATGGAGAGGACAGGAGGATGGGGATAGGAAGGGGGAAATGATGGCAGGAAAAAATGTGCAGGGCGGTTGGCTCGTCTAGAGTCAGAGACCGGATGGCGTCGGTGTCTCCTCAGCGCAGATTACGAATCGCGTGCGGATGCGCATGTGGATCCCTTTCTCCCGCAGCCGAGCATAGCACCGCGAGCACTCCAGCTGCCATGGATGCTCATGTCTCTGTCCTCTCTGCACGTACCTCCGCCCACACTCCTTTGGCACGCGGCCAGGTTTCAATGGCTGCTCTGTCTGACCAACGGTGTTGAGTGATCGTGTTTGCCGCCCGTCAGTCCCCCAAAGCGGGCAGGATTCATCATCGAATGACTACTTGACCTTACGTATCTTACTCTTCCTTAGTGTGTACATACACCCATTTGACGCTCGATCCCCGCAATCAGTTCACGATCCCTCTTCTGATTGTAGTCGTTTGGGCGCACGCCGTCATCCACTTGACGACATCAGCTTTCCCCTCGACACAAACCCCTCTCCGTTTGCCGAGCTTTTTCCAGCAATGCCATGCATTGTAGTACTACCATCGGCTGCCTTGCCCATCTTGGACAAATCCGTATCTCGTACCGTTGCTTTGACGTTGTCCATACATGTGGCGATGTATTCATGTATCCAAGCAAAATCTGACCTCTAGCGTTTGAGCTTTATTGCTAATCAGGAAAGTGATTTGTGTATGCGAACATCCCAATCCTTTGAGTTTTTACTCATTCCTTGATGTGCTTACCAGGGATGAACGTCATTGCCGTTCGCAACCCAGCACTGCAGCCACATGCCCAGGCCAACTACGAGTCTTGCTTCTTTGTTGGCCATGAAATCTTCGTAGCCTATGCGTTTCACGTTTCATTTGCACATTAGTTTCACGTTCGAAAGGTGTTGTTTGCAACAAGGATCTCTGTGTCCATGCGTTCTTTGACATTGATCCACCATTGCATAAATTTAGTTTGATGGCTAAATGATTTCATAAGGTACTCGAGGCAGAGGTCTAACATGTGTTACTAACAATTTGAGATATTACGGATGACTGTCATCGGTCTGTCTCGCGTAATTACTTTTATGCAATGCTCTAACTCCGGTCACAGCCGAGGTTGGACTGCATCTGGATAAATTGCTATACTCGTTTGATATCGGAGACATGCAAGAAGTTCATTGATATTTATATTGCTTTTGTTAGCGTATTGAAGTAGATTGGAACTGTACCAGTACAAACATATTCAAAGCAAATTTGACACATGAAATAGTTTTTAGCAAAGAAGCATCAACCGACAAGTGCATTTCAAGTTTCATTTAGCACTTGAACTGCTCTTCACTGCTGCTATTTGTCCATGGCTACCTTGAATACATCGAGATCCAAAATTTCGCAACGTGATCTTCAGAAATAAAAGCCGTTAAGGCCCCGCCTAGGAACCGTTGGGCCAACCTTTAGAAAGAAATGGCGTTTTGCGGTGAAGCTTTCCTCGGAAGTACTCGGTGTCCGACGACATCATCGTGTCCCAACGCGGATAGCCAAGTTCAACACCTCCCTTGCCGGTCTTGACGTCTTGAAATTTTGACATCAAACTTTTGAGAACTTCTGTTGAGCTTGATTGTCGTCGTATAAAAGATCAAGACAATGGCGGCTACTGGTGCAAGACTTCCGACGGATTAACGAACCTTCCAGATTGAGAATCAGTGTTCATTAGAATTGCTCAGTAGGCGATTACGGAAAAGCACGAGTAATATGTTATTGACGCAGAGCTAAAGTTATAGCCATTCTTCCAGATCGTGCATGTCATTTGACACTTCGGCAAGAAGTGGTAATGAAATCGCTCATGCTGCTTCTTGCACTATCAAGTGGAGGTCTTTCATTCCATAAGAGAACAGTTATAACTCGGGTTAGAACAGAACAGCTGCACTCCAAAAAGGGCCCATCTACCTCGAACATCAACTCAAAATTAGTACATACAGCCTGAGCTTATGATTTTATGGCAAGTTGGGGCATTCGCAGAGATTCAACTACGGTGACTTGCCATCGAACGTCATCCAATGAGAGTTGCAAAATCCGCAATGTACATAACGTGAAGAAAGAAAAGAAACGTTGACGATAGGAATAGACTAGCCTGCGAGCGTAATTGTCAATGAGGGAGGCCAGCAGCATTTGAAGCGGAATGAATGAGCGCTGTCTTCCACAAACTGTCAAGGACATGATTTGTGTATGCGCTTCCTGGACGGCCCCTCAGTCTTATGAGAAGTCAGAATCCTTGGAAATATCTCTCAATAAAGAGTCTCGCATGTTTGAAGGCTTGGAATATATTGGGGGTCTTCTAGATATGGGAAACGCAAGTATTCAGTGTTCACAATCACTAGTAGGATTTTGATCCGCTCAGAAGGCTCAAAAATGTATTTGGGGTCTTCTGGTTACGCGAATGGCACATTTTTCAATTTTCGCTCTCTACCGGATTTCTTATTGCAACCCTTAATGAATGCACACATCAAAGCTAACGCAAGGTCGCCTCAATCAGCTGCCGAATGGCGTCCTCCTCCTCCCGATCAAGATCTGGATGTTGGAATTTCATTGCGCTGAGGCGATTCATGTCAATCACCTTGCCCTTCTTCTCAAAGTCTGGCAGCAAGCGCGGCGTGAACCAAGACTTGAACGCACGTGCCAAAAAAACTACATCGAGGGAACTGGAGTTTCCCAAGTTTACCTCCACACTCACGAGATTTTGGCAATCCAAGAGAGCTTCTGACAACCTTGCTATCCAGTAACTCGAAATTCTAGACCAGTCCAGTTTGACGGCTTCAATTCGCTTCGCTGAAATGGGTGATTCTTCAAGGAACTGGGCAAAGCTGATTGCACGACTAAATGTAAAAGTTCTGCCATGGTAGACTTCGTGCAAAGCCTCTTCTCTAATCTGTTTACTAACACCCAGAATAGCGAGAAGATTTCTACCTTGGAGATTGGGCGAATAGAAGCGGTTCTCGGATATGTCAATCGCGATTCTTTTTGCACTCCCGAAGATCAAACCATACACAGCGATTCTAAGCTCAATTGGTAGGTCCATGAAGCGAAAGAGAGAGCCACGCTTTACAAGGATAGCCTCATAACCTTTGAGAGACCCGTCGGGGATTGTGATCTACAAAAATTTAGCATCAAGCTTTCTCAGGCACAACCGGAGTCATATGTAACATACATGCTCCAACATGTGAGGTTCCTTGCTTGCTAGTGCGATTTTGTGTAGATAGCGTTCACTGGGCTGCCGGAACTATGGATTGTTTAACCGTTGATTATTTCCGTTCATCAAGGACTTTTCACTTGATACATACTCTAGCAGTAACAGAATCACCCAACTTGAAGATATCAACCATGGGATCCTGAATGGTGGGGCCGCGAACCAATTCATTGTAAGGCTTCATATCTCGGCGGAGGGCTGCTTTATCGTCGACCTGGGATTCTGTCTTGTTGTCGACCTGGAATCCAGTGGATCCGGCATGTTTGAACTTCTCTCTCCCACGTTGGTAGCCAGACATATTGTTTCGGACGTGCTAATTTGCTTTGCTCAACAGCTGCTAACTGATTGTTAGCATGCAAGATTCATTTCAGACATACAATGAGCCTTGCTTACATCTGGACGACCTTCCTCTCCTCGTAATTTGACTTTCCAGAGCTTATATCAAGAGGCGGACTGGAACGCGAGGGTATGCGATAGCACTACATGCTCAGATATTGTGACTCACACCGCCGTAAAGACGCACGTGTTGAACAAAAAAAGTGTGGGGTAAGGTGAGGTGGAAATTTGGAGAAAATGTGAAGGAAAGCTTGTGTTGTGATTCTGGGAGGGTCTCACTATTGTCCACTGAACTAAAAGCTTCCAGGAACATGCTATGTACATAACTGAGGGGTATGACAAGATATTGTAACTTAACAAAGTCAACGTGGTGAAAACCTTTAATGTAAAGAGCAACATGAAGGCCTTGAAAGATGGCTAGAACATAAAGTGTCTCCAATGAAGACGATCAGGAAAGAAGAAGGGATAAATGTCGACGGAATGGGCTTAGGAGCTTCTTCCAAACATAGACCAAAAACATCGCTCTCGAAGGCTTTGCTCCCCATGCCTGGGTCAATACTGGTAGAGTTTGCCAGGTCTATAGCTGAAAAGACCACGCACGTCAACGATTGAACAGTGTCCAAAGGTCTTTCCAAACCGTCTTATGCCGTGGACGCACCAAGCAGTCCTTGAGTCCTGTCAGAAGCCGTTAAGATTTGAGAAGCCCACGCGGCCGCTACTTATGACATCCGAAAACTTCATGATATAATTCTAGGGTCTCGAGACTATATAGAGAGCTTCACGGTAAGTTTGCGGCCTGACATACATGTACGTACAGATGTTCTATCGATACCGGTTAACAAATCGATGAGCATAAGAAATTCACTAACCAGTAACCAGTATGCTGTTCCAAGCTTGCTTCGGCCATTTTGCTTCATGATCAGGCCTCTTAATGAGACCATGTGAGGACATGAGCATCCATCAATCGTCCGTAAGCCGTCTAATCCGGTACGTCATAACGCAATGGATATTTTGCAAGCCACATAATAGCAGATTTGTGCACTCGGGTCTGCTGGCAGGATACGCGCAGCTTGCTGGCTAGGCTGGTGCAAACATAGATCATCTATGAAAAGCTGCTGCACGAATAGTCAAAAGCCGCACGAAACTAGATTCGCTTGAACGAACAGCTCAAACAAGAGAGCCTCTGCGATTCTCGTAGACTAACCAGAGAGATCGTTACGCTTTGGCAGGGCCATGAAAGTATACACAGCAGTAGCGTATACGATCTCAACCATCTGGTTCACTGTTACTAATGGCAAGGCTCTGGGGAAGGGACGGTCGTCGATTTTGGAGGCTCCAACGGATTTGTGTGCAAGCGGCTTGCATCTGAACTTCCAGCACTGAGTTTGGTTGTTGTGCATGATCTTCCTGCAGTGATGTCAGGTGCGGAAGAAACACTCAGGGTAGACATGAGCAGTCGTCTATGGTTTATCAAGTACGATTTATGAAGAAACAATCACCGGTCGTGACGCCGATATCCACCTTCTCCAATAGATTTCCCACAAATGGCCAAACAGATATTGCAATCTGATTCTTCGCAACCTCATCCTGGCATTTGAGCTGGGTGCATGATTGCTTATTATGCATGGTCTTCCACTATACCTAGGCGTATTACCTCTTTGGCAATAGACAAGGCTACGATGCATAGATCTGACAATGCTGAAAGTGTAGAAATCATTGGAGCGGGATGTGGACGATCAGGCGAAGCGGTTCGAGGACGCGAACGATAGCTTAAAGTTTAAGTGGAGAACGATGCCCGAAGAAGCGAGACTCCAGACTTTGGAGGTAGAATGTCTGACGTGAGATATCGATCTTACGCACATAATCATTCTCCGTCCTCGATTCGATAGGCGTCGATTCAAACTGACTATCAGTAACGAACTGCTGAAAGGTTACATTACCATCTGTACGCCGAATCCCTACGGCGCGATATGCCAAGTCAATCCGTACTGAAGGTGGGAGAGATTTCGAAGGGCGAACATTGCTCAAGCCGATGGTTATTAGAGGATTCTTGTCTTGTTTTGGCTTAGCCAGCGGACGCAATTGCCTGGTGCAGTCTCAGCTTAAAGCCCGAACCGCGATCCAGGCTCTCGTTGCCTTTTCTGCGATGACGCGTTATGCATGAATTGGTTTTTGGCATCAGTCTTTGTGTGTGGAGATAGCGTTGGGTAGCTGAGCAGAGTTGTCAGCGAAGTACGGATACAAATAAGAGATGATAAGTGGTAGGATGGTCAGACGAGAATGATATCCTTATGTGTGATTGGCAGGTGCACTGGCCCCGTTCCTGCATCCTTCATGGGTGCTTGGACCCTGAGCAGCTGAGCTGCCAGGCTGCCTGCTGCTCGTCTCTGTAGTGCCATCAATTTCTTCAAATCCTCCTCGTTCCCCATTGCCCTCGAAAAAATTTGGCTTTGCAAAAGTGAAGCCTTGCCTCGCCAAATCTACCCCAGAACATCCCTCTTTGTTGCGAAACATCAAGTGCATCAGCCTGTGTGCCCTGACTTTAATTTCATCTGCACGCGAACACTCAGCTCTTTATTTTCAAGCTTACGATTGTTCCACACCGCTACCCACAAAACTTGCGTCACGTCGAGAACAGTTGTGTATCTTGCTCTACTAGCTGAATTCTGCCTTCAACATGGCTACACGACCTCACAATATTGGCATTAAAGCCATAGAACTCTACTTTCCAAGCCAGGTATGGACCCCGTTGTGGTCTGTACTTGTGTAACAGCCAGTTGCTACCTATGAAAAAGTACGGGGCACGACTCTAACCAATTAATTTGCAGTGCGTCGACCAGACTGAGCTCGAGAAATTCGATGGAGTCAGCGCAGGCAAATACACGATCGGATTGGGACAGACCAAAATGAGCTTCTGTGATGATCGAGAGGGTGTGGCCCAGCCCAAAGAAGCTCTCAGGATGCTTTGCTAAAGAATTACGTTAGACATTTATTCTCTTGCCCTGACTACCGTCTCATCCCTCCTCCGCAAGTACTCAGTAGACCCCAAATCCATCGGCAGACTCGAGGTCGGTACAGAAACGCTTCTAGACAAATCAAAATCGGTCAAGTCTGTCTTAATGCAGCTATTTCAAGATTCGGGCAATACCAACGTGGAGGGAGTGGACACGGTCAACGCCTGTTATGGTGGCACAAATGCGCTCTTCAACACTGTTAATTGGATGGAATCGTCCTCTTGGGACGGTCGAGATGCAATTGTGGTCGCAGGTGACATTGCCCTCTACAAGAAGGGTAACGCACGACCAACTGGAGGTGCTGGTTGTGTAGCCATGCTCATTGGGCCAAACGCGCCAATCGTCGTTGAGCCTGGTCTTCGTGGTAGTCATATCGTTCATGTATATGATTTCTACAAGCCGGATTTGTCAAGCGAATATCCCATTGTGGACGGCCACTACTCGATCAAGTGCTACACTGAAGCTGTTGACGCTTGTTACAAAGCTTACAACGAGCGCGAAGCGAAGCTTCTTGGCCAAACTAACGGCGTCAATGGTCACCGTGACAGTGCTACGGCAGAGTCGTTACAGACACCTCTGGATCGCTTCGACCATATTGTCTTTCATGCGCCGACCTGCAAGCTGGTGTCCAAGTCGTACGCCCGTTTACTCTATAACGATTACCTCAATGACCCTTCAAATCCCATTTTTGCTGAGGTTCCACCAGAGGTCCGTGATCTGTCCAAGGAGGCCAGTCTGACCGACAAAACGGTTGAAAAAACTTTCATGGCTCTTGCCAAGAAGCGCTTTTCTCAGCGTGTCCAGCCTGGTATTAATGTGCCGACCATGTGCGGCAACATGTATTCCGCCAGTGTCTACGGTAGCCTTTGCAGCATCCTTGCCTATATTAATCCCTCTGATCTCCTCGGCCGAAGAATCGGAGTCTTCAGTTATGGAAGTGGTCTTGCGAGCTCCTTCTTCAGCTTAAAGGTAGTAGGCGACGTAAAGGAGATGCAGGAGAAGCTTGATATCAAGAACCGATTGGACGCAAGGCGTACTGTACCTCCGCAGGTTTATGATGACGTAAGTTGATCTCTATCATTCGTGTTGGCAATTCGCTTATATTCATGATATAGATGTGCAACCTTCGTGAGAAGGCTCACCTTCAAAAGAACTACACTCCCAGCGGAAACCCGGAGACTGTCTTCCCGGGAACCTACTATCTCACTAATGTCGATGATATGTTCCGCCGAACATACGCCATAAAGCAATGAGTAATTTGTTGGCCCAGTCGTCTGTCGTTAGAGCTACTAATAACACAATCCTTGTTTCTCATAGAGGAGTTAGTGAGCAGCATCGATTCAAAGATTCAACTCGGTCAAGATAAAGTCGTTTGATTTTGCAGAATGTGCTAAGATGTTGTTGGGTTTGGTGATAGGTATTGGTTTGGTGGTAATGGAGCAGGTGGCGAATTCAAATGCTCACTGCGATGATACCTGTGGTTGCTGCGTCACTTCCTCCATGAGCAATGAGACTTGACAGTCATTTGAAGTGTTACGTACATTCAACATGTGAGCCCACGAACGTGTGCTAGACTATCGAGTTTTTGTGGGCTTCCACGAGGATGAGATTTTAATAGACTATGCAATAGCTGCTTTCTTCCATCTTTTGTGGCATTTTCGTTCCCGTGGAGATATCGTGAATCTACGTTTGAGCTTTTGGAATGTAAGCCAGGAAACATTGAAAGCCCCAAGTGTAGTGTGATCTACTACTCCCTTGGAACGTGATTTGAGAACGGGCAAGTAAGAATTTAAAATATTGACTGGTGGACCTCTGACCGCTTCTTCTTAAAACGAAACGAAAAGTCACAAAGGGCACTCTGCACAACATGGAAGAGAAAATTCCGCAACCAACAGGAGAAAGAGTGGTAGTGATTCACATCGATTGTCTCAGACACTGTCTGGAGATGAACGACATGATGGTGAGATGAACAAGCTCATCTAGTGGCCCCTGTAAATTTACTTGAAACTGATGACTCGTCGAAGGCTGGGCACATCTGGAATATATACAGCAATACACTGAAATGTACGATTCCAAGGGTATCCTACACCAACAAAAACACACAAGGACGCTATCAATATTAGCCACCCAAAATCAAGCCTTCCCTCCTTGAATCCTTCCCTACCCCTCATTCTCTCAGCTCTTCTTCTTCTTCTCCATTTCCACAGGATACTTTTGCAAACTCTCATACCACTGCATCGCACTACCAACCAAAAACGCCCAGCTCCCCCAAAACGTGCTCAAACTCGCTTGATACGCGCGCCAACTCGCACTCCCATACCCAAACGCAGGACACAGCGTGAACCCCACGCCACCCACCAAATTCCACAACCCGATATGCCAGCCCAGCGTGCCCCACGCGGGCTTCCACCACGCCGCCTGCGTCTCCAGCATGAACAGAAACCCGGACGCCACGAAGCCCAGGCCCCCAATGACCTGCGGCGTCCAGTATGCGCCGGCGAGCGCGGCCGGGGAGAGCGCTTGGTAGATGGGTGGCAGCGAGGTGATGCCGGCGATCCAGAAGATGGTCGCGGCGAAGAATTGGATCAGCGAGGCGAGGAAGCCGACGTCGTGCAGGTACTGTGTGCGCAGCGCGTGGAGGCTGGGAAGCCAGGTCCACGCGCGATCGGGGGATGGGGCTGCGGAGGGCTGTTGCGAGGAGGCGGGGGGGGAGCGGCCGACGAGGTTGCGCTTGTTGCGGTGGTGGTGGGTGCACTGGGTTCGATCTGGGCGGATGCTGACAGTGGTGCTTCTGCTGTTGCTGGTGGCTTTGGATTTTTTGGAAGGCGCGGGTTTAGTGTCGCCGTTGGACCGGTCGTTTGTGGGAGGGTCGCTGGGGTCTTGATGCTGCTCCTGGGTTTGGTTTTCTTCGCTGGCGCTGTTGCTGTTGTCGTCGCCGTACCACGCGTTTTCGACTGCCCATCCAAAGCATCCTTCTCGTCCCGCATTCACAGCTTCGAGAAGGAGCAGTATGCTACCGATTTCAAAGACTGTGGCGCCAATGAATGCTGTAATGCCGCCGCCAAGAAGAGTCTCTCCTGGGAATAACGTGCTGGGCTGGACAAGAGGGAGGAAGGCAAAGAAGCCGTTGATGACCCAAATTATTGATCCCCAGGTGAATATGTAGGCAACGTCAAAGGAGATATCCCAAACAGGATAATAGACAAGCATCAGCCAGAGATTGTGCGCTATCGGCTGCAAAGAATTGGTTGGTTTGGGAGCATTGATTGCTACATTGGAATCTGCTCTTTGAGATTCAGATGCATCGGGGATGATGAGACGGTGTCTTCCTTTGCGATTGTCCCGGGATGTCCATTGATAGGTCAGGGCGGGTTTTGGTTTCTTAAATCCACTTCCTGGGTCCTCTGTTGAAGTTTCCACTGGCTGCTCTTCTTTGGTGACTGGTAAGCCAGATGAATTATAGTACTGCTCATATCGTGCGCGTGTAGGATTGAGGAATGGCACAGGTCCGTGAATGTGCTCCTGATTGAGGGCAAAGGTTGTGTTATGGCGGAGGGGTTCGTGTTCGGGATGGAAAGTGTTGCTGCGGAGCATATTGCTTGGCAAACAAAAAAACCAATGAATACCTACTCAAGCGCCCAAATAGGCTTCAAGGTCCGGACAACCCCGTCCTCCAGCTCGTTGGGGACAAGGAAATGGAGGTTAAAAGGGTAGAACGATCGACAGTCGCCGCGCTTGCCATCGTCATTCCGCTGAAGATTGCCATTTACGCTTTACCCCCTGACCCCTGAGTGAGCACTTCATCTCCAGTCAGCCAATATTGGAATTTTGCAATCAAATGTAGCGACAGCGACAGCGACAACAACAGCGACTCATGAAGGCAGAACAACAGTCCAAGCACGATGGTTTTATCACCACACCACAAGCACGACATCTGCCTAGTACTGAGTGCTTTAGGGTCAGCTGGTCTCGCTCTACTCCATTTAGGCATGGCCACCAAAACGAGTGACCTAGACAGGCAGCCTTTGGTCGCAACCCTGGCACCTGGCTACCTGGCCACCTGCTATGCGTTGGGCACTGAACCATGAACTAATACTTCTGCCCAGGCTACAGCCTACCAGCTAAATGGAACGAACCTTCACCAGAAGGAAATGACAGTCATGGTCGGAGACAACTTTTATTCGGTCAACTATGACGCTTGGAATGTTCAGGGAGACATGTCTAAGCACCCACGTCTACCAGAGCCTGTGATGTCAATCCTTCACAAGGACAGCATCTGGTTATTCAAGCAAAACCAGCCATTAGCAGCGTTTGTGGCGGATAGAGGGCGCCTGCCAACCCGAAGGCCCCACGTCAGGATGGTTATCGTCTTGCGTCTGAGGCAGGTACGGCAGTTCAAAGTGCAACTTGTACTAGCCAGATGTTCGTTTGTAATATAGAATTTAATCATAGACCATGTGAACGAGTACTCAGTGGCTCGGAGTCTGGTACTCTCCGCTGTGTCGGCGGCCTTCAGCGTGCGGTCCCATCGTCATACGCAACGCTCCAAGCCCTCGTACCTCACCTAAACCCTGTTGACCTCTGCCTCCGGCACTCTGGCCCACCCTCGCTGTTGTCTCCCACCTCTCCACCATCCTCAATCCACGTCCCCGGTCCTGCCTGCGTGTGGAGAATGCCATGAAATCCACATCGCTCTTTTGAGCCACAGCGGACTGCTTTCTTACCAACCCAGCCCGCGACGTCGGTACATCACTTTGACCACAAAGCAGACCTGGACCGGCCCGCAGTGTCTACCCGACACTCCCTTCGATTCTGCTACATTGTCATCGCCCATTTGTCCTGCAAATCGATCTGGAGAGGGATTAGATAGTCTCGACGTCCTTGACGGGGGCGCGCTTAGGGCTTCTGCCCTCCCCGCTGCCGCTGTGTAACCAGCAGAAACGCGTGCCCGTCCATTCAGTGGTCAGCTTGTGACCAAGGCATTCCAGAAGTATGGATCAGCAATGGGCTGCCTACAATGCTTCGGACAATCCTCAGCGCCAGCAGCGTTACCAAGCTCACCCGCTCGCGACGGCAACCACTCCTCAGCAGCAGCAAGCTCGTGATAACAACTTTGAGGCCTATGGTTCCCCTTCCATTAGCTCTCGCGCTGCATCTATGACAATTTCTCCACAATCTGCTTCCCAGTCCAGGAGCATCATGTACAATGGTGATGGCGATGGAGACCTTCCAATGGAAGATGTGGATCCCTACAAGCAGAGACAGCCATCCCGGCCGAACAATCCAAACCGCCATTCTTCACAATTTCTTGAGGAATCGACTGCTGCTCGGCGATATTCCCCCATGAACACTTCTCCCTCCTCTCCCTCCTCCTTGTATAGCCCTCAGCAGGCAACATATGGCAGTCTTAACACAATCGGCATACAGCAGAGTTCAAGTAGACGACAATCGCCAACACGCACAAATCCATATTCTTCCGGATATTATTCCCCAGGTAAAAGATGCAATTCATTACCGCTGCTCAGACCACTAATACGTGTTAGCATCGCGGTCGTCCAATTCTCAGCAGCTTCCCTCCTTGAGTACTTTTGAAAAGGGCCCTGTGCCCCAATTTCGACGCTGTAACAAAGTCGAGGATCTAGAGCCCCGCATCAATGCTCAACCTCCTTTTCGGCGTGCAAATCCAGAGGGCGGATTCATTAGTGTTTGTGCTCAAAAGTTCTGTAGCATTTTGAATGCATCTGACCATTGAGTAGCCTCTTTCGGCCCTGACTACCCATTTACCGGCTACCTACAGAATATGCAATCCCAAATTCAAATACGAGTCCTCGCGAAATCCACGTCGCGTCCTCACAAAACCAAGCAAAGGCGTCAAGAATGATGGCTATGATAATGAGGATAGTGATTACGTCCTATACGTGAATGATATTCTGGGTTCTGAAGAGACGGGTCACAAGTTCGTACCAACGTACGTGAAGCATTGGAAATGAGAGCTAATTTTGTCCGTAGAAATCGATATTTGATTCTTGATGTGTTGGGGCAGGGCACCTTTGGCCAAGTCGTCAAGTGCCAAAACTTGAAGACACAGGAAGTGGTGGCTGTTAAAGTCGTCAAGAATCGCACAGCATATTTCAATCAGAGCATGATGGAGGTCTCTGTGCTTGACCTAGTAAGTTTGAATTGAGCGTCTCTTATTCTGCCGTAGTTGATGACGACATAGCTGAACGGCAAGCTCGACAAAAATGACGATAATCATATCCTACGTCTCAAGGATACGTTCATCCATCGGCAACATCTCTGCTTGGTCTTTGAGCTTTTGAGTGTCAACCTGTATGAATTGATAAAGCAAAATCAGTTCCACGGCCTAAGCACCACGCTCGTTCGAGTCTTTGCACAGCAGCTGCTCACGGGACTAATCACACTCAGCAAAGCAAAATTGATACATTGCGATCTGAAGCCCGAGAATATTTTGTTGAAGAAGTAAGGTAAACCTGGGCATTTGGAAAAATCACAACTAACGGATTTCAGCCTTGAATCGCCAATTATCAAGATTATCGATTTTGGTTCTGCTTGTGATGAGCGACAGACCGTTTACACGTACATCCAATCTCGATTCTACCGTTCGCCTGAAGTCTTACTTGGACTACCGTATGTACGTTGTCTAGAGATTTTGACATTCGCTTATGTAGTTCAGGTATTCTGCTGCGATTGATATGTGGTCGCTAGGCTGCATTGTTGTGGAACTGTTTCTGGGTCTACCATTGTTTCCTGGTTCGTCCGAGTACAACCAAGTATCTCGCATCACGGAAATGCTCGGCATCCCTCAAAATTGGATGTTGGAAGTCGGCAAGCAGTCTGGGGAATTCTTTGAGAAAACTCATGATGAATTCAATAGACGGACTTACCGATTAAAGAGTATGGAGCAGTATTCTAGAGAACATGGCACAAAGGAACAGCCAAGCAAAAAATACTTTAGTGCTACGACTCTTCCTGAGATCATTAGGCAATATCCCATGCCACGGAAGAATATGAAACAGCATGAGATTGACCGAGGTTTGTTGACTCAAGCAGCACTGAGATGTGAATGTATACTAACCCTGCGTAGAAATGCAAAATCGGCATTCTTTCATCGATTTTGTGCGAGGCCTGCTCAACATCAATCCGCTGGAGCGATGGACACCGCAGCAAGCAAAATTGCATCCATTCATAACCCAGACAAAGATGACGGGACCCTTCGTTCCTCCTCAGAATATCAAACATGGATCCAGGGAAAAATCTCCAGCGCCTGGCGTCGTTCAACAGCAGCAAGCAGAAGCGATGAGTAAGCAACGTGCTCAGGCTCACAATGCTCAATTGGCAGCGCAGCAGACTGCAGCATACGCAAACATGCAGCACATGAACCAATACCCACAAACACCACAAAGCCTTGGTCCTCCAGCCTACAATAATGTCAACATTGCGTACAGTCCAAGTCATCAACAGCCGCCTCCTCCATATCCCTCCCAACCCGGAAACTATCAGCAGCAAATGGGCATGATACAGCAAAGCCCCATGCAATCTAACCAGTACAACCAGCAACCCAACCTCTATGCTCAGGCGACCACGCGTGCAGGCAGGCAACGAGCAAACACGGATCATTACCAACAGAACGGCATTCCACCTGCGCTCCAGCGTGTCATCAGTCATCTCGATCCCAATGCGCCCATCCGGCAACAGCCTAGTCCAGCGTACTACCCACCGCCTCCCAACGGAGCAGTGGAATCGAATGCCGGTAGTGCTAGGCGGAGGGGAAGTCGAGCAGGTCATCTGAGAGGGAACCGGGATTTCATCCGAACGCTGGAGGATCGGACGCTGGAAGAAGGGTTCATGAACCAGCAGCAGTGGCAGTGACAGGGTCGGACAGGGATAGGAGATTCTCAGACTGATTCTCAGATTGATTCAACAAGTGATTCTTAGAGTGGGCCACGAGCATCAAAAAGACAATTAAGATTTGTCGATCGTGACCGATATCCTCCCATACGGACCCACGGAACGCAAACAAACTACGCTGGAAACCTCTTTGCAAGCATGAGATTGGAGTGGCAAATGGTCAGATGGGATTACGTTGGGATTGTGGTCACGAATGTAATGTCAGATTGACGAGCCTGTCGAGGAAAGGATATGTGGATGGGAGACGCGTTTTCCAATTTGCTCAGTTCATGTTCCCAGGCATTATCATGAATACCCGCATTGTACGTCTGTATGATATGTTCAGGGGTTGCGATGGCGTTGGTCGGGTAGAAAGCGCTTTTTCTCTTTTGCTGTCTGGAAAGCAAGCATATTCGTTTGGTTGAGCTTGAGAATAGCTGCCTAGGTACTAGGTATGAAAATTGAAAGAGCCTTTTGAGAAGATGATTGTGAGATGCTCGATGAAACTTGTACTCGTTGTGATAGAGAAAAAGAAGATCTCACCGAAACTTGTGAGATAGACTAGATTAAGACATGATAATTTCTATTTGTCGCTGTGAAGTGATTTGAGTGAGGTGTCCAACGCACTGAGTATTCCCGCTACGTTCAGCCTCCACATCATCAGCGGAATTTGCCGCGATACACACAAATCTTTCTACACCCCACCACCAACATCAATCCTTACAGCTACTATCGAGTTTCGTTTTCGAACCAATCTCGATTTCTTCAGTAGTCCAACATGTCGCGCTTCTTCCACGGCAGCGATAGCTCCAGCGAATCCTCCGAAGAGGAGGAGGAACTCTATTCCGGAGAGGAGGAAGAGGAAAAATCTGAAGAGGAATCTGACGAAGAGTCTGACGAGGACGAAGATGCAGATGAGGATGAAGAGTCTGAGAGCGATGAGGAAGGTGTCAAAGGTGGCGCGAGTCGTTTCATGAAAGACGTTAGCGACGAAGAGAGTACAGACGAAGAGGACAAAGTAACAGTGGTGAAGAGCGCAAAGGACAAGCGCTTTGAGGAGTTGGAGGGTATAATAAGGCTAATCGAGAATGCTGAAAAGATCAACGACTGGGCTGTCATTTCTTCTGGTGAGAACAATTCTAATGCTTGGCCTCAGACATTAGCTGACTTTGAGTGTAGAATACGACAAGCTTAACCGCCAGGTTCCCAGGCTCATCGTCGATGCCAAAGTGCCAAAGCTCTACATCAAGACCATCGCCGATCTCGAGACAATCATGTTAGAAACGATCGAGAAACAAAAGGTCACACCCAAGAAGATGAATGCTGTCAACACGCGTGGTCTGAATGCTATTCGCCAAAAGATTCGAAGGAACAATAAGGACTACGAGAAGGATATTGCAGCCTATCGAGAAGACAAGGAGGCTTTCATGCGGGAGGAGATTGTTGACGACGTTGAAGTAGCACCTAAGAAACCAAAGCGGACCATCTTGGACCTTGGGGAAGCAGTAGGCGCAGATGATAATGGCTTCACTATGGTTGGTGCTGGTGGCAAGGCCCTACAATACACCCCCGAAAGTATTTTGAAGCACCTGCGGACCATAGTCGAATCCCGAGGACGGAAGAATACAGACCGGCTGGAACAGATTCGGATAATGGAGAGACTGTCGGACGTAGCTGCAACAGACTATCAAAAGATTCGCGTTCTGTTAACTCTGGTTTCGACAAGATTTGATTTGACTTCTGGTACTGGCAGTCAAATGTCTCAAGAGCAATGGAAATTAGCTGAACATGAAATGTCCATCCTCCTGGCCACGTTGGAGGATAATCCTGAAATACTTGTGATCGAAGGCGCCGAGGAATGGGAAGATGATGAAAAACAGCCTCAAATCAAGGCGGGCGAGAAGTTCAAGATTCCAGGCAGCGTCGTATCTTTTGCGGAACGACTTGATGATGAGCTCACCCGATCATTGCAGCATATCGACCCTCACACTGCAGAGTACATTGAAAGATTGACAGATGAAGGCGCTCTGTACACAAACATCACCCGCTCTCTGCTCTACGCTGAGAAGTTAAAGCGCGATCCGGAACTGGACTCCTCGCAAGATGGTATCAATCGCATTGTCATGCGTCGTCTAGAACATGTCTATTTCAAGCCCTCCCAAGTCGTCTCTATTCTCGAGGATAACACCTGGAAAGCAATCCCAGAAAGGCTCGATTCAGAGATTACTCCCCGCGGACAAGGCGCGGACGCTACCGATCTTGTCCAGACCCTCTGCACATATCTCTTCAGAAACAGTGAAGGCATTCTCCGAGCTCGTGCAATGCTATGTCAAGTCTACTTTCTTGCGCTACACGATCAGTACTACCGCGCTCGCGACATGATGCTCATGTCTCATTTACAAGACACCATTGGTAACTTTGATGTAAACACGCAAATTCTCTACAACCGTACCCTGGTTCAGGTCGGCCTCTGTGCCTTTCGTGCTGGTCTTGTCTATGAGGCGCAACATTCCTTGCAAGAAATATGTGGTAGCGGCCGACAGAAAGAACTCCTCGCTCAAGGTATGCAAATTCAACGGTACTCTCAAGTTACGCCAGAACAAGAGCGACTGGAGCGACAGCGGCAGTTACCATTCCATATGCATATTAACCTCGAGCTTCTCGAATGTGTCTATCTCACATGCTCCATGCTCCTCGAAATTCCTCTCCTGGCTCAAACCGGCTCATCACCCGATATTAAGAAACGTGTCATCAGTAAGACGTACCGGCGTATGCTTGAATATCACGAACGTCAGATCTTCACCGGACCTCCCGAAAATACACGCGATCACGTAATGCAAGCATCCAAAGCTCTTGCGGCAGGTGAATGGCGCAAAGCCGCCGACTTCATCAATGCCATCAAAATCTGGGACCTCATGACGCAAGCACCCAAGATCAAAGCTATGCTCTCCGAACAGATCCAAGAAGAAGGTCTGCGGACTTACCTCTTCACCTATGCACCCTTCTACGACACGCTCGCCATTAGCACCCTGGCCTCCATGTTCGACCTTGCAGAACGCCGCGTTGCTGCAGTCGTGGCCAAGATGATCTCGCATGAAGAACTCGCCGCCGCGCTCGACCAAGTCAACAGCGCCATCATCTTCCGCAAGGGCGTCGAGCTTTCACGCTTGCAGAGCCTTGCACTAACCTTGAGCGACAAGGCGAGCGGGTTGATTGAGAGCAACGAGCGCACTCTGGAGCAGCGGACGCAGGGAATGGCGAATGCGTTTGAGAGGCAGGGCGCACAGCGAGGAGGAAGGGGTGGACAGCGAGGTGGAAGGCAGCAAGGTAGAGGTGGTGCTCAAGGAGGTACGAGGAGAGGACAGGGCTTTACGGGAGGTGCCTTGGGCGGCGCTATCAAGGCTTGAAATTGCATTGTACTCGGGCCACAATTTTTCAAGGGTGGCGTTTGACTGATGTTGAAATGATTGTCGCTAAAGTGAATTGCGATCAGGGTATCATAAATACAAGGACACGATTCTAGGCTTCCCACTATTCCCAAACACCTCAAATACTCCTTCATTATCCCCCTGTATCATGAATGAATGTAGGAGTCCAGTACTCCGTCTCTTCCGCCTGTTCATCCACCCACACCAATGAATCGCTCACCAAATCCGATATCACCGCCATCGCCCTCGCCCCCTCCCACCCCAGGTTATCGCGCAACATCTCCACCGTCACAAAGCCCAGCACCTGCAACGCCTCCAACACCGTACTCTGGTCCGTATTCAGCTCTTTCGGCACGCTCCGAATCATCTGCTTCCGCCCCAACTCCAACACAGCAAACCCACTCCCCAATGGCTCCAGACTCTTCACCGCCCGCAGTATATCATCCTCCGACACCTCCTCCATCCCACCTGCAACCCTCCCCTGACCCCCCACAATCCGCCGGCGCACCTCCTCCACCTCAATCAACCCGCCATTCTCCCCGCGCGTCGCCCGACACACCTCCACCACGCGCACCCCGAGCTCAAAGTAAAAATCATTCACACTCGACCCGAGCATCTGCGCCCAAAAACTACCCCCACCTCCTCCTCCTCCGCCAGCATCTCGCTTTCCCCCACCGCCCCCACTACTGCTCGACGCGAGCGGATCGACGCCAATGGCAGCGCACATGCGCGCAAACTCGGCGCGGAAGCCCGGGTCCGCGCGGATCTGCCGGCCGTGGGTGACGGAGAAGCGGTGCAGCAGCGTCTGGAAGACGGCGAGCTGCGACGCGAGCGCGTCCGACTGCGCCGCGCGCAGCGTCTGGCCGTGCGTCGCGTACTGCGACTGCGTGATGGCGGAGCGGGAGAAGGCCGCGAGGCCGGGCGCGCGCCGGGTGGACATTTTGGTGTGGAGTTGCTTGTGGCGAGAGCGCTTGAGGGAGGTGGACACGTGAGGGTTGGATGAGTTTGGGTTGGGGGGTGGGATGGGCTGGTTGATTGATGGATGGATGGATGATTTGGTGGGCGTGGATGGGTTGGTGTTGCAGGAAGGAGGAGCGGGAAGCGGAGCGGAAGGCAATCAAATGGAAGACTTTCGAGAGCGATAACTCAATGAAAGATGGTGATAATGAAAATCTTCCTACCTCACTATAGTTCTGAATCTGTAGTTTTTCAATTGAGGCGTGGAAAAGCAGACAAAATCTAAGGATGAATGCGAAAACTGGGGTTCACAAGTTTCGCCCAGTTTTCATCCCTAAATCTCCGCCCAATCTCATTTGAAAATCGCCAGATCATTTGTCAGAACAGGGATTCTATAAGCCAAGATTCTAAATGCATTTCGTTATTTTTCTACAAAAGTTTTGCTAATGAAATATATGCTTTCTAAACATTTTGCCGTGAAATTAGCTCACATTTCCTTTTGGGTGTTAGCATCGGTATTTCTCGGCAAGGAAGTTTTTCCGGCCCACAGAACGCGAGCAACAGCTCCACGAAATCAGAACGTTAAGTAACCTTACTTTCACCAATCCATTCCATATCCAGATCGTCGAGATGGCTCCGTCCAAGCACGCAGCTACTGTAAAGACGTACGTGCTAGATTCCTGATCTTTTCATCAACGGCTCGGCGTGAATGCAGATACAGTCGTTGCTCGTTCGCTGGAGTCGCCTGCTAGTTTCCTCACCTTTCGGACTAGCCAGCGCCAGCTCGATTCGTCTTCTTAATCTCTTCTCCTCGTAATGACATGATGCTATCGCAGTATCACCGAGAAAAGTGATTGAGATGTTGGGGCAGGAGACAAATCCGCTCTAAAATCGATCTGCCGCATTCGAATCCGTGGTCAACTCTGACCATGCGGGATCGTGCCAATGCGTGAGCACAATTCTCGAACCTCTTTGTTGAGCGTTTGAGGTCTTGTCGCCTGAGATCTTGTCTCTGTTGTCGTCGCCTATTGGCACCTCACCATCTGCATTCTCAGCGATCAAATATCTCCGTCGAGTCGACTCCAGCTGGGAATGCTGCGCTGCTGCAATTCTTCTCTGGAGCGCAATGTTATTTGAGCGATTGGACTGATCTGACGCATCACAGGAGCGTTCCCACTCAGGATGAAATCCTCGTCCCCGAGACACTTTTGAAGAAGCGGAAAAGTCAAGAGAAAGAGCGCGCACAGCGTACTGCAGACTTGGAAAAAAAGCGCAAGGTTAGTCAAACACTTTTTTCTCTGGGAAATATCCAATAAATGAAAGCGACACGGTGATGATAGCAATGTTCAAACATTGTGACACTAGACCTCTCGGTCGATGCTGTGATCTGTTAACCATCTTTCGGGACTGAACACTGTCGACATTGCTATCTGCCAGACAATCACACTTTTGAAGAAGTCAGCTGACGCGCATACACAGGCCAATAAAGAAAAGCGTTCTGTAATCTTTAAAAGAGCGGAGAATTACGTAAAGGAGTACCGCGACGCCGAACGAGAAAAGATCCGCCTCCAACGCCTTGCCAAGCAAAACTCTGAGTACTTTGTACCTGCCGAACCCAAGCTTGTCTTCGTCATTCGTATCAAGGGTATCAACAAAATCGATCCCAAGAAGCGCAAGACCCTCCAACTTCTCCGTCTTCTCCAGATTAATAACGGCGTCTTTGTCCGTCTTACCAAGGCCACTGTCGAAATGCTAAAGATTGTCGAGCCATTCGTCGCCTACGGATATCCCAACCTTAAGTCTGTTCGTGAATTGATCTACAAGCGTGGATATGGTAAAATTGACAAGCAACGCATCCCCTTGACCGACAACGAATTGATTGAGAAGCATTTGGGACAACACGGTATCGTCTGCATGGAGGACTTGATTCACGAGATTTATACTGTTGGACCCAACTTCAAACAGGCAAGCAATTTTATGTGGCCGTTCAAGCTCAGCAATCCAACTGGTGGTTTCCGAACAAGGAAGTTCAAGCATTTTGTTGAGGGTGGTGATCTTGGCAACCGGGAAGATCACATCAACAGGCTCATCAGAAACATGAATTAGGCAGATGGCGTGTAAATTGGTTGATGGAAATACTGCAAATGCATGCTATGGAGCTCTCTGGTGTGATGATACCTTAGATCATTTCTCTTTACAATAAGCTGGTAGCTCTCGATCCAATCGACTTGGCTTGTATTACGTAATCAGGTGTTGATTTAGCTTCGTCCACCTCAGCCAGAACAACACAATTCATCTCGTTCGAATATTCGTAATTCGCAACAGCTTGCTTTGTTCCCTCCCAAATACTATGTCCACACATCAGCTTCATCCAAAGTAGGCAATCGTGACAATCGCAATGAATGCCTGCTGAGCTATCGGAGTGACCCCTAATTCATTTATGCCGTTTCGATTCGTCGACTCAATCCCTCCCAAATCAATCCTATGAATATGGGACTATAACATTGGAGGGCCCCTCAGTGAAATGAGGGTTGGCGAAAATCGTTCATATTTCATGTTAGGAATACAGCGGAATATTCATACAATCATTATTCCCGGCGACACCCAGAAGCAAATGCACTATTCCCCATCCTCACCATTTTCCCCCTTCTCCTCCAGGTATAGCAGCTCCAGCATGTCTTTTATTGTCTTCATATCTTCATTCTCCCCGTGCTCACCCACATTCAACATATCTATAAACGCTCGTAGTTCGGCCAAATCACCCTTACTTGGTTTATCCTCGCCACTCATCGCAGCTACCTCGCTTTCAATCTGCTTCACCACACCATTCAATTCTTTCGCTGCGTCTTTGTCGTCGAGGGTAGCAGGGGTGGGCTGCCCGAATGGCGCGATCTCGGTCTTCAGCTTACGCCCTTTCTTGAGGGCAGGTTTAGGCGCCTTTGAGTTTAATTGAAGGTAGAAGCATCGCTGCAACATAATGCACGGCCAGCGGAGGATATCGCCATGGACCGGGAAGGGAGCAATGTTCGCGGGGCTGAGAGAACGTTAGTCGTAGTCAAAATAATGTTGCTGCCAAAATGAATGTGAATCTGTGACCAAAGGCGGGTTTCGACGTTCTTTAATGAAATGGTGCTTGAGAAATGAAAACAAACTAGCAGTTGAGTCCGCGCCATAGCGTAGATGGGACGTACTCAGAGTGGATATTTAGCACGCCACCAGTGCCGCCAAAGCGTTCGTTTTTACAGCCGAAATAAACTTTCCGAATGCGATACTGGCGCAAAGCGGAAGCGCACATGATACAAGGTTCGACAGTGACATACAAGTCTGTCTCGCGTAGAATCGATTGTGGGTGAGTTTGGAAAAGTGAGTTGAGGGCCATTAGCTCGCAATGTCGAGTTCCCTACGACGGAGCGTAAGATTATTGTCATACGACTTGGTCTTCAGCCAGAGTAGAGGGCTGCTTCGCTACGTACACTGCGTGATTTATTCGTGTCATTCATGCCTCTGGCAATGATGTTTCCATTGTGTACGAAGACGCAACCAACTGGTGTCTCATCGGAACGTAGCGCTCGTGCGCCCTAGAAATTCGATGAGTATAATTCTCATTAAATAATATTTTAACGTCTTGAGAGGTGGAAATTTGAATATAAAGGCATGCTAAATGGAGAAATGGAGTTATTTTTGCTGGCTGTATCAATGAGCCAAATAGGGAAATGAGTGTGGTCAATTTGTTTACGAAATAGCGACATATTCTCGCATGAAAAGTCACCTCAGGGATCCATTTCCGCTTTTGGGCGTAAGTTACACAAGGGTGTGTAACGAAAAGAAGAATTTGAAACTTCTGACTTGGGACAACGAGGTAGCGCTCATCGGAAGACGTAGTATCAAACCCACCATGTTGATAGCTTCCCACATGAAGCCTTTGTGGTAGTCGAGACTAGCTGTTTGCCCAGGCATTGTAATCACTAAATCGGCAAAAGGTCAGCGAGGGACACTCAAGTGTGCAAAGTCATGTGCTGGGCTCGTATGTTTGCTAAGTCCAAAACTTACCGGCTAATTTGGTATTCGAATCGTAAAAAGACGAAGGCGAAGTGCGATTTCTAAAAGTTTTCATAAAGTACACGCCACTTGGGTACGTTTCAAGTGCCGTGGAAGTCGCTATCCAGCATGTCCTCGCGAGCCACAAACCCCACAC
This sequence comes from Astrothelium macrocarpum, assembly GCA_021030915.1. NCBI lineage: Eukaryota > Fungi > Ascomycota > Dothideomycetes > Trypetheliales > Trypetheliaceae > Astrothelium > Astrothelium macrocarpum. The sequence goes on from JAGEMR010000026.1 coordinate 154,488, forward strand.
GCACAATCTCAAGTCAGTGTTATGATTCAAGCAAGCCAATAAACCTGAATTAATTTCCAACAGCTTATACTAAGAATAGAATCCTAGATATGTGTTGAACGAGCAGTGTTTGTTGCGAATGTGTTTGTTCCAAACGTGCGGTCTATCGGATCATAGATGTTGAAATATATCTGTTCAAGATGAAGAGCGTCCATGTTAGCACCCTTAAATTAATAGAAGCAGTCTAACTTAAAAAGCTTTTACTCTTCATCAACGTATGGTTCAAGTGGCAGGAGCGTTATCACTGAGTGTGAAAGTTCAGTACTTATGTAGTTAGGACTTAGCCTGGCTAAATTGGGTCCTGCGGCTGTTGAACCAGAACACTACAAAAAGTATAGCTCTTGAAGAGCGGTATATCAAAAAATTTGCAACAATTTGAATATGGGTGTAAGCCTCTTTCGGATTTATGTAATAATTTTTCATTGCTATCTACATAAGGAATGTCATCGTCATCGCTTGAAGAGTAGCGGCCGATACGTATAAAACCTGAACGCCTCTCATAGAAACTAGTTTCGCCAACGCCATCCGATCCCAAGCCATGCAATCTTAATGTAGAGAATCAGTCATAGCACTCAATAGTGTCAATCTCGACCAGGTTCCCATTATCGAAGGTCACAAAGGTTTCGAGAGTGAAGGGTGTTCCGACTGGGTTGTCATTGGCGTCCAAAGCCTGGCAAGCCACGGGGTTCTCGTTCGCGATACCTGAAACGGTGGCAATTGTGGCTCCGATAAGCTGTTGATTGACACTGAGTGTGCCTGGAACCGCGATTTCCGTGTCAGAGGTAAAGGTATCGGCATCAATCTCGAACTGGAGAATGGCAGAGCCGACTTTGTGCTGATATTTCGGTGCTGCAAGGGCAAGCGCAGGCAAGACGAGAGAGAGAATGGTGAACTGCATTTTGAGTATGACGGGTTTTTGAGACAATTGATGTCAAATTGTATTTACGAGAGAAGCTGAGAAAATGTAGCGAGAGTCTTGAAGAGATTACTGAAATGAGAAGCTGCTGCTGTGTGGTGCTGTTTTCTTACTGGTATTCCTTTGGTTTATATACATGATGCCGACTCTAAAAATGTACATGTCCTTGTCAACTTGGTGGAGGATTGAATCGTTGAAGCCTTTCAAAATAGCATTCATGATGTCTCAAGTAAACTATTTGCAATAACTACAAGATGCCAGGGTTCACAAGAGGCCAAAGATCTCTGCGCATGTAGAGTTTGTACCATAATAGATGAGACTCTGAGGTCAGATCATTCATGGTCTTCTAAGAGATCTTAGTGAATAAAATGGGATTGTTATGGGGTCCAAAAGAAGTTATAGATAGACTGGAGTTGAGATCTCACGAAAGCACTTGGCCATTGCCCTGAATGACGGTAGATTATGAGCCAAATTAATGCTCATTGCACAAAATGACCGTCAATTAAGGCTCGTCGTCCATTGTCTTTCGTGTCAGCCCCGTCTCGTGAGGCGACATGTCCTTGCTGACGTTGACCTTCCTACGGGTATCTTTAGATCTGAGGGGGCGTAAAATGCGATAGCCAACGAACTCCAGGAAAAGTCATGGCGTCGCAGTTTACTCTGCGTGGGACGTAAAGATTCGGCCGAAATTCGTGACTCGTTCAGAGGGTGAAGCTGTTGTAAAGGAATGGCCTGTGGTGGTCAAAAGAGTCAGGTTCACTTCTAATCAGGGTCTGAAGGATTGGTATCCTGGTCAAACACCTTACCAAGGACATGAAGAGCATGCTAAAATTAATGATTCCTAGTCGTCTTTCTGCATTCTTTCATGTCGAGATCCTCCTCATGGATGAATTACAGATTGTGTTCGCCCCAAGCCTAGGGCACCTCGCATCGTTGCGAATCTAGACTGTTACAAGAGCTGTTGCATTAGAGATCCATCTAGTCCTTAACAGAACAATATTGCCTGCTGCAAGTTCACCAGGTGTCATCCTGGGTCGAGTAGCAATTGTCTTGTGGAGAATCAAAACATGAGTCAAACGATGCAAGATAAACATAAAATCCGATCACTGCTTTCCAAAAGATACGAAGTTTGCTGGCATGATATGAAACTATTGTGCACTACGAGCCAGTAGCAATGTCTTTGTCTATTTCTGCACCCTCGTGAGAGATGGGAAACGAATGCATCTGAGGCTACTACCTCAGTACGCCAATCCCGAAGGAGCTTTGACATTATGCTTACGGAGTGGACCATGACGTGTCCATTACGGTGATAAGGGCAAAAACATGGCTGCCTCTTGCCAAGACGGAGAATCAATTTTGAGGAGAGCAAATCTGGTTTCAAAGCTCTCGATATGTCGCGTTTTGTAACTTGCGCTTGACGGTGAATAAACATAGGCGACGTTACTCGGTAGTCTGCACTTGGTTCTGCTGAGCCCGCTTTTTTGTAAGCCGAGGCAGCGACAAGAAATGAAATTTGAAACCTGAAATGCGATATGTCTTGAGACCGTAAAAGGACATGCCTGCCATACCATACGATGAGAAGCATCGTTTGTATGAGCGTGTTGTCCGCGTCACAGGATAGGGTTCTACTGTAAGACGGCAAACGGAAGTTTCGAGTCACGCCTGCAAATATTTTAAAAATAGCGGAAATCAAGCAAAAGCCCTCATAGGCTTTTAATGGGGCGCGTCCAATTTGTTCGATTATGAGAATTGCAGGGGTAAAAGAGCGTGAAAAACGATATTAAGGTTTGACAGGATCATCCGAGACATATCATTCGTTTCTTATCCGTGCTTTGGGCTGTGGTCGTTGACGAAATACTGACTGCCACGACAGACAGAGTGGTCCGCGTCTACGCGGCCTTTTCTTTGTGGTAGTTTCCGGCGACCACATGATGTTTGGCGTTTCAAAGCAGTTGAGCTGAATTCGACTAACAGCCTCCTGCATCAAAATCTGCAGAATTGCTCCGGAAGCTCATCCTCCCGCACCATTGGCTGTACCGTTAATGAAGATTAGCGCTGCTCAGAAGAAGCGGTGTGATTTGAATGGATGAACGGCAATACCCTCTGCCGCCCGTGGCTTGCCAAGCCGATCGTCGTGTTTGCAAGGCAGACAAACATTTTCCAACCATCTTTGTTGAGCGGCTATCTCGTTGTGATGAGGACAACATTTTTGCCAAAAGGCCCGATTACGGGCCATTTACATGCCTACGGCCGACTATAGGCCCGCGTCTGATGCCAGCTAATTACAAGCCAAGACAGTTGCCACAGAAGCACGAGAAGGTAGGATGTGCGCCTCTAAAGGTGGCTGAACGCGTAAGAGTGTCTCGTTTTTCTCGTTTGAATTACTCCTCCATCTCAGTCATGTCACATGTCAGAAGATATTTTCACGTTCACGTCCAATCCAGGCCAGAAATGGCAACGTGTGATATTAACGAGCTGAAAACCAGTTCTTCACGTGGCTGCGGTCGACTCCCTTGGTCTGGAATGGCGGTATTTTTCACGACGGGTGATTGAGATGGTGACCAAATCAATATAAACCAAATGATTTCGGCATCCGCCTATTCATCTCTCTGAAATGCTCGCGTATAGTCCGGCTTCGCCTCATAGGGTAAGCACCCTCCGAGGGCTTAAATCTCCGACAAATACGAAGGTTGAGGGTCCCAAACCAAGTTCGCATAAACTATCGGGCGCCACTAGGCGCTTGGTTTCGCTAGCAACCGTCGTAAGCTTGTGCCGCTTGCCAAAGCTTCAACAGAAAAGGCCACCTTGTTATGTTTGTAGCCCAGGTCATGTGATGTACAAGAGCCTCGGGTCTGAGTTTCTACCTTCGCGCCTCTGTGCATGCGTGGTGGCGAATCTCAAGTAAAGCCTCTGACACACCGAAAATGCGCCTTGCATGCCTAACCTCTAGAACATGAGTCTAACTTGCTCCCAATAGTAACGCTCTGTTCGCGCTACGTAAACAAAACGGTACGTAGTCACAACGATATGAAGGAGCCGTTGACGCATGCACAATCATGGGGCTGAAAATTTTGACGGTCGTTACGCTTTGATCATTGGCCACGGCGTGACCAATCGCGCTTGGCCAAGAAAACTCGCACATCCCGAGGCGGATTCGTACGCCTCACTGTTTTCAAAAGGTAGGGCTGTGTAAATTTCAGACCAATCCGAACCTGTGAGCCCAATGTTCTTTTGCAGATCGTTTGCTTCACTACGACGACTCGACGTCCCTTCCTTTCGTTGGTAAGGAGGCCCTAGGATCTCGACCCGATCAATATGTGGAGTCAGCGCGAGCATATCTCATGTTCCTCTTGTTGTTCATCGATAAGATTGGGATGCATAATCCTATGTTTGATCCTGCGTTGGTGAGCACAAGTCCTCAACGAGTAAAGTTGCACGGTAGCTTCGCTAGAGCACTGACTCTAATGAAGAGCATGGGTGGGAACTCGCTGACGGCTGGGTCTGGGCTCACACCGGCGGTTGGCAGATCTGAAGGTCGCGCTAGGGAGACCGCCGTCAGAGTGGGCCTTGGTGGAAGGCTCCGTGGAAGTTCTGCCGTCCTCAGGCCAGTCGAGTAAGGGAATGAGCCTGGGCTAGCCGTCAGCTGTGACGATCATCAATGCACAAGAGTCACCAACCACGGCACGCCGTGTTGTCTCTGCCATCCGGAGGCAGGGCAGGCGGTCAGCGTGTGGAACGCTAGAGTTCAGATCCTTGGGGTTCGACCGCATAGAAGGTCGATGGCGTTGCGACATTTCCTGCCTCTTCCTGCCGCGCGCACAAAGACTGGAACCATTCTTGGACCAACCTTGCCCCTACTGCACCAAGCTCCTTCCGGCCACTCTAACAAAGCGAGACGGTGCTTGCAGCAATACTGCATTCTGCTGCGCTACGCAGATGGAGATTCCCTGCCCACCCCCGGTGTTACTGCGTGCCGAGCACCTAGCCCGCGAGTCAATGACTGGCAACGGCAGGAAGCGATGCATGCATCCGTGCGGTGGCCAAGCGCCACGCCTTTTCGAGTGGTCCAGTGAGACTCCCAGCCCTCAGAAAGGCTGGGCGCTGCCCCCCTCAGACGGCGTCGCGCTTGACCCTGCCCCAGCAAGAGTCAATAATACGCGGCAAGCTACGGAAAATAGGCAGCACTGATCCATGTCCCCAACCCACTGCCCATGACGAGGGAATCCCGCTTTGAACGTCAATCAGGAGCGTCACGGCAAGCCTCCTGCCCGCCTAGGTCAAGGTAGGGAGATGACAGGCTGTGCTCGCCCAGCAAGTCACTTGCGAATTGTTTTGTCTAAAAATTGACCGGGGCCTCCCCCGGCCCCAAACTCATGCTCCATGCATGGTCTCCTAGCCTGATCTTGCCTATTTACAGAAGATTGTCTCTCAGTGAACGTAACGGTTCAAAGCGGCCTTTGCATCACTTTTAATCACCACGACGTGCCGCCCCTCATTCACAGTTTTACCCCCCCTTCATCAATCAACATCTTCAACCTCACCTACTCTCACATCAATCAATTCACATCCTTGGTCCCTCCTTCACCTGAATATCCTTCGACTCTTCCATCATCATACCGGCCTTGAAGGACCATTACCTATTGTAATACCGGACCTGGATTTCTTGTTTTTCTTTAGCTTTCCCAAGGATTGCTAGTTTGCCTGGCTGCGCTTCTCGAGGAGGCCGTAGCCATTTCCTGGAGGCCTTCATTGGACTTTCCAGGAGCTTCTGAACTTCACTCAACATGCTGCCAACTCCTCCTGCGTCTCCAAATCCATGTGGAACTAGCACTCCAGAGGACCGAGTTGGACAAGTTTTGGCCGGTCGACTTCAACTCACGGGTATACTGGGCGTAGGCGCATATGGTGTAGTGTACACCGCGGTGGACCTACATACCCAAGTGCCCTATGCCGTGAAGGCGCTGAACAAAGTCGGACTGGAGCCAAGGCAGCGGAGATTCCAGCAACGGGAAATCCAGCTTCATTACCAGGCCAGCCGTCACCCTAATGTTGTCTCGTTGGCTAAGATCATGGATTCTCCTGATTGTACCTTTGTTGTCATCGAGTACTGTCCAGAAGGCGATCTCTTTTCGAACATAACAGAAAAGGGAAACTATGTTGGTAATGATGCGCTCGCAAAACGTGCCTTTCTCCAAATCCTGGATGCCGTTGAGTACTGCCACTCCATCGGAATCTACCACCGGGATCTCAAGCCGGAGAATGTTTTGGTCACGGATAATAGCCTGACCGTGAAGCTTGCTGATTTCGGCCTTGCGACCACTGACTGGATCACGTCCGATTTTGGCTGTGGTTCCACCTTTTACATGTCACCAGGTAAGATTTTGTTGAATTCACTGTGCGCATCCATTCACTAACCATAGTCGAACAGAATGTCAAACTCCATCACCCAAAGCTTTCTCATGCTACGCATCAGCTCCAAATGATGTGTGGTCGTTGGGTGTCATTTTGGTGAATCTCACTTGTGGCCGGAATCCATGGAAGAGAGCTTCTACCGAGGACTCCACCTTCCGGGCTTACTTGCGGGATCGCCATTTTCTCAAGACCATTCTCCCTTTGTCTGATGAATTAGACTCCATTTTGAGGCGAATTTTTGAACCGGATCCAATGAAGCGCATCACTATTCCGGAACTTCGGGAATTGATCCTACAATGCTCCAGGCTCACTAGCCGGTCGAATGCGCCTACTGCTCAACCTTGTGCCCCAGCTGCACCACCTTCTCCATTATATCAGCCAGCTGATTACGCTAGGGATGCTGCTGCAAGTTCAATCTATGATCTTCCAGACTATCTCCCTAATGTACCTCAGTCTGGTATGGTTCTTCCACCATCGCCTACCTCTCCGACTGCAGAAGCATTCGCTGAGCAATTCTCTCAAATCTCATACTCATCGGGCAGCTCTGGATCTGAAACTGGGTCTTTTTACTCCCCAGTGTCTTCAGCTTCTCCGTCTCCTTCAAATTCGACCTATACCTACATTAAGCGTCCGAATCATGCTCCGGCGCCCCTTAGTGCAGCCCAACCGCAGATTCAACCTCCCACTCAATACGTTGCGACGTCTTCCAATGCTTGGTTGCCTCTTTTGCGCCCTGCTCTTGGACTGGCCAAACATGTCTCTTCTCAACCTTTTAATATGCCGGTACGGGTGTTTTAAGCTGCGTGGCTCAGCTTCAGCACTCCGGTCATCTATCACCCGGGAAACACCTGATTTAGCCGATGTTTATTTTCTACCTATCAATTAAACCGAAATTCACGCCGGATGGAGATTTTACGACTCTACACGTGTTCAGCGATTCATGTACATCTTTTTTCATACCTTTCAAAAGCTACGATTGGAATGAGGGCGTTTGAAGTTTTCTTTTCCTCATTCTGTGGATAGACTAGGCACTGCCTACGACTGGTCACCCAAGGATCCTGGAAGACGATTTGGATACCCCCCAAGACCCACTACGGTTTAGAATGGTGTCACGCGGAGCTCAGTTGGAAATTGTGATTTGTTGTTATTTTTATAGCCAAGGGAGGATTGCACTGCCTTTTGGTTTTTCTACTGTAAACTTTTCATTTACGAAGCATTCGACACGTTTAGAAGACTGGAATTTGTAGTAATAAACCTGAGCCGGGTTGTGGCTTGCATGGTGTTCACAGCAACCTTGCATTTACCGGAGCGTTTTTGAAAAACTTCTGGATAGGAATTTTGCCCAAGGCCGATGATACCTTCGTTTCGCAAAGATACCAGAACTCGAGTAGTTCACAGCTTGTTTTTGTACACATAGTAGCCAATGGATAAAATGGAAGCTATGAAGCCAGCCGATTTTGCATGGACTCAATTCAATTTTTTTAATCCACTGAAAGACGTTGCACATTTTCATGCCATCATGGTTAGACTATACGGTTGAATATTTCATTGGTACATGCCTCTTCAGGAGAAGAGGTCGTTCACAAGCGCGCCCCTTAGGAATGGGCAATAGTTAGCGACCGTTCTAAGGCTATGGGCGAAAATCGCATGCTTCAAAGTGCCCGGCAGATACATTGAAGCACTAGACTAACGCATGCAAACAATCGGGGCTAGTCTTCGAATGGACTGGCTCATCTGCAGCAGGCCATGGCAGGTCATCTTATGGACTGCGATGCTTGATAACCCCTCCATCGTTGCGGTGTTTGCAGGTGGTAGCTTTTTCCATCGTCTCCTGCCTCGCCGAGCTAGGCAGCCAACCATGGGGGCGGAAAGCTCCCGTCCGGTACGCCCGTTTTCAGACGATCTCCATCCTTCCTCGTGCTTGAAAATCGCATCCTAGCTCTTAGCGAAAATAGACCTGGGACCAGACCCGCTCGCGCCTAGAGCGGATTAGCAATGCCCTCACTCCCTCCAATCCCCACCAACACCCGCTCACTCGCGCATATGCCGCTGTTGCGGCTTGAAGAAAAAGGCCTACAACCCTCCGCCCCGAAATATGCAGCCGCGATCATTTGTCTCTGGCACCGCGGCAGCCTTGCGCGTCATCAGGCGGCCGAGCAAACAAGGTCTCGCTCTCTCCACACCAATGACGACAGCCTAGCTACAGCCCGTGCCGCACTGCTCTCGCTGCGCCCCGGGCGTGCAGCAGACGCTGCAACTGACTTTTCGCTTTGCTCGTTTCGTAGTGGGCCTTCCCCGAGGCGGAGTCCAGCGATCAGCGTACAAACCCATCGAATACCTCTTACCTTCTAGCCTGGATAATTGGCTTCGCCCAGCTTCGGCATTGACCCAGCGGTCGCAGACACGGCCGCAAAACCTGGGTCCGCTGGCACATCCCCACGCTCACCAGACGAGACACCGTGAGTGCCGTGGGTCTGCCTTGACGCGACGGAGCAAAGCTAAACTGTGCAGAGAGATCGGGCTTACGCATGTCTCTCATGGGGAAGTCGAAAGAAGGTTTCTCCTGATCAACGGCTCTAACCCGCCCCGAGCGCCGATCAATACGGCATCGAGGCTGGCTGAGTTGGTTATTCATCACCATCTCTCGATTGTCATCGGGAGGATGAGCATTTGCCCAATTTTTCTTGATGCTGTTAAACGGCTATACACGTGATCCTTTTCCAAGACTGTGACGATCCATCGGTGATACTTTTAGCTTCACCCAATATATTGCTCACATCTTAGTCATAGAGCAATGCCTGCGGATCTTCCCGTTTCAGCCGTGATCGACCTGTCATCTCTCAGGCATGTGCGCAGACAGCAAGAAAATTGCCTTGGAATATCAGCACTTTGCAATGGTTTTTCGAAATTGAACAATTTTCGCTGCTCCATAGACCCGACAATGTCCCGACCTCAGGTTCTGCACATACAGGCTGTGGCAGACACAGCCCGATTGACTTTGGTACAGGCTGCCTTGCCTTTTCTTTTTTCTGGAAACTTTGACGAGGTAGTTCAATCATGCTCGTGGTACACATCAGTCTATGTAATGCCTCAAAAGTGTACATCCGTCGGGAGCCTGAACTTCCATGACGAAGATGCGTGCATGAGGGGCTGTGCTCGATCATGACGATGACCCTCAAGCCCACTGAAGGCCCGTCTGTTTTAAGCTATCGGCTATCTACGAAAGATAGATTGGTCTATTCGAGAAAAAAAAGATGTTTTGGATGTTGGAACAGTCGATCCGGACCGCGCGCTTCCGGCCGTCTCTTACTTAGCCCCCTTCATTGATTCGCTTGGCTTACCGGCCGAGGGCTGACATCACGGACGGGTACAGACGAGGTTGGTGGAAGTTGGTTTAGATTATCGATACGCTCAGGCGACCTTCCCCATTGCAGTAGCGTTCAGCAGCATATGAAAGAGCGCTATGGAGGTGTTTGGCTCATAGATCTCGATCTTGAGCATAATCACTCTAAACCTCGTGATGCCCTCAAACTGTGGTTTCAAACGCGGAAAAGAGCGACCTTCTCGTGACACCTGCAAGGGTCAGGTACGAGAGCACTGCAGCCCATCAGCTCGACATGCTCCCACATGGTGGGTAGCTTTATCTATCGGCTCAGGCAGACACCCATCCAATTCTGCAGTCCGGAGTAAGGCCCTCAGCCTAGTGTGGCGAAAATCAGAGATCCTGCAAGAAGATCCCAAAAAGGTAATGAGCTTTAGAAAAAAGAACCATAATCGCTACCTTCTTTTGGTTAGGATCTCGAGGCACAGCATGCAGCATCCATAAAGTAAATATGCATGTCCTTTCCATCCCGGCCAACCTTACGCCTTTGGTTGATGAACTCCCACTTATTCAGCCGCCAAACAGACCATGGGATACACGCATATGGTATTTCTGTCCAGCGCCCCACAGCACTACCTAATGCTGTCCACGGAGTCATCTCCAGCACCATGCATCACTCTCAATCCAGCAATGTCCGGGGCTGAAAACCTGTAAGACCATCTAGCTTCATTGCATCGACCTCAGTACTGGATTTGCGCATGTCTTGCCACGTTCCAGTAGGGTGGTCTTCATAAGCCTGGGAACGTAAACGGATGATCCTACCCGAATGATCGCTTGAGAACCAGCCTGGATGCTGGAAATCCATAAGGAATGTGGAGTAGCGTGCGGCCATGTCACGGACAGCAGCTTGCTCTATACTGAGCATCGCAGTCTGGTCAGACTCGTTTGAAAAGCCTCGCCAACGACTTACAAAGCCATGCCGTTAAGATCGATTTTGGTACGCTAGAGTCAGCAACATCGTCTGATTTTGATGATTGTTAGGAGATGGCTTGTGAGACCACATGGTAAGTAGTCTTTGTTTGTGGTGCTCCTTGAGCCTATTAACGCAGTAATGAAGAACCGACGATGGTTCACAGAGGTAGGCAAATATTATCAACATCGTCAGCGTGTAATTTCCTTTCCAAAACAATTGTGATACTTCAAACCCAATTTCGATCATCTACTTGATCTCTCCTTCATGCCTACCAAATCATGAAACATTACACTGTCTCCGCTCATCTACGGAAAAGCATTCAAAACCCGCCAGAAAGGTCCCGGTCTCAAGATCCTTGATTCATCTGTCATCGACGACAATCCGCATCGTGGCGACCGTCCCACGAAAACGACCAGCTGTGCGACCCTGCGTCAAACCGATCGTAATTCTTCACCAAGGAAGTCTCAATTTGCCCTGCATCCGGACCACCGGCAGCATCGTTGCACACGTTCGGAGGCTGAACCTTCTCGTGCCACCCCTCGCACCTCTTCCCTCTCCGCCGAGAAGCCAACCCCTCCTTCAAATCTGCCTCGCCAACCGCGGCGTTTCCTGAGCAACATAGCTCTCGTGTCAGCACATGTGCGACAGCCGTGCGAAACCCACTCCACTTTTTGCCAGCAAAAAAAAAATCCTCCGACGCGTCTGTCGTGGTTACCCTGGCCCCCCCAATCCAGACTGCCCACGAATTTCCGACGAGAGAAATGATATCCGCTCCATCGATTACTTAATCTAGCTTCGACTGTTCTTGACGTTTCGGAACGGCTCGGATCAGCGGTGTGGTGCCTCTCTTCCGGCGGGCGGCGGCATCCGGCGAGCTCTGCGCAGGTTGAAGCTCGAGCTTTTTTTTTCCTGCGCGCACGCGGATTCAGAGCCTTGAAGGAAAAGCTCTTGTGGCTGAGAAAGCTGTCTGGATGGCTGCATGACAGCGCACATCCATCATGAGACGGACCGGGGTTGGTGGTGGTGGTGGGACAAAGTGGTGACGGTCTTGGAGGCGATCACGAAATCTGGGGTGGTCTAGACTGGGCCGGGCTGGGTGTGTGCCTGAATATCATTGGCAAAAGAGATTAAATCGGATGTGCCCACTGCGTGCATTCTCTAGGGAGCTTGGACAGAAGTGCTGGCCGCTTGGCTGGAAGCTCTCACTATGGAGCTCCGGAGGAGAGCTCAGAGAAGTTTTTTTTTTTAAACATAACCTAGATTTCTGAGTTTCAACGATTGTTAATACTCGTAGAATATCAACGCTGGGAAATTCTCGGGTGAAAAGACACGCGTTGCAGATAACGACCAGACTTGATCAATATGCATCGATTTCACAAGGCTCGCATTAGCACGATGCAGTGGTTGCGAGTGCTCTAGACGAGATTTGTGGCGGCGATCTTATCATGCTCGCATAGACCGTCAATGCCTTGATTGTCTACGAGCTCTAGTAAATTCGGCACGAACTCGAGCAATGTAATCATGTGTTGCTTTTCTCAGTCGTCTATTCGGATCTTGTATTCTTGAAACGATTCTAGATGCTGTGTACATGATTTGCCACCACTGAGTAGGAACTGTGATGAACTTGATCAGATGTGCGAACATAATCTAGTGCGAATGTGCTCTGATTCAATGTAGACCAATCAGCGTCAAGAGCATCACCAGCTATTCAGGCCCATGGAGATTTCAATGCCTCGAATCGATGAGCCTTGAGCTTCGTAATTGGGGAACATTTGCCGGTAGCTCAACAAGGATTGGAGGCCAATCTGTCGCTAAAGAAGGTAATTCCATGTCTTGTACCATTATTCCTAGATTAGCGAGAAAGGTTTAGCAGTATCTCCTGATGAATGATTCCGGAGACACTTCTGTATGTCGTCGTGAATGCTTGTTCTACTGGAACTGAGCGCTGTCGTTTTGGACGTGATTTTGTTCATGGCTGTATGAAGAAGGAGATTATGAAGTTGATTTGGTCAAAGCTCGATTGTCGCACGAGAAATTCTCTCGTTTCGTGAAATTAAAATGTAGTATACAATAACAAAATTTTGTCCGAGGCGCCACTTGACACAATAGTATACAGGTAAGAACATTTTGTAAATAGCTAAAAATAATAAGAAGGTGCTAGATCAGAGGTAAGAGCAAAACATCCAAACGAAAAGCCAATGGATCATGTGAGCGGCCACTCTTTTGAAAGGTGATTAACATGTCAGTGAATTTGAGAAATGCGAGACATTTTTTCTTCCTCCTATATTTGTGGATGAGGAATAGTCTAATTTCTTACAAGAATCCGGGAAAAAAGAAGAGCCGACCGTCATGCCAGTATTCCGATACGGACGATGAAAACGTTGATGAAGAGAAGCCCGGAAGTCAGGCGGATCCAACACAGACTTAAATCAGGTATTTTCCAACTAACAAAGTGGTAGATGTCATTCTTCTGAACTGGTGTATTTTGACACTGCTTTGCCGCACAAAGTCTTTTAAAGACCATTCAATAAATGCTAAAGAATAGGGCAATAATGGTCACCATGACCGGAGCCAGTAGATCGATAAAGGGCGTTTCTTGTCTATTTCCATTGGATGCAGCTATCAGAGTTGTTGAGGTCGGAGTGGTATCGCTTGGGGGAGTAGATGGGAAAGTAGACGCTGGGGAAGTTGCTCCTGGGAACAAGCTGGTAGTCGAACCATCTACTACAAAGGCTGTGCTTGCATCGCTAAAGGTATGACCAGACAACACGATGCCCGTGCCTCCGGGTGACAAAGTGTGGCCGTCGATGATGAAATAGGAATTCCCATGCGATTGCAAACCCTCGACTGCAGTGAAAGTTTGCGATCCAATCGTGAGGACCTCTACTGAAGTTGGAACTGGCGTAAGAGTCGAAAAGAGGGCTGTAGAGGAGCCTTCTAAGACAATGCCGCTGCCATCATCGCTCATCGTATGGCCATCCAGCACAATGCCGCTGCCTCCGACGGAGAGCGTTGTACCGTCGATAACCGCAAGATTGGTGTTGCCATAATCGAGTCTGGACGCGGTATACGGTTGTGAATCAATTGTGAATGCCGCTGCCACTGGTGCCGAAGTCTCTATTGGTGGAAACGAGATTGTGGAACCGTCGACTACCAACTCTGAGGATCCAACGCTGATAGTGTCGCCATTCAGAGTGAGGGTTTGGCCTTGGCGAAGCGTTTTGGAGGCGATGACGATATCACCATTTAGAGAACGAGTGATTTCTTCCATTGTGCCGCCCAACTCTACGGACGAGGTCCTTATTCCGGGTTGGGGGGAGCCCGATATTGCAAGAGGAATGGTCTCGCCATTGAAAACCACAGCGTCGCTGAAGCTCGGTATCGATACCATGATTCCAGACACCACAGTTGTATCTCCATGGCTCAAGGTAGCCGAATTGATCACCACCAATCTCTGGTCTGGACTTTGGGTATTAGGCGCGGCAAACGCAGTAACGGCATGGCCTTGTGCAGTGAAGACCGCAGAAACAAAGACATCATTCGGAGAGCTTCCAGGCATCGCTGTTACTGTGGGATTTGCATTTCCACTGGTTATATCACCTGGTTGTCCTGCCAGTATACCGGCAGGTTTGTCTAGCGCAGAGCCATGTGTGTGCTGGCTGCCATCTCCACTAGTGGAAATGCCAATCAGAGAGAATACAGATTCTACCAGCGATACTTCTGGATTTGGTCCTGGGCTACTAGGCCACCCCTTCTGTATTCTACCACTTTCTCCCTGGCCAGCTGAGGAGGATTTCTGACGGAACTGACCTTTTGAAGAACCAGGATCCATTGCACCGGTAATACCTTCTTCCTGGTTCTCGCTTGGACGCGGGCCGCCTAAAGGTTGAGACAACGTTGCGGCAGTAACGCCTTCTATTGAAATCTTGCTCGACTGAAGATCGGGCGAAGACTCCGAAATCATTGCAGTAATAGAGGCTCCTTCTGGATCGTTGTTCTGTGGTATAGTAGGCACATTTGAATGTGCGCTGCCTTTTCCTGCAGAAGCAGATGAGGCTGTCTCTACATTCTCTGGAACGGGAAAAGGAGTACCGCTAGCAGCTTTCGTGACCGGGTTGATCTGTCTATCACCGGAACTTGACATGGACGTGACCGCTATGCCGGACTCTTGCCGACTCCCTCGATCACTAGATTTCGACCTGTCCGCACCTGGATAGAGGGTCGGCTTGCTTTGGTGGAATGGTGGACCTGCTGGCATGATTGGCACGATAGGTGTTGATGCTTGACTTAGATGGTCTGCTACAGCAGCGGGGCCAGGGCTATTGCTTTTCTCAGTCTTTGGCGACGTTGTGTTAGAGTTCGAAGTGTTCCTCGCTCTCGGACTTCCTCCAGTGGAAACCAATGGGAAAGCGTCGGTTGTAGTGAGAAATGTAGAAGTTGTGAAGGATGGGGGAACACTTGAGATCGCGGGAGAGCGGTTGGACGACACCGTAGATGGGTGTGACGATTTTGCAAATGTGACATTTTGGAGTGAAGCTTCCGAAGTTTGTGTAGAGTCGCCGCTTGAAGGTTCACCCGATCTTCCGATTATGTAGTCTCCAGTTTCACTAGAAGGGGATATTAAGACCGCGGAGCTTCTTTCCGAAGATGATGATCCAAGTGATGCCAAGGTATTAGGGTATACTATAAAATTAGCTGCTTTCATTCAATTTCAAAGGTCAATTGGTTTCACGCACTGCTTGATGTCACGATAGTCCCGTATATACAACCGTATACAATGATCAGAAATAACCAATTCATGTTACAGATTTATAGAAAGTTGATAAAACGCAAAGGAAAGGGGGAGGGAGGGACCAATGCGGTTTTCACCAACGAAGAGATGGAGCCGGTCCGTTCCAGGAACACTTAGGCATGAAGATGAAAAGAACTTGGACAAGGTTATTCTCAATTCGAAATAGTACTTGGGTACGAAGAGGCACTTGTCTGTTCCTATTTGTATTGGTACATATTTCAGCCTTATTCGGTGTCTATTTCATTGAAGTATTTGAAGCCGTAGCGGCTGAATACGAGGGACGCAAAGCACGAAAGTATTCCGTAAGTCAACCAACCCGAGCTTTGTGCTCGATGATGCGTTGTGCGATTGAAGTTAATATTTCTAAGCTGGATCTGATTTTACGGACCCAGCAAAGGAAATGCTCAAGGTGGATAGCACTCGAAGACATGATTCGAAAAGATGTCAAATATGCGATCTCAGAGAAACCATCTTGCGAATTGTAATAACATTAACGGAATAGCTTGTATTGGAATTGCCTTGGACGGCACTCAGAACTTGCTGTTGGAACAGCGTCGCCAGGAAAGGAAATTTCACTGGTCAACGATATGAAGATTGATTGGACTGAAGCTGCTTACCCGAGACTCGTAAGTCACCGGCGAAGATGTTTGCCTACTTGAAAAGTGGATCTTAAAGGTGTCTGAGCTCACATGACAACAAAGGCAACCGAAGGTGTTGCGGGCTGGAACGGGATGACAATCAGATGGCGTTTCAATATTCAGGTGACCTCTGAATGGCAGTGAGCGGGACGATTTGCAGTAGTATGTCTACCAAGCGACTTGGTGCCCAGAATTGCTCGAACTGAACTATAGAACTCCTGAACCCTTCGACAACGTGGCGTCAACGATTCCAGCGGCACAAGTCGTTGGAATGCAAGTCATTGCGGACCGCGTGGAGACTGACTGATTCCGTGAACGTTCAGGGGGCCGTGAGTGCAAATGAACAGTTTATTTCGAGCGCCATGCCGTGCGAAGGCCTTCACTAAACTCATTCAAGGCCTTCCGAATGCTCGACGGTGTGGCGATGCCCGTGACATTTTCCCTTTCTCGTCAAAGTTTCTGCCAAGGCGTGTAGTTGCAGTAAGCCATGCCGTGTTTCTTAAACCCGAACCTATTGGGGCCTCACACGTCCTCAATACACGTGATCGGAAGAACAGTATCCGATTCCATTGTCCACTTTAGGAGGGATCAGGCAGGCTGCCTTCAGTGTCAATGGTGAGGCATGGCACGCTGACACTTATTTTGGGCGAGCTCCCAACAAGAACGGACGGTGCAACTGCTGGCACAGTCTTCAAAGTGTCTGATCGTTTTTGCCATTCGAATCTGTTGAGGATCTCCAGACCGTACCAACAGCCCAGTTAGGGAATGCTGCCATTTCCAATCCGTTGCTGCCGAATTCCGAAGTTCACAAGACCAGAGTTCATACTCTCGAGATCATCTCGTCAGCATGTACAATGTAAAAGCTATATAATCATTTTCTCTAAAGGGTGAGCAGCTATTCTAATGACATCTATTTTGCACGTGTGGGGTACCAGTAGTGATTCACCTGAAGAAAGGATGCTTCATGGCATCTTCTGGCTTGATCCGTCTGTCTGGATAGAACTGCAGGCATTTATCCAGCAAATCATAAAAGGCATGATACTCTTTCCGATCATTGGAGGAAAGTGATTTTTCATCAACACCATCGTAGAGGCGACTCTTCAGGTCGCTACCGGCCTTCGCAATCTTCGTCAAAGGAGTCCACAAGCCCGTCTCACCACCCTGAATCCTGTTGTGCTTAATCACCAAGAACTCATCGACATCGTCATTGAAAGGAAAGGCAATTCTGCCATTCAAACTGATGCGAATGTCGTTGGCGCGCTTGAGTAGTCTCTTTGGAAGAGGTCCACGACATTCCATCATAGAGTAGAGCATAGCATTGTTGTGAGGTCCGCTGAAGAGGATGCTACCGGTGAAGATTTCGAAGAGAGTGCAACCGATGGACCACATGTCGATAGCGAAATCATACTTGAGGCCCAGGATGAGCTCCGGAGCACGATAGAAGCGGCTGGCCAGGTAAGGTTTCGGTTCATTTGCATCCGCGTCCGACAGGTTGATGGCAGAACCAAGATCACAAATCTTGAGCTTATTGCGATCGCTGCTGAGTAGAATGTTATCTGGCTTGAGATCCGCATGCACCAGGTTAGCTTCTCGAAGCAGCTTCAGAGCAGCAAACATTTGACGAGCATAGCGACGGACGATCGGTAGTGTGAGGCCAGTGTTACGACCGACCTTCTTGAGAAATGAGCGCAAGTCTGTGTCGAGATTTTCAAAGACCATGCATAAGTGACCTTTGTGTTCAAAGGAGCGATCGAGGCGAACGATATGCTGATAGTCTCCTTCGTCTTTTTCTTTAAGTCGATTTAGAACATCGACCTCTGTCGCTGCCGCTTTCTTCATGGATTCATTATTGCGAATAATCTTGATAGCCACAAACTTCCTCGTGCGCTCATCGTAAGCCCGCACAACACCAGAAAACACTCCAGAGCCAAGGCGTTCCTTTACGGAATAACGCCTGTCAAGAAGCTCTCCCAACCAAATCTTGTAATAGCCGTCAGGCGTATCCCAATCGTCTAGCATGCCAGCACTTAGTTCTTGAGCAGCTCTGGTCGAAGCTTTCTGGACCTGATCATTGTCGTTGGCTGCAAACATATCATCGTCATCATCACTTTCAGCAAACATGTCAAATTCAGCCGCAGACTTCTGCGACTTTGAATTTGAAGATACGTCCACGCTACCTTGAGTAGTGGAGGCATCGTTGGCATCTGCTTTGTTCTTTTTATCAAGTCTAGCTGCAACAAAGTCTCCATGACGCTCCATGTCACGGAGCTTGTCTGCCTGCATATCTGCAGTAGGATCATAGTCAGCAGCAGATGGCTGGTGCGAATTATGATTACCATTTATTGCGGGTTCTCGAGTAAGCTCTGCGTCGTCTTCCACATTCAATTCTGCCGGTGATATGGATCTGCTGTCTTCGAGTTGAACGTTGGATGGATTTTCAGAGGGATCTGGAGGACAATCAGGCTTTGTAAAATACAGAACTTTATCAATTACTTACCTGTTCCTTGAACATGCATATTGACAGCACCTACTGTAGGAGTGGTGAATCCTCTAAATGGACTATCACGAGCTGGTAGAGAAGTGGTGGAAGGAGAATTTGAAGTCTGAAGAGCGCCTGCTTGAGCAGCGGCAACTTCTGGCTGAGTGACATCAGATGCAGCATTAAGATTTACCTTTGCATCCTGCTCGGACGCCGCAGCTTTGGACGCATGCATCGCTATGATCTGTTCCCTCCTCTTGCGGCGCTCCTCACGACTACGCTCAACCGAGGCCTCATTTTCGGCAGGCTCCTCGACAGTGACATGCTCTGTAACAGATTCAGTCACTTCCACGGACGTAGTTTGAGCTGGCAAAGTTTCTCTAGTGGCGAGGGTACTGCGCTGCCTGGATATGCTGTCAATATTCGAGTGTTCAGCGAAGGGAAGGAAGAATTACCTGTTATCTCGCTTTGAATTGGCCTGTAGATGTGAGATCTGGTAGGAATTGGATGAAGATCGCTCAGCATGTGACTTAGAAAGGTGAGGTCTGGTGGGGATATCCCCCCTATCGCTCACCAAGTTGCCCTTGTCTTCTTGCTTGATAACAAGACCTCTGCGAGCATCCCGTGAGTGCCGTTCATACGAGGCTCGAGAATCTCTAGGGATGTCCCTTTCACTATGGTCGCGAAGGCCTTCTCGTCGATGACGCTTCGGAGAGCGACTTCTGGCTCGGTAATGCCCACCATCATCTTCAGTAGGGATGTAATTAGTAGCGTTACCAGGATCATCGAGATCGAAGTATCCTCCACTGCGAGGAGCTCCTCCGTAGCGACGATTATTGTGGCCTCGATCACCGTTGCGGCGTGAGCTTTGACGGGAGTTGGAATAGACATCGCGGCGGTCGTCGTCATCATATCTGTACTCGTGGCGATTGTATTCATTGCGATGATGGGAGCTATGATGAGAGTCGTTATAGTCGTCGCGATTGTGGTAGCTTCGACTGGAGTAACCGTATTCATTATAGCCATGAGAGTATGGGCGCGGCGATTCGAGGTATTCGTCATGGTGACGCTTTTCGCCCCGAGGAGGATAGTCACGATCGGACGCGCCATCCGATGTCCGGATGGGCGAAAGAGAAGCGGACGAATTTCTGGTATTCGCGTTAATGTTGTTGTGATGATCATGGTGTTGTGCCGTAGTTGCCTTGGCCTCGCGTATCTCGCCTTCGGATTCAGATGAAGAACTCATTGTGCCGGATGACTGGTGGAACATGTGCCGGCCTTGGACAGTAAGCAAGTCGTTAGCCTTCTAATCTTGTGCTAGATTGAAGTTTTTGGTAAGAAGCCGAACCGGCAGTTTGTACCCTCTTCACGTTGTTGTTGGGCGCAATGACCAATTCATCAATGGCTTGGAAGGAGATTGCAACCGAAAGACAAATGATCAAGGATAGCAACTGGGAGAAGGTGGCTCAGAGTGTGGTAAGAACGATCAGAAGGTTGAGCGATTAAGTGCGGACGACACGGCACGTGATATGTAATTCTTGGACGCCCGGTACATTCGTCGGCGCAGAGCCCCACATAGCATCTCGACCGCTGCTGAGCTGAATCCCGATATCGTTCTGCAATCTGAGACAGCAACTAATCTCCCGGAAGGCCAACATCTATTGAATCTTCAAACAATCGTCAAGATGCCCTCTGGTCAAGGCGGTGGGTGAAGCACCTCCCTCCCGGATCGCTCTTAGCTGACACGCAGAGTCTAGCGGGAACAAATCCTATTCACAACAAGCAGAAGAAGAAGGTACAGAAAGAGGAAGACGAGGATGATCTTGCTTACAAGCAAAAGCAAGCTGCTGGTGAGTCTTGTGATTCACGTTATTTGCGCCGTGAAATTTTGGAGCGCAGGCAAAATATGAAAGAGAGACAACGGCTGGCGCTTCCTACTTTTTCCTTATCTACCCTTACTACTCTCTTCTCCCCCAACCTTTCGACCTGTCTTAGCTTTTGTTCATAGTCAAACTAATCATGGAGGTTTTGGTAGACAAGAAAGCCCTCGAAGAAATGAAGAAGAAGGCAGCAGGGAAAGGGCCGATGAATGCAGGCCAACAAGGAATCAAGAAGTCTGGCAAGAAATGAAGTGAAGCAAGGCAGCTTGAAGTGCGGATTGGCGGGCTCAAGTTTCGGAGCTTCTTCGTTGCTTGTGAGTCTGTTGAACAAGCAAACATGTTGTGTAAGCATTACAAAGTGCATAGACGGTGTTTAGGGGAATTGTAGGAGGTTATCGCTACACTGTAGGCCAAGCGTACAATTTTGAGCATGAAATTTTGATGTTTGAACTGAAAGCATCTCTTTGGGAAACTAAAGTAGCCTTGAATCGAAACGCTAATACAACCGATAATATCAAGGTTTGAACAGCTCATTGCCTGAAATGCCGGTAGCAACTGGGTATCTCCTGCTACGACGAAGGAACACAAAATCAAGTCTAATTCGTTCAACAGCAGCAACAAACAGCAATGCGTGAGAAACCCCCAATATAGACCGACACCATACATATCTTGTACACCCTGTGCACACCAAGTCCACCATAGTTCAGTCCCTGACCCAACCAATCACTCCAGGTACACCATAGAAGCCCTACAGCCTTAACAGTCTTCTCTTAAAGCGCAATTCTCCGTACCCATAACGTTGTCTCTTCCCCATCATCCCTCTTCTTCCATGCACGATGTAGCCTTAGCCCGACATCATGCTCCTCTCTACGTATCTCCTCCGCCTGTGTCTTTAGCGTCTTGATCCGTCGCTCGATCTCTCGCTGTGCTCGTAAGTCGTATTGGAGGGGGTTGCGATGTTGTGGGGATTCGAGATCGCTGACGAGCTTTTCGATGTTGAACCGACGTCGTTCAAGGTCATCAGACTGCTGCTGAAGCATACTGACCAGGTCTTTGCCTTGAATCTCGGGTGGTGAGAGCGGCAGAGCCTTCACGTTGAAAACCTTGCCCACGTCGCTATCAAGGTGAGGTTTGGGTGGCGTTGAAAGGGACACTTCTCTGGACGGTACTGGCTTCCGACCAACGACACCAGATGACGGGACGGGACGGCTGCGACCCAAAATACCACCAGGTACAGAAGGTATAGGAGGTGTTGTTCGAGCAGGTGGACTTGGGGGCGTATTGAATTCTCCGCTTACCTTGGGTATGGGCGGCGGAGGACTTGGAGGAGGACTTTGTTGCTGATAAGTAGTACCGGTTGCATGGGTAGACCAACTGAAGCGACTTGATGGCGGACCATTATCACGGTACATGTCAACAACCCTAGGCTCGATGCTGGATTGCCTTGTTGGGAACGTCATGGATTCTTTAGAATTTGCTGTATTATTAGCTGTGCTTCTATCTTGATTGGTATTGGGAGTGATAGGGCTTGGGTAAGCCGCAGATGATTTTGAGTGGATAGGTGTTGACGTAAAGTGTGGGTTTGTAGGACTGGTGATTTTCAATGGTACCACAGGTTTGATGTCGTCGTCTTCATCTTCTTTGACCAATGGCGATGATACAAATCGAGTATCAGTATCTCGAACTGATTTGTTCTGTGATGATCCTGCATTCTCTCTGGGCGAGACAGGATTGCTTTTGACAGGGGTTGTTGTTTGAGAGCCGCTAGGCCTTCTTTGCTTTTGCGGTGGAATTGACAAAGGTGCTGTAATAGGCAACGGCTTGTCACGGATGGGCTTGTCACGCGGGCGCTCAACCAACTGCTGCCGTCCGCTGGCTCCTTTCCAAGGCGGTCGCGTGTCACCAAAACCTTGCGAATTGCCTCCCAATCTGGCAGCTCGTTCCTTGATAGAATTTTTCATATTCGGACCCGATGGATTGGACGAGTTTGAAGCTGGTGACCCGTACGAGACCTCAAATGCGCCGGGACGCACTTGTCCAGACCTTCCACTGTCCTTGGTTGTTGGTTCCCCTGACCAATCATCCCATTTGGTAGCATTTTTATTGTCTGTTGGGGTCTGCTTGCGAATGGGGATACGGCTGGATTTAGCCTTGGATGCCGAGCCGGTCGAATCTACTGGAGACACTGGCGATCTATCCCCTGGATCTTCGGAAGGGGGGCGACTGCTGGGTTCAGAGACATTGACGGAGATTGGCCGGACTGTAGACTCTGGAGGGGCGAACTTGTGATTGTTGAATTCGGGGGACGGTTGAGAATATACGGAAGAAGGTGCCATGGACGTACGGTGTGAATTCAACGGACCTGATTCTCTGGGTGCCAGAGAGCGACTGCGTAGATAAAAGTTAGCGTAGACCTTGGATTTTGCTCGCTTCGAATCCATGAAGATTGACAGATGAAATGTTTGGTGTTCAAGGGTTTATTGACGCGGCGGTTTCATGGCGAAGGGTACAAGACGTTGATCATACAACTGCATTCCGTGTGGCGACTCTAAAGTGATTGCACCAAACGAAAGCGGCAATCACTCTTTTAACAAGAAAAGGCAAGTGCGTAGGCTGCGGGGATGCTGTTCGTAGCGTGGGACTTACAACGGGAGAGAGGGAAGTTCGGCCAATCCATCCTTGCTGCTACCATTTCGTTGCACTTGCGGACGTTGACTATTGTTGGCCGTGACGCTGACTTGATAGCTGGAGTTTTGGACATCGGAAACATTTGGCATTTTATCCCAAGGGCCATCTTGATAGGTGGTCTCTATCAGTCGGGGTGGTCCAATGGTAGGCTCCTTGTTTCCTTGCGCTCGATTTTGCAATCGCTTCCACATTTTGATATCTCAGTGATAATGTGGAAACTGGGAGGATGTCTGGTCATGATAAGTGTCTGCAGCGGACGTGATCAGCCCAAACGGTCGGCAGTAGCAAACTCATTTCGTGTGATGAAAATCATAGGCAGGCAAACAAATTCCCGTGCAGTTCGTCACGCTCGGTTGTCGCGACATTTGTCGGAGAGTTTGCAGACCAGGGTCGAGACTCCGTCTTATGTGGTGTTTCAAACACAGAGGGAGCCGCGTTTCACCTTCACCGGCGCGTGGACATTGGGCTTGCATGAACGGATTGTGTCTACAAGACGGCGCGTCCTTACCTAATAAGCACGAGAATTGACTAGCACTAGCATGTAGAGGTCATGCTGGCTGAACGAAGCATAAGGTGTTGTTATTTTAGGAGATGATGCCGTATGTTGCGCACATGAGGGTTGTCAATCTATCCACCATGGCGGTGATAAAACGATATAGAACAAGGTAAGAAGAAAATCAGCGAATCTGCTTTTTTAAAGTTTATTAAAGGGGGTGATGTATCTGCAGGTCACACCAACGCGAGCATCCGAAGGGTTCGAGGTCGAGACGAACTGCAGCCACCTTCCGACCCGATTCGGACACTCTCCACTTTGGAGGGGCTTATGGCTGATCCATCTTCCGAGCTGAACTGACACTGCTCAAGCCTCAACAAACTCGACTCAAAAGATGGCAGAAAGTAAGTGAAACAATTCTTTGCTTCTTTTAAAACTAATAATGGAAAAGGCGATATACCGACCCAGCCTTCAGCCACAGAAGCGTACGTACCCAGCAAGCATAGTTTAATGACGAACCTCAAGCTCACGAGCTATACGATAGGCTTCCCATCTTCACTCCTCTTAACTTGATCCTGTTATCTTTCCTCGGAATCATCATCTACACTCGTCTCCGGCCAAAGGCTCCGGCTATACTACCCAAAGCTCCTCCACCTACCGTATTCCGTACCTTTACGCCTCCCGAACTACTTCCGTATAATGGCACCAATAACATGCCCGTCTACTTGGCTGTGCGTGGCAAGATATTTGACGTGACTCCGGGCCGAAATTTCTACGGTCCCGGTGGTCCGTATGAAAACTTTGCTGGAAGGGATGCGAGCCGGGGTCTGGCATGTCAGAGCTTTGATGAGGACATGTTGACCAAGGATCTGCAGGGTCCATTAGACACCTTGAGCGATCTAGGGCGGGAGGAAATGGAGTCTTTGCAAGGCTGGGAGGAGAGGTTCAACGATAAATATCTAGTCATTGGCGAACTGGTGCCGGTAGGAAGTGAAAAGGCAAAGAATGCAAAGGTATAGACTGATAGGCACGGGAATCATTTGATCGGTTTCAACATGCTGCACACATGTGTTGACGTTGGCACGAATTTGATGATAGACTCGGCGTATTTGTAGGACATGAAAAGCTAAATTCTGAACACTTTTTTGGGGATCTTTATCACGTTGTGTTCCATTTTTAGCCAAAGGCCTTGCTCAGTTCCGGAATCAAATCGTAGATGGCGTGCCCACCAGCCTAAGTGCACAATTTCCTTCTAGCTGCTTGAGAAAATATCCAATTCTTGACTTTAAACGACAAATGTCGTTAATCCCAATTCCGGTTTTCCAAGATATAACGTCTATATTTAGCTCCATAAAAGTCAGCGTTATCTTTCGAGTTACGAGGATGGCATTTTATCAGACTAGGCCAAATTTTGTAACGAAAGTTGCGTAGTGCAAGAGCTGGCCTGGCATTTTGCGTAAAGGTCCGGCAAATAAATAGGTATCTTCGTGCTCACATGCCGTCGTTCGTACAAATACTGTATGCTCGGCCTCTCTATAAATATGTGACTATACATCTCCGTCGCATGCATGGCCTTCCCCTTCTAGCAAACGATCACCCCGAACATTCGCTCATCCCCGAAACCCAATACAATGATCGCGAACATTCTAGTCCTCGTTTGGAAAGCAACATGTTGCATGAGAAAAGCATGCTTTAACGGAGAAGCCGCGGCTATGCTGGGTATTCCGTCCCGCAGATTATGGCATGTAGTATTTATTTTCTCGTACTTTTGCTGGATGATGGCTCAGAACCCTGATTAACTCTATGCAAGGTAGACGTTCAATACAATTAATGTAGATGTTGAAACAGATGGGGATACGAGCCGAATGACAACGAATACGATGTAGAGGCTCTCTATTCGACGTTTAGGCTTGAAGGACTTGGTTCGAATTGACTGCTCAGGAACATGAGGCGTTTGATTTTAGATGGTCCATTCAGTGTATTATATGGTATACATTGCTCGGCCATAGGAACCAATATTGATCTGAAGAGCTCAACAGATAAATTGCGAACAAAATCTTGCATGACTTTGTTGGCACCTGCGAGCGCCTGCAACGTGCAACAGTGGGCCGAAACTACGAAAGTTGAGGATCATAAAGAGAAGACAAACAGAAAAATGGGAGAAATATGATAGATAGGTCATTCTGATTCACATGTCTGGAATGGAATCTTTCATTGCCGTTCTTTCTTGAGTCTTGCCCCTTGTCCACGAATCCAGCAGGCATGCATTAAAGTATGAAACATGCAGCATGAACAATAAGCATACTGTTGCTGTTGCCGGCTATCCAAGGCAGTCGGACAGATCTGGTAATCGCTCGTATAGCACCAGGGGTACCTTAGACCTTCCCTGTATAATTGAATAAGGGGCATGAATACTGTTGGTTTTCTTCTAATGATTTGCGTAGTAAGAAATGAGATCGGATCTGACCCTCTGAGAAATGGAGCTCATGGCAGATGAAAAACGATTACAACTAATATAGCTCCGCCCGTTACTAGACGAGTGACGTAAAATTAGATTGGGAATGGGAGATGCAGGGGACGGAAAACGCGCCATCACGTGAGAGCTAGCTTGTTCAAGCCTGGACAGAAATATCTCGACATTGGACTCTAAATTGTCGTATAGTCAATTAGGAACTTGGCGAGTGATTGCAACAACTTTCTCTCCTGGTCTGACTGATAGGAAATGGCGCCTAAGGACAAGTACTCAGTCCTGCTACCAACCTACAATGAACGCCGCAATCTTCCCATAATAACGTGGCTACTCAATGACACCTTTACCAAAAAGTGAGCTTCAGAAACTAGCAGAAGAAGATCCCATTACACCGTAATTACGAAATAATGACCGAAATATCTCAGCAATCTCGATTGGGAAATCATCATCGTCGACGATGCCTCTCCAGACGGGACCCAAGACGTTGCTCGCCAGCTTGAAAAAGCCTACGGCTCAAACCACATCCTCTTAAGAGCGCGCGCAGGCAAGCTTGGACTAGGGACTGCTTACGTACACGGTCTACAATTTGCGACTGGAAACTTTGTTATCATCATGGACGCCGATTTTTCTCACCACCCAAAATTCATCGCAAATATGATCGAGGTTCAAAAACAGGGCAATTATGACATTATCACAGGAACGCGCTACGCTGGTAATGGAGGTGTCTATGGATGGGACTTGAAGAGGAAACTCGTGTCAAGAGGTGCAAATCTATTTGCAGATACGTTACTGCAACCCGGTGTCAGCGATTTGACTGGAAGTTTCCGATTATACAAAAAGCCCGTCCTTCAAAAAGTCATTACGAGCACAGAAAGCAAGGGCTACACCTTCCAGATGGAGATGATGGTGCGCGCAAAAGCCATGGGGTATACTGTAGCAGAAGTACCCATCAGCTTCGTGGATCGACTATACGGGGAGTCGAAGCTTTCAGGAAGCGAAATCGCAGAGTTTGCAAAGGGGGTGTTTAGCCTTTGGCTCAAAGTATAGTGGGGAAATCAATCTATTGGGACGGGCGTATTGGTGTTTCCTGGCATTCAAAAAGACCTGGGAGGATGATTGTAGCAGATCTCGCTTGCAGTTAATCATGCAAGACAGAAACTATAATTCGATTAGGTGTAAGGTGAAAAGAGTCGATGAGTCAAAACCATAGCCACAAATCGAAAATTCTCATCTTTCTGTTATTGAAAGGTCGGGACAAACCAACATAATCTATCAAATCTCATTCAGATTAAGGTATTGACTGCGCTATCATTCGGGGTCCACTTTACTTGAATCCCCCACGCGTCTTTCCCACTGAAACCTTTCCCAAGCATGAGTGTCTAACATCCTCTCGCCCACAACCGGGCTTAACTCTTTCCAAATCACACTCACCACCATCAAACAACCATGGCTAGAACTCCCAAATCCCAATCCTTCGCCCCATCAACCTCCAAAACCATCACCACCGCCTCCATCCCCTCCCCCTTCTGCGCCGCGCCTTCCAGCCTCCACCCCTTCCTCGCCACTCTCGACCCCACCAAAGTCTACATCATCCACCTCGACCGCCATCCACGCCCATTCAAGCAACAAGTCTTCGCGGTCCCCGTCTTCCTCAACCTCCTCATCGCCGTCCTGCTCCTCTGGCGCACGACGCACGCGGTGCCGACGTACTTGGGCATCGCCGCGTCCGCGCTCGGCCACTACAACGTCTACACCATCGACGTCGCGTACACGCCGTCGGCGCGGCTGCTGCGCATCATCGGCGGGCGCGCCGTCATGTTCCTGCTCGACTGGGCGCTGGTGCGGTTCGTGGTGCCGTGGCCCGTGACGTTCGTGCTGGAGCGGCCGGACAACCCCGTGTCGTGGCGTTGGAAGTGCGGCTTCCGCGAGCGCGAGGTGTATGTCCGGGTGTCGAGGAATTGGGGGGTGGAAGAGCTGGTGGGGGAGGGCCGGAAGGATGGGAAGGAGGATATGAATGGGGTGTGTTGGAGAGAGAGGGTGATGCCCGCGGTGGATAGGGCGTATGTGAGGGGGAAGACGGGGTATATGATGATGGATGGGAATTGGGATTTGGATTTTGGGGCGATGGTGAGAGCGACGAAGATGATGGATGAGGGGAAGGTCGAGCACGAGCGGTTCGAGAAGAGTTTGTTGTGCTATGGAGGGCCGCAGATTGGATGGCTTGTGTGGGAGGTGTGGAAGCTGGACGAAGAGCAAGGCATTGGTCAAGAAGAGGCGAGGAAGAATGTTGTGGCATTCAAAGATCGATTGACGGCCATGGGGAAGGAAAGTCTTTTTTTCAGATGGATCGAGATTGTGCAGTACGAAAGCAGCCAGCCGGGAGGCTTCACCGAGCCAAGACAGGTTGCCACACTCACAAAGGCAAGAGAGCTGTTTCAGGAGCACGGTATTGACTTTGATGAATTCGTTGGAGATGTCGGAGGGAAAGAGAGATTGCCTGGAATGGAAGCTCAAGAATGATACAGTGAGGCACTGACGAAAGTCACAATCCAAAATTTACTCAGTTAAACGAGGAAAGGGTGGCTATACTATGACTTTGGCTGGTTCTATGGAGGCCTGATCATGCGTTGCATGACATGAAATGAATTCTGAAAAAAGATTAGAGCTCAAAGTTTTCTGACTGTTGCTCTGGCCTCGTGCGCTTCCTATCTTGGGACTGTCTACAAATGGTATCACGACTGTACCTATTTATCTCTTGAGCTACGGTCATTGCGGACGTTTGTAGAAGGACATCATGAACCGTCTGTACTATTTTCGGCCCCTCTTATTTCAGAGCTACCGGGCTGATGGCAATGTAAACTGTGTATTCTTGCAAGCAACACACGAGGTCGATCAGGATGTCTACATCAGCGGAGCGAGATGGGTATAAAAGATGGCTTCAAGTGCAAGTGGGATGGGTATGGGAGAGAGAATGTGTGTGAGAGAGAGTGAGGCTGCACGCATAGCATACGATGACGTAGACATCCATGGGTCGAAAGGATATCCACTGAAATCTGGAGAATTGCATTGAATCCCTATCCTATGCATCAATTTATTCCAGTGTCTTATCTTGATCTTAGCAAAGAAGACATGAAGAGCATTCCAACGCAATGCTCTTTTTGATCATCTTCCAAAACCCCATAGTACAGCCCTCCCTGCCATAATGATCGCAGGATTTTTAGAATAGCCTGCGCCATAACGAGCAGAAGTCCTTGTCGAAGGAAAAAATAAGTGGGAAGGAGAAAAGATGGATAGAAGTCTCGAGGAGAGAGGAGAGACCAACACAAGAAAAAGCGTCGAGGAAATCAGAAGAACTCCCATCATAATACAATCAATCTTTTACCCTCTCTGCTTGAAGTCTGCTGACAAATAGGAGCGACAAGTGTGCAATGGAAGTGTTTCAAAACGACTCTGTGACAGTGCACACGAGCACATAGAATGACTAGATATTATGCGGATCTAATGTCCGTAGTTCCCGCCCCATCCACCGCGATTGTATCCGCCGCTGTAAGCATTGCCGAAACCGCCTGCATAATTGTTGAATCCACCTCCCTGGTGCTGCTGACCGCCTTGGTGACCACCAAGGCCACCAAGACCACCATATCCGGAACCCGGGTTACTGCCGAGAGTGTTCAGATGACCGCTGTAACCACCAAAGCCTTGCTGATGGGACTGCGGCGGAGGGAGGCCGGATTGACCTCCTTGTCCAGACACATTCGTCGTTGAGCCCGGTCGACCAGACTGGCTGAGGGACGGGCTCGGTCCGGTGGTGGCTTTGGATGAGTCCCCAAAGCTTTTGAGCGATTCATCATTACCTTGCTGAGTCGTGTTCTGCTGCTGTCCATAACCCGATGGTCCTTGACCCTGGAAAGCGCCTTGAGAACGTCCAAAGGGATCGGACGCTCCACCAAAGCCATTATTACCAGTCGAGTGCTGTTGCGATTGGGATGGCGTAGAAGCCGCGCGGCTAAAGTCGCCTCCTAAACTGCTGCCCAACGCACTGTCCCGACCATGCATACCTGCCTGACTTGCCTGACCAAAGCCACTTGCATTTCCTGGGGAAGTGGATTCATATCCGGATTGTGGGTTCATGCCATAGCCATGATGAGGCTGACCATACATGCCTGTCTTTGCGCCAAAAGGGGCACCACCATAACCCTGCCCACCATAGGCGTTGCTATATTGATTCATGTAAGCAGCATAGTATGGACTGTTGTAGTATGGATGGTTGTAAGGATAGTTTCCACCATGGCCGCCCTGGTTGTGAGGTTGTTGATGAAGTTGTGTTTGCATTTGCGAGCCTGAATTTTGAGCCGACAGAGTAGGATTTGGTGTGTTTTGTCCGCTGTTTTGGGTCTCGCCATAACGAGCTGGATTCTGTTTGATCAAGTCAGTAATGATTTCATAGAAAAAGCCCCTCAAATGTTCGATTACGGAGCAAGAATCGAGTAAAACTGCAGGAATGCAGCGCTTGAAACTCAGAGAGGCATTCGATAGATAGGAGTCCTACCTGTTGTGTTTGGGTGGTGGGAAAGTTTGACGCCCCACCAGCGGCTCCAAAACCACTTCCTGATCTTTGCTGAGAAGCTCCTGCATCTTGATTACTTGATGGATCGTGTCCAACGCCACCACCATAATAGTTTTGGTAAGCATTCCGTTGTCCATCCGTCGTGTAATATGAAGACATGTCATTAGTGGCAGACGAAAAGTTCCCAAGCCCCTGCTGCCGTGGTCCGGCAGGTGCTTGAGAGTGTGAAGGATAATCGAATTGGCTCGGCGGGAGTCCTTGATGACCAAATGGATCATAGGGTTTTTGTGTTGGCGCAGAAGTTCCTGGTTGTGCATTTGGCTGACCATAGCGACTTCCAAATTGGTTATAACCAGGCGGCACTTGAGTGCCTGGCTGACCTAGACCAGGCGCACCAATGTTCTCCTGTGGAGGCGGTGGTGCTTGTTGCTGCTGCTGAGGCACTGGTGGTAGCCCTGGAGCGGGTTTGGGGGTCTCGTAAGCCTCTTGAGGTGGCGCCTCTGGCACAGGCTGTTGCGCTTGACGGGGAGCAGGAGGCAATGAAGCTCTTGGCTGTGACGGAGGGGATGGATGTGGAGGTTGAGTACGAGTCTCAGCCTCCTCACGATCCTCATCAACGTCCAGTGGTGCTGCATCTGAATCACCATTCAATCCCATACTACCAAATTGCACGGCGGCTCTGTCAACAGCATGATTTCCTGGCATGACAACCGCCTCTTGCTGTTCCAGAACCTTTCTCTGAAAACTTGCACTGCGTCCAGGCTGACCAGTGGCTCGATACGCATTGGTTGCATAACCACCAACAGGAGGTCGTCCGATAGGTGCATGTTGCTGAGCAGCAGTCAAAGGAGTAGCGCTGCCTGCCAAGCTTCTAGGATCTCTTGAGCTTGCTACAGTACTCGCAGCAGTACCGGCCGGAGCTGGCTTAGAGACATCGGGGAGATGCTCCAAATTATCTTCCGTCAATTCGTCTTTTGATGGCGTGATATCTGCACTTACTGTCTCTGGCAGAGAAGCATCTAGGGATGCAGTGTCAGTAATCGGCGGTTCCACGGGAGGCACTTCTTCAATCTGCGGCGGAGCAAGAGCTTCAGGCTCAATTCCATTGGTGGGAATGTTCTCCTCTGCCGGGGCAGACGTATCTGGGGACGGTAGTTCACCTTCAGTCAAAACGGGTGTCGGAGCCACAGGTTTCGCTACGGGCGGCGTCGGTTTCGGCTGCGCAAACATGCTTGCCCAACTCTTTTTAGCCCCAGTTTCGGGAATCAAACTGCTCTTCTGTACGTCGGATGTGGTGGTTGATGCATCCAGGTTTGCTTGATGTTCTCCACCGGAATCCCACTTGCTCACTCCCACAGATTGATCTCCAGAGATGTCGACTGCATCGGCGGCTGGGGTAGAGTCCCAAGGTTGAGTTTGGTTGTTGGGCACTGCAGAGACGGTAGCTCCTTGTCGCGTTCCATTGCTGCCCGAATTTGTAGTTCCTCGTCCACCTCGAGCACTTCCGCGACCACGTCCTCGAGTTCCGCGCGTGCTTTCAAAACCGCCTCGGCCACGACTACCTCTGGTCGACAATGAACCTGTTTCGGCAGCGTCCTTTGTAGATTCTTTGACTTTGGATCTAGACCTGTCTTTGACCTTTTTGGGGACTTCTGAGAACTGAGACACATTGCCTATTTCAAGCAGTCAGACTGTTTATGCTATGTTTGAAGACGGAGCAACGGTTCAGGTGCCGAACAGGCGCATAAAATTTCGAAAGTTCATGTCAGAACTTCGATCATAGAGCATAAGGGATCACATCTGCTAGACCAAGGCATGGAGCGCGAGTAGAGTTTTGGGAGCTAGCGAAAACAGTCAACATACCCTCTGTGATCCGATCGATAGTTGTTTGCACATCTCCATCTGTTTCCTGTAGAGCAAATACCAGGTCAATCTCATTCCAGTCTGGGAATAATTCTCGAAGCATGGCCATTTGTGAAGCATAGCGCTTCTTCATTTCACCCAACTCGCCCTCGTCCTCCAAGGCCACGAGGCGTGATGTGTCTTTCGTAGCGTCGCCATTTGCCTGCCGGCTGGCCGCACGGGAGCCTCGACCAAACCCAGCACGACCACCTCGAGTGGAGCCTCGTCCACGCACTGGGGCGCCACGAGGTTGAACATCAGTCATTGTGAGGGAAAAGCGATATCCTTGTATAAGGATGGAGGCTCAGAAGAGGAAGGTGGCAGGAGATGTGAATGGTTGTATTGCTGTTCAGGTTTGCAGCGAGCAGGGCGTAGCCACGGAAGGCGGGACCGATCGAGCGAGGGATCGAGTTAGTCCAGAGAAGAGTGACTGCGCGTGACACGCGTCGTAGAGTTAAGTGGTTCGGGCAATGTAGTCGTGGTGTGATCCTCGGGGGTGAATTGGTGCGTCTAAAGATGTCGCGCGCCTGCCGGACGTCGGACACTCGACCTTGCGCCCCTGGGCACAAGATCACGTGCCACTTTCCCTCTTTTACTAAGGTACCTAAAGCACCTTACTTCCATCTCATCCACTACCAGGCGTCTTCGAGTGCAGTCCTGGCCATGCAGGCCTCTGCGGTCCGCGCATTCAAGGCCTTGTCTTCTAAAATTCACCCTCAGCTACCTCTAAATCCACGAGAGTCACAGCAGTTACTGCAGCTGCTTTCTACCTCGTTCCGCAAGCACCTTGACAAAGAGCATCCCCATAGTCAGCTCAACAGTACCAAAACCCAAGAAACTCATCAATCGAGAAATGCTGTTGATGAGGCGCGCTGCACGCAGCTTGTCCCTTCCCAGGCTTCCGTTCATAACGTTGTAAACAGCATCCTGTCTAATCCGCTCTTCTCAGGACCCACTCAACGCTTCCTGGATTCTCCTAGAATATCCCCAGACACAGAGCATGTCAAGACGGAGGCTCAAAATGTGCTGAGCAAACCGGTAGAATGGTTTGAAAGACAGATCGCTCAGGCCCAAGTGTCCAGAGATGTGGCTTCCGCCTACCTGAATATTGTGTTGGAAATGCCTGATGTACCGGAACAAGCAGCTTATAAGGATCGTGCGATAGCCACGTTCAATAATTGGTTTTGGGCTAGCGGTCTTGCTGACTCCCTGGATTTCATTCAGAATGATAGGTTTACGAAGAAGGTTGTCCATCTATGGGTAAAAACCGGTCATGAGGAGAAGATCTTGGCATGGATAGACCGTCTAAATGCACCCCAGCCCAGCGGTGCTTCAAAAGATCTAGAAAATAAGCAGGCCATGTTACTGGCATTCACAGTCAATGTTGGACTGGCCCTGTGGAAGGACGCAGAAACTGCTCTAAACATGTTTTTCGGTATGATGGACCGGGTGAAAGGCCCAATTGCACAGAAGGCCATAGAGTGGACGCCTTTAAGACAATTTAATTACTATCTCAGGAAATTGATGGCTAAAGGGGTGCTAAAACCTAAGAATGTAGCTCTGTTTGACAAATTTGTCCAAGCTTCACGGTATTTGACGAAGGACGCCGATTTTTGCTATTCGCATTTGATGCTTGTTCATCCTCGAGCTCCAGATGGTGCACCTGCACTTTCGTACATTCGGCAAAGATTGCAATCTGGAATTTCCCCAGCCAGATTCGTTGAGCGACCTGGACGTGCACAATTCGTTCTGGATACGGCACAGGTATTGATTTCTCAAAAGAATTATGGTGATGCGGCTTGGGTAATGTCTTTCGCTCGCGATTGCTTTTCAGGAGATCTTGGGGTGGATCCCGAACCGATTCCAGGAGATACAACCAAATCACGCCCATCGACGTCCGAAGCCGAGTTGGCAAGCCTGGAAATCTTGGCGGGATGGAGTCCTGGTTGAAATGGACGATCTGATTTTATCTCTCCCACTTGACGTTCAGTGCTGTCCATGGACTCAATCACCTACTACTCCGGTACTATCGCAGAGATGGATGACTTTGAGCTTCTGGAAAATTGCCACGTTAATTTTCGCTCCTCTCCGGTATCAGAAGAATCACAGCTATCCAGCATCACACGGAGCATGTGCTGGAAAGCGGTGTAGCACTGCTCAAACCGTGTCCACAGTGCCTGCTTCTCAATGGTTATGACGTAGGAAAAATACGGCAAACCTTGGAACGGTACGAAAAGGCAGTGATATGACTAAAAACGAAATTCGGCTTACGGAGAGCTCCTAGTGAGCAAGACAACACTCACATGAAAGCTCTGCCAATCAGCGCTCTCACTCAGGGATCAAATGCATCATTTTGCAAAATATCTCGTGGCTTAGGGAAAACTATTTTTAGGACCCTTTCGAGTTTAGGGTGCTAAAAGTAAATGCCTTCTGTGAACCTTTCACAGAAGAAAGCGGCGACACCAACAAACCAGACACACACATGAACTTTGGACATTCGCCACCACAACCTTCATCACAGGCCTTTTCAAGAAGTCTAGATACGTCATTCAAAATCGTTGAGGGGAATACGGTTACCAGACAACTGGTAATCTACCGGCAGAACGCATCAACATACCCTTTGCTGTAAAGTCACCATTAACGGGCTCTTATCCCAGACGACGTATACACGTTGGTCCAACCAGTGCTCCTTTACCTCTTTTGTCAACTTCATGTCAAACTCGAACAACAGTCTGCAGAGAATGAGCCTAATCTCTGCATTTGCTAGACTCTGGCCTAAGCAATTGCGTGGCCCGGCAGAAAATGGTTGAACTACCGAACGATTATCATGATCGTATTCTGCAGGTCGCTCGCCATCTGGAAGCCAGCGGGCAGGATCGAATGTCTTTGGACAATAAAAGTTTCGGGCAGACTGATTTGTCGCATATTGATGAACGCCAATTACTGTCTGTCGGAAAATTTACATGGTCAACTATTGCCTCTGGACAATGGCCGTGGATAGATCTCAGCTTACCCCTTCTGGAAACCAGAATCCTTCGATGCTTTCGCCTCCTCTAGACACAACCCTTGGGAGTGTCGCCGGTGCTGGTGGATATCTATCGGCGTTCAGTAGTGGTACTGTTTAGTGTAGGATCGATCCATCGAGTGTTCGTACACTCTGAAAACCTCTTGGACCACACAATTCAAATACTTCAGTTGACCCACTGCGATCATGTTCACATCTTCTTTGTTTTGGAATGTGGTCCGAATCTCATCACAGACCTTGTCGTAGACTTTCGGATGGGTTAGTAAAAGATAAACTGCACCAGTACAAAACGTTCCACTAGTTTCGCTCCCCGCAAATGCTAACAAGGATGCATTCTTCGCCAATTCGCGCCGACTCATCTCTGCATTTGGATCAACATTTTCTACCATATACTTTACAAGATCGCTCTTTTCTTGTCCTTCCCCTTTTTCCTCCAACTCCAATCTTGCGTCAATTTTTTTGTCACCATAGTTCCAAAAGTCTGCCCGTGCCTCCTTGAGCTTCTTGGGTATGAATGCTTCGAATAGACTGGTCAAATGAAATGCGTCAATCATATTCGTGAAGGTAATCTAAAATTATGTCAACAACAGAATCACGGATTCTGTAAATAGCCATACCGCCCTTGCGTTATCTAGGAATCCCGCCACCCATGGATGGAAGGAGAGTGTGTCCAGACCATCGAACGACTCTCCAAAGGCAAAGTCACCTATCACGTCGAAAGTTGTCCAGTTGAAGAAGTTCATAATATTCAACGGACCATTTGCTGCGGTCTCCCTCAACTTATCCATTAGCTTGTTGACATACAGCAACAACTTCCCTTCTTGTTCCCTTAGCGCTCTTTCAGAAAACGCAGGATTCATGGCTTTTCGCATTCTGGCATGATTTTCTTCGTCGGCATTTGAGACATCTGGAATACCTTGTGGCCCTGGAAGTCCTGTTCCGCCATGGAACTTTTTCATTTCTGGACGGTGCGCATAGATCATCTTCCATACTTCTCCACTTGCAGGAGCACAAGAGACCTCATTGGGACAGATTCGGATGATTGGGCCATACTGAGCGTGCATCTCATTCAATCTGTGCGCAAGCTGGCCTGCGATATTGTTTACGTGCCATGGAAGCTGAGTAAGCGCCCAGAGCTTAGGGCCAGGAAGACGTGAAAGCGGGTGAAAGAAGAGAGAGTAGATGGTCCAAGTTATTAGGCTCAGCACCAACTTTTCCCATCAGCATGGACTCGGTCCAGCAAAGGACAGGCAACTCACTCCAAGGGCAGCGACGCTAAGCAAAGAAGCTTGCATTGCTCTTGGGATGAGAGCTTGTCGCTTAAAATTCTAGTCAAACTCAAGCAACACTTGTGACACACGGAGAACGAACTGCTCAAGACTACGCAATAACGACATTATGAAACAAATGGGTCTAACTTTCCTTTAAGTAAACAGGTTTGATACCCAAGCTCCGTTATCCCGACTGACTCACCGGTGCGGAGTATGCCTGCAGAAAGAAGGTCACATCACGAAGTGTATACATGGGAGCTTACCTAGTTGCACGCCAGACCCTGTATTTCGAACACGAATGAGAGTTCATGGCATACGAATGAACTATTTCGTTGGCATTGCTTAGCTAGATCAGTGGATTAGTTGAGTAATCTTGGAGCGCACCCAAAGGCCTTGACAAGGGATGACCAATAGTCAGATTAATAGATGAACTAATTGTAGATATAAGTTGTTGTTTCTGATCTCGAGTCTGATCTCACGCGATCTTTGTTTCACTGTAAACGTGATGAGAGTACATGATTGAGAATCATATACGAAATTTAAATCCTGACGCTGATTGCGAGCAAGACAGATTTAGGGTCTAGGCGGAACAGAAACCACGAAAAACAAGCAAGCACCTTGAAGGTAATAGGCTGGGAGACGTTGATCTTGGATAATGCATACGAACGAAGGTCGATGTATAAACTCGCTTTCGGGAGGAAAGGAAACATGATGTATAGCAATTCTGGCTCGACGGGTCCAGAAGTCTGGTACTTTTATGCAGTGTGAAGACTGCTTATTCGAGTGGACAAGCTGAAAGGGCATTATCCAACCGTCAGAAACACGAATTCAGTCTCCATCGCGGATTAGATTAGCCGACACGGCACTTCGCATTGATGCTTCTGGTCAAGAGACTGTGGACATGTCGTAAAACCGTTGTTGGTACAGAAGGCTGACACACGAAGTCAAATGGTGGGGGCGTCAGCCAAGATGCAAGCCATTAGAAGCCTTCATGCAGACGATATCACGTTGATAGCCATAGAGGGTGGACCCTGGTACGGTGAGATGCATGAATGGCGTCCGTTCTCCTGCATCGTCAGAAGCTGGAGTCTCAGATCGGCATCAATTTCACCCTAAAACGTCGCTACGATCGAAAGCTATGACCTGTCGCTGGCCTGCAAAGCTCTCCATGTCCTCGGCCCGACTAGCTTCTGTAATGCGGTCAATTTTCTCGTTGGCTGCCCAGCGTCGGCGTCTTTCATAATCTGCGTAATCTTTCCTCTGCTACACGCTGATCATTTGCTGCCCCACTAGCTTCATCTATTCAATTCACCCGTCTCCCTCCCATCGCTTATGTCTTGTGAGATTTTTAAAGAGCCATGTTCCGCTAGAATAATCTCTCTTCTGCTCAAAGATATTCCAAAAGTCCAATGGCCTCAAAAGCGTCTCAACGCGATCTACTTCGCGTGGTAGATGCCGATCCCCAAAAGAGCAGGTAAGTCCTTTCTATTCGCTTTACCGCTATAGCATTTTAAAGATAAACCAGAACTCGCACGGCGTATCCAGCCCATCATACTCAGTCAAACCTCCGGCATTCTCCGTCAATTGCATCAAAAAGAAGTTCGACATCTCAGTGGTCGGTCAATTCGCGTGCTTCGCAACGGTCCTCGGCAACATATGCCTCGACCCGTAATAGCGAGTACACTTTTGACACTGTACCAACTCTGACAAAAACACCCTGGGAATTGTCTCGCTCTCGACGTGCATTTTCACAAGTGTCAGGAACATCTAAAAGTTCTGAATATCAGGAACCTTTACCTGCCCATATTTTTGAGAACCTACCCAATGACGTGTATCATTGCATTGTTCGGCACCTAGAGCTAGTCCATACCACCACCAATATGGAAATTTGCTCAAGCTGCTATTTGAGAGATCTCTGCTCTTTGTGTTCTACCAGTAGAAAGTGGTACGAGTTTGCAAAGATATTGATGTGAGTGCCGTTGTGACTATCCTATCAACCATGGTGATCTAACGGGAACTAAGCTACCGGAAGATTTGGGTTCCTCTCAATGATCAGCCGTTACAGCCCAAGAAACTCAAATTGAGGAGCGGCACGCGTCTGAAGCGATTGTGTCGGACACTACACAAAAAACCGCATTTGGCAAATCTTGTCAGGGAACTGAAGATATCAGTCCAAGACCGACCATTTCTGACAGTCCCGACCAAAGACAAAGACAGCGCTTTTGAGCTGCTAGCATCACTTATTGCAGCTTGCCCAAAGCTGCGAAAGGTGACTGGATTCTGTCCCTCGTACGGACATGTTGCAGACTCTCTCGTGACAGAACTACACAGAGCAACACAGCTCAGAGAGCATTGTTGGATAGTTGGTCAAAAGAAGCTCAGCCCAGCTCAGTCCATTATACAAGGAAACGCTCCCCGTGGACTGCCTTCCC
The DNA here is from genome assembly GCA_021030915.1 of Astrothelium macrocarpum. Lineage (NCBI taxonomy): Eukaryota > Fungi > Ascomycota > Dothideomycetes > Trypetheliales > Trypetheliaceae > Astrothelium > Astrothelium macrocarpum. The sequence goes on from JAGEMR010000026.1 coordinate 193,787, forward strand.
CAGCGCAAACAACTGCATTTGTTTCGCGGCATGCCGGATGGCCTTTCTTGCAAACGCTCGTGCTTGGCTCAGACAAGGGAAACCTCGGGTCCGGAGCCGTGTACAGTACAATTCGGAAGCTACCATCCCTCAAACATCTGTGCATTGCGAACTTCGAAGCCAAGGATTTCGAAGATGACACAATCCAAGCCCTCCCAGCCTTGCATTCTCTTCGTCTCGAAAACCTGCCTGGCCTGACCGAACGCGGCATGTCCACTCTCTCCGAACCACGCATCCTTCGCTCAATGCGCAAACTCACCCTCATTAACCTCGAATTCGTCTCTGCGCCACTCATGTCACGCATCCTCATCAACGCGCCTCATCTCTCTAAATTCTCTCTAACCCAAGACAGCATTCCCGAACTACCCTTTGGCGCCGCATACTCTCAGCCCTTCTTCTCCTCTCCCCGTTTGCGATTCTTGCACTGGGATATCCCTCAGCCGGGACCCGCGATCGACCTACTTGCAGACTCGATCCAGGCCAACGCCTTCCCTTCTCTACGCTTCCTCCGCGCTCCAGTAGATGATGAAGGCAAGCTACAGCAGCTTTGTCGGCCGCGTCCGGACATTGCTCTGCCGAGCGATTTCGAGACAGCAATTGCGGATCTGTCAATGGACAAGGATTTCAATGCCGTGCCTGGGCATGCTCTCAACATCCGCAAACTGTCCATTGCGCGTTTGGCGGCGCAGAAGCGCATCGAGGAAGCGAGGCGCGTACCTGCTGCTCGCGTAGTTGTAGAGGAGGAGGGCGTGTTGAAGAGTTGGCACACGTTGCGGGGCTATATAGGGACGCTGGGAAGCCGAATTGACTACTACCTGCAGCCAGATGTGGACGGGGATGAAAAGGCTATTGCTGATGTAGGAGAGCTTCTGAGAGGCGATACTGCACTTGGCGGAGAAACATGTACGGGAGTGCCGAATGGGAAAAAGACTGGTCATAGCGCGAGACGAGGGGACAAGCTTGATGGGGTGGAATTGTTGTTCTGACGGATGCAACTGGCTGATTGATACGGCTTCGATTTGCTTTTACGATACCCATTTGCAGTGATGACATATCTCTGGGAGAATTTTAGACAGCTTGCACGATGTTGTAGCTGAGATGACCTCATCTGATGAATGCATGATCGCTCTCATGATTTCCCAGTCTATATGCCGCCTCCAATAATACAATATATGGCGCCCTCCCTTATGCATAGAAATTAGCCGTATCCTTCTTCTTCGCCTGCACCTCCGCAATCGCATCCACATAATGCTCATGGCTAATCTTCGCCTGCCCACTCCTCAACGCAATCATGCCCGCCTCGACACACACGGCCTTGAGCTGCGCACCGCCAAACTCGTCCGTGCTCCGCGCCAACTCGGGCCAGTTCACCCGCTCATCCACCGTCATCTTGCGGCTGTGGATGCGCAGGATCTGCGCGCGCGCCTCCTCGTTCGGCAGCGGGAACTCGATCTTGCGGTCCAGGCGGCCGCTGCGCAGCAGCGCCGGGTCGAGCACGTCGACGCGGTTCGTCGCCGCCAGCACCTTGACGCGGTCGTCGCTGGCGAAGCCGTCCAGCTGGTTCAGCAGCTCCAGCATGGTGCGCTGCACCTCGCGGTCGCCGCTCTTCTCCGAGTCGAAGCGCTTCGTGCCCACCGCGTCCAGCTCGTCGATGAAGATGATCGAGGGTGCTTTTTCCTTGGCCAGCGCGAAGCAGTCGCGTACGAGCTTTGCCCCGTCGCCGATGAACATTTGTACCAGTTGTGGCCCGGCGAGCTTGAGGAAGGTGGCTTCGGTTTGGGCTGCGCATGCGCGTGCGAGGAGCGTTTTGCCAGTGCCGGGGGGACCGTACATGAGGGCACCTACATTAGGGGTTAGCGTGCTGATGAGATGGATGAGATGGGGCGAGAATATGGGATGAGGACTGTACCTTTGGGAGCCTTAATTCCGATCTTCTTGAATCGATCGGCTTCCTTCATAGGCCATACGACGGCTTCCACGAGCTCTTCGATTTGTTTGTCTAAGCCTCCTACGTCCGTATATTTCTCCGTTGGCTTCTCATCCACTTCCATTGCCTTGACTCTGCTGTCGTATTCTGCGGGTAAAGTGTCAAGGATGAGATATGAATCCTTGTTTACACCGATCAAATCACCGGGTTTGAGTTTTTCGTGGTCGACGAGGCCGATCAGAGGTAGGAAAATAGTTTGGCGGGTCGATGTCTTGATGACGGCGGATTTGCCAACGCGAGTCGCGTCTAGATCAATATTGGCCCCTTCCTCGGCGGCTTCGGCGGTCACGTCCAGATCGAGAATTTCGACGACATTGCCCACGAGATAGGGAAGCTGTCTGGAGTAGAGATGGGCGGTCAGCAAGGTTGTCATCAGAAGAATAGCATCCCTTGTCGCCAGATTCAGAACGGAGAAATGTCTTTGCTATTTACCTGTTGTTCTCGATTTTTTCCATGTTATCCTTGATTTTATCCTTCATGGTTTGCCTCTCGTGTGTTAACCGCTGGAACTCGCTCTTCATAATCCGAGTATCGTTCTCCAAGAGTCGCCGCCGAGCTATGATGTCTCTTGTACTTGAGTTGAGGATTTCTGCATCGATCGGATCTTCTTCCTTCTTTTCTTCCTTTCCCTGACCATCAGCATCTTTCATCTCGGCATCGCCATTCTGATTTGGCTTCTTATCCTTGTCATCGCCCTCATCCTTCCTATCTTTGTTTTCTCTCTCAATGTCATCGAGGTCTTCTAGCGTAGACATGACGGAATGTAGTCCTACGTATGAGGCGGCGCGACGCGAGAAAGTAGTTTCTGGAAGAAGAGATAGAGGTTTGGAGAGTCAAAACGATGGTATCGAAGTTGAAAGTGGTTCGGAGCTTTATGAGCAGCTTACAAGGGTCAAGGCAGCTTCAACTGACGAAGCAGAGCAAGATTCGGGGGTCGGCGAAATAGATAATCCGAGGAAAGCTCCCATCTCTGATGCAAACCACATTTTGCTCTACAATCGAACTTTTCCGCTAAGCTCCTCACGATTCCCATTGGCCAGATCATTCATCGAGCAAGCAAAAGACTTGTGGCCATGCTTCTCTAGTCTACAGCTTTGTCTACGTCTACGCTGGTGCAAAGCAAAATCTTTGAGAAGATGAGGTGAAAACACGAAAGGCATCCAAATTGCACTCTTGAGATGATTGCATAAATTACAAAATCAACATAAAAAATAATGAAATAGATAAATTTACAAGATATGACATAAATATGTAAACTATGAGATGTATAGATAGATTATGAGATGAAAACATAAGATGAAAGCTAAACAACGTGTGCGTGTTTACGTACACACTCTCACTCCTCTTTGATGAAAGCTAAACAATATGTACATCTACTTAAACGATGAAAAATTAACTAGAATCTCCAATCGCAGGCTTATAGCTGAGTGGTTATGGGTGAGACTCAATGAAACGATAATATGAGAGCAAGCTGACTAACTGCTTACGTAATCAGCTCGATGGCCTAATGGTAAGGCGTTGCTTTCCGGTGGCAAAGATTGTGGGTTCGAGTCCCATTCGGGTCGTATTTTGCAAGTGTTTCCAATTAAGTATTTTAACTCGATGTATTTTTTTGGGCCTAATTATGGATATATCTTCCCATTAAGGGTACAGGTTGGTCTTTTTTTTTTTTTTTTTTTTGAATATTCTTAGGTATTTGGGAGACTGTAGCCAGTCCAGGAAGCTAGAGAACTGGTATTGTTTAAGAAAACCATTGAGGATTGGATTACGCACACCGTCATATTAACGAGACGGTAGCCAAATGGCCCCTGTTTTATGTTGTCCAAATGAGACTCATTACAGTCCAGTGGCCCGTTGCAGATTGCATATCTCCACTAGGACGCGGACCAGATATGCTGACATGGTCGACATCAATTTCGGCCAACAAGGGGCACACGATGACGTATTTACCTCAAAATGATTGACATTCTTCTCAGGTTTAGAGGAATTCTAGAATTTTGATGTGCTGATAGTGGATCTTGACTATTTATATTCATTGAGGAGGTGTCTCTGCTATTTGTGACGTTGCTTATCAAGATCATCGTCTCAACACCGGCTTTCGCCTTTTTGTCCTGGGCACGCATCGTGCTTGCACACACATATATCCAATCCTTCGATACTACTACTTACCTATCCTTTTCATGTCCAAATCCTATTTGATGGTAAACAAATAAATATGATACTCATCAGGTTTGTCTTTTCTTTCTTAAGCTTGAGAGAAGTGTCGAGAAAGATGTGACAATCCGATCACACATTTACTCATGAGTCAGAGGAGTTCGAAGCCATTCTTGTAATGTCACGAAGGTCACAGCTACCTTCAAGCGTACAGTAAAGACGATCGTCTACCCGAGTTTCTAGTTATGGAAAAGATAACACAAGTAGATTGAGCATCCCTCACGTTCTTTCCATGGCTGTTCACGACTTCAAGTTGTGCGCTCATCTTTTCCACGTTTGCTGCCTGGCAGTCTAAAGCCTCATGGAAGAATCTTTGTAAGAACACAAAATCGAAATCTTGGTAGTGATAGCTCATTGGTAGTTTGTCCCCAACTGCGGCAGTTTTTCTACTTCGAACACTGCACCAAAGCCATTCTGGGACGGCAAAGCTCTCTATGCATTTCGTGACGGAGAATGTCAAGCTCTGTAGGTAAAGTTCATGCTGAGCGCTGACAGAAAATTCTGACAAAACAAGCCCGCCTTTTTGGCTTCGGTATGACTTATTGTTTAATATAGCAGCATTCATTCCAGCCTAACAATGTTAACTGGACAGAGACCATTGCCAATGCTCAGCATGTTTCCATCCACAAACCAAACAACGAATGCACAACACTTTCGAGGTAAGCACTGCATACAATTGAACTAATTATTCTGACATATTGTTCATAAGAGCCCAACACCACCAAGCATACAAGCTTGTGATGAAACAGACGATGGCTTCCAGATCATTTGTAGGTCCCTGACGTCCTATTATCGTTTTCCCTACGCTGAGTTCTGTCCGCTTAGGGCACGATGGTCATAAGAGTTTTTATACGCACGGCTGGCTGAACGAAAAAGAACAAAGTCATTTAATCAAAGTAAGACAAGGACATTTGCCGTACGTCTTAATGCTCTGTCTACTATCAGACGACGAAGATGCTGACCTTGATATGAAGAAATGTAAGACCATGGAGCTCGGCAATACAACATGAGCCGCCGGAGGTAGGCTTTGCCGCAGTAATGCAGACAGAAGCTGGTGTCAATCAGTGGTGCAGCAAGATTGTATGTCTTTCCCTTGGCTTTCAATAGTATTAGCTTTTTCCAGTTCCTCATCAGTCACGATTCTGACAGACACAGAGGGAATATGGGTTTTGTTTTGTAGATGGATGTCCACCTACTCCAGAAGCTACAAAAGCTTTGTTGGAAAGAATCACCTTTATACGTCAGACACATTACGGTACGAATTTAAACCGATTTTCGATCATATCATACGTATTATACTCAAACCTTACTGATCAATTCCTAGGCGGGTATTGGGAGGTCCTGAGCGAAATGACATCCATCGATACTGCATACACCAACTTGGCATTGGAAGCACACACCGATACGGCCTACTTTACTGATCCTGTTGGACTACAAATGTTTCACTTGCTTTCTCATGAAAATGGTGAGGGTGGAGAGTCTCTACTCGTTGACGGTTTGCATACTGCGAGGGCACTGAGCGATCAAGATGTGGAGGCCTCTGATATCTTGGGCCGCGTAAATGTCCATTGGCATGCTAGTGGTGATGATGGCATCAATTTTACGTCGTATCGCGGGTTCCCCGTCTTTGAATACGATTCTGGTGGCGATCAGTTGCTTCGCATTCGCTGGAATAATGCCGATCGTGCAAGCATCGATTGTCCGATGCATATGAAAAGTAAGTGGTACGAAGCAGCTAGGTGAGTCGAACCGGTCATGTTCCGTTCGTTCTACATCTTTATTATCAACCCGAATTGCCGTATATCTTCAGTAAGGGACGTATTGACTCCTCTCAAGACGCTTTCATCAGCTAGTCTCAGATGAGCAATCGCAATATTGGGTCAAATTGCTGCCAGGAAGACCACTGAGTAATTTCCCCTTTCTCAAAGAAGTCACACGCTAATATGCAGAAGTCTTTGACAACTGGCGGGTACTGCATGGTCGAGCCGCATTCACTGGCAAAAGACGTTTAGGGGGCGGCTATAGTAAGCATATCCTGGCAATGTCTCACCCATAACTTACCAAATTCAGTCAACCGTGATGATTTCATCTCCCGATTCAAAATGCTTGAGTTTGGCAAAGAAAAGACTTTGGCGGCAACTGTGACAGGATAACCTTGATTCTCAACATTCTTCATACAAATGTGTTTACACCTTAACACATTGAATTCGAGGCTATGGAGATAGCCGAAGTCCACAATTATAGCTTGGACTTTCCACCAACGACCTTCATTTTCGCTCGGCCGTTGGTCAAACAGACTTTGCCGCCTTCAATGTTAGTTACGAATCTTATCTCTTCCCAACCTTGGCCATCTTTTTCGCCTGTCTGCCAAATCTGTGTAACCAATTTGTCTCCCGGCTTCACCGGGGAAGCAAATCGAGCCTGAAATTCTTTGATATTTGCCGGATTGCTCCCTCCAAGTGACTTTAGTAGGGCATGGCAGGTCGTATTCCATGAAAAGAGGCCATGCATAATGGTGCCGCCAAAACCCATCTTCTGGCCTGGCTCTGGCGTTGCATGAAGAGGATTGTAGTCGCCGTTTAGCCTTACCGCACGTCAGCCTCGACAATCCGTCTCAAAAAACCTAAAGCATTTCGACTCACCGATATAATAGTGCGGACTCATTATTTGTTTGATGTGTGTATATCGCATCCGGTTTCTTACCCTCTGGAGGTGAGAAGCTCGGCGCAGTCACACCTGCAGCAATCTCCCATTTAGATTGATGATAGATCATTGAGAATCGACCTCGGTTCTTTTGATCTTACCTTTCGGTCCTCCCCAGCCTCCCTGCCCAACGAAAAACCCACTGCCCACCACCCTTGTATAGACCTCACCCGAACCCTTCTCTACTAACAAATTCTCCGTTTCAACTACCGTGGCCTTTCCTTTATCATATACGCCCAGTACTTTTGACCGTATCTCAAACTCTTTGCCCTCGCTGCTTACTGGCAGGTTTTTGAAGAACTCGATTTTGCGCTCCCCATCAACAACGCGCTTAGGGTCAAGTTTTGGAACGTTAGGGATAGGATTTTGACGTTGAGTAGCGTAGAAGTCTGTGACTTCGGAGCTGGTTCCACGAAACGGGAGAATGATGGCATATGTAGGGAAGACATCGAAGTTCGGATGGTTTTCCTATGAAATGAACGGATGAGTCCGACTCAGACAGTTGAAGAGAAATGAAAAGAAGATGAACGAGGAGTGAATTACGTATAAAAATTGTAATTCGTCTGCCGTGCAGCCTATACTGTTGGCAAAAAGAAGTGAGTCTCGTTTAAGCCATGAGACTGGCTTGGGAGGATATTCAAAACCTGCGCCAGGGCCACTCATAATTGCTACGTCAAGATGACCAAAAGGTTTGAAATCTATTTGAAATAAGAATAGAACTTAGAGACGGATATTTAAGAGGTCAATGGCTCATCTTTGTACAATTGCCAAAGTAATTGTTAACGAGCGGGGAGCTTGCCCATATCCGAGACGAAAGCTTAATCGACTATGCCGAGGTTTCCGACTAATCAAAGCACTAGCTTTGGAAAGCCATCTCTGTTTTCTTTTTACCAGTATTGAGGCTCGTGAAGTCTTCATTCATATCTAACTTCATTACTTCAGTTAATATAAAGAGATGCAAACATCTTACAAGCTCCCACCCTTCACCATGTATACACAGCTCCCACTTCCCGGCCTACTCACCACAATCGCCTCCTCCAACCGCTCCGGCGTGATGTCCGCAAACCTCTTCCGATAGTACTCCCTCTCCCACACCTCCTTCACCCTCTCCACCTTGTCCGCCGGCACCAGATGCACACTACACCCGCCCCATCCCGCGCCCGTCAAGCGACTACCACACGCGCCCGCGCCCCGCGCCAACTTACACAGCTCGTCCAGCTCCGCGCAGCTGCACTCATAGACGTCGCGACACGAGTCCTGCGTCTCGTTCATGAGGTCGCCGAGCTGCCTCATCAGCGCCTGCGAGTCCGTCTGGCCGTCGGACTGCGTCGGCGACGTGAGCAGGAGGTCCATGAATTGCAGCACGCGCAGGGCTTCGGTGAAGACGTGCAGGGCGCGCTGGCGGAGCAGGAAGCGGTCGGCGCGGACGGGGAAGGAGGAGAGGAATTGCTTTTCGACGTCGTCGATGCTGAGGTCGAGGATTTGCGCGATTTCTTCGCGGGAGTAGCCGTGGGTTTGAGGGAGGTAGTCGTCGGTGAGGTCGATGAGGGTTTGGAGTTGCTTTTGTAGGTCTGGAACTGAGGTTTGCGAGTTGTCTTTGATTCCTTCGCTCTCCTCGAAATATGTGTCGTGAAATCCTTTTAAACTGATACCCAGAGGACCAGCATCTTTGGGTAATGGATTTTTTAACCGGAAGATCTTTGCGAGACAAGCTGCTGCGATGGTGCACTCAACAACGCGAAGATTGTAGCAGACAGGGGCTGTTACGTGCTTGTCCGAGGTGACAAACGATTGAGCGATGACAAAGGTCATTTCGGGGTCTGTGGTTGGTATTGTGACATTCTTGGCAGTAAGAGAAGGTTTGAAGGACACATAAAGAGCCGAGCCGCGAACAGGAAAGACGGAGGCAGATTGGTCCATCCTCATTCAAGTCAGCTCTGAGATCTGTGGTAGACAAACGGTAAGCATACCCTCCGGAATTTACACCCACTGCTCTCTCGGATACAATGGCCAGCTCTGTCAATTCCGTTTTGTCCACAGTTTCTTCCCCGTTTGCCTTCATGACAGCCAAAGCACTTGTACAAACAAATGCCGCGCTGCTGGACAAACCGCCTCCACTAGGAACTGTGCCATCTACTAAAACGTCCATCCCCACAGAAGTGAAATCTTCACCTCTTTTTTCCTGCAACAATTTCGATGCCCCTCTTATACCCGCCTTGAAATAATTCGTCCACTCATGTGTCGTAGCATCAATTGGTATTTCACCTTTCGCGGGTATCTCGAATTCTCTCGTAGGAAATTTTTCAGGATGTACATTTGTTAATCGAACCTTGGAGGGGCTCTGGTCCTTTGGGTGAATCGCAACCGCCATGAGGACATCCGCAGTGATAGCCATGGGTATTACTTCATATAGGGAATAGTCAATGTGCTGGAAACATCATTCAATCAGTATGGCAGTCTTGCTTGGTCCTTGTTGACTTGCCTACTTCGCCAATGATGTTCACTCTCCCAGGACTGCGCGATACGAAATCGGCAGGGCAGCCGTATGTCTGCTCGAATTTGGCGAGTAGGGACTCCCATCTTGATTTTTGGACGGGCAAAGAAGCTTCTGGGTAGATGTCTGCAAGAGAAGCCGCAGTTGGAACGGCCATTTTCCAAAGGATGGAGAGACTTTGGAGAACAAATGCACAATGGCGGGGTCAAGAGGGGGAGGACTTTGTTTGTGTTTGCGGGCTTCTTGAGCGGCGATTGGACGGGCCCAACTTGATCTTTTCTCTCGTCCCACTTATTGGTTTCTCAATGCTCAACACTCTCGCGGGTAGATCGCAGTGAGCTTTTGAGGTGACTTCTCAGTCTTACTGCAGAAAGCAGCGCTTCGCCTATGAGATGACTGAGAATCACACAATACCGCTTGATTCGATGAGCGGCATCGGATTGAGAACTGGAATTATGGCTACAGAAAGAATACGATTATTGATTGACTAATTCCGGCCCAAAACCTTTTAGCGATGGTCTTGGAGATGGCTCTTAACGATAGTCCTTTCACCGTGACTTAGGTTACGCATAGGGACAAGAGAATGTCTTTCTTGATTCGTCATTCTCGGTCAACGACTTCTGGACTTTGCTCATTCTCCTCCTTCTTCGAGCTAAGCAGACAAATTGTGCTGACGAACCAAAGTGTGCAGGAAAAGAAATCTTGGTGGGCGAACTGTGAACTGCATGCATGACCGGCCAGTGCTTTTCGAAATGTTGATCGAAATGCTTCTATCTGACAATACGGGCTTGAAAACGTTTCTGCCCCTATACCATCAACTAATTCACCAACCAGCAACCAAACGCATTCAAGAAACGCAACCTGGGAATGAGCACGGCAATGCTCATTAGATGAACTGGCGTCAGGTCTGGCTCTTGATGTCCTACATTCATAACAAACATCGGATGTCCTGCATTCACAAATGTGTCCAAGCGAAGCTTCTGGTTTGGCAATGCTTCTCTGCAGTGGTAAGTCTTGATACATTGCGAAATTCATCAAAGAAAAGCATTCACTTTCCATGTCACACGGCAATACAAGAAGTTCCCAACTGCCTCGATCGCAACTATACATACAAACATAGAATCGAGTGTCAGATACCGTATCTCTCGATTCTAATATATGGATGTCCGATTCGTCACTGCAGTTATGGTCATCAACCCTTTCCTTGTCCTCTTTGGCGTTCTCTTTGTCTTCCGGTATCTACGACTTGTTGTCAATCTAATCTCGTACTGCAGTCTTCGTGCGAAACAAGTGCCACTACTACCAGAATTCGAACCGAACGATGTAACGGTCGTAATCCCAACATGCTCCAAGATGGACCACGACCTCTTAAGGTGTCTTAGGACTATACGCGCTTGCAAACCAGCAGAAGTCATTGTCGTTTCTGCGCATGATCAAGTTAGCTCTGCAAAGGACTGCTTGAATGAGAACAGCATCGACAATGTCACGGTTATTGGAGCCTCACGCCTAAACAAACGCCAACAAATGATCCAAGGCCTCGAAAAAGCTGCGACTAAAATCACCGTCTTTGCTGATGACGACGTGTTGTGGCCAAATGAAGATTACCTCCGATACCTCCTTGCATGCTTTGAAGACTCGAGGGTTGGTGCAGCGGGCACGCTCCAAAGGGTCCGCCGAGGAAGTAATCCGAACATGTGGAATTTTCTTGCTATCTGCTATCTGGAGCGAAGAAACTTCAATACCAGTGCAACAAATAACATTGACGGCGCGGTCTCCACCCTATCGGGAAGGACTGCCGCATATCGGACATGTTTGATTCAGAATGAAGACTTCTACGAAGCTTTCCTGAACGATCAATATCTCGGTAAGGTCCTCAATACCGATGACGACAAATGTTTAACTAGGTGGATATACTCGCATGATTGGAAGATTGCAATTCAGTCTGACGACCGCGCCATTTTGGAAACAACGATGGAATTCAATCGCAAGTATCTAAGCCAGTGCATGCGATGGGCTCGAGTACATTGGCGTGGCAATTTTACGGTCATGCGGACCACTACTTACTGGTGGAAGAAGCATCCTTGGACATTGTACGCGGTATATATAGCTCAATTCCAGACTCCAGCAATCGTCTGGGACAGTGTCTTGGTTTGGACGTTCACAAGCGCCGTCGAATCGTGGTCTCTACCACATCGGTGCTGGGCTATTGGTGGATATCTGATCTTTCTTTTTCTCACCAAGATTGTGAAGATCATCCCTCATCTCTGTCGCTATCCCTCGGATGTCAAGTTTCTTCCTTTAGCAATCCTATTCAGCTATTTCCATGGCTTCATTAATATTTGGGCCTTGTTGACACTCGGTGAGGTACGTTTCTATACATATACAGAGCGTAGCCAAGCTTCTCTAAAAAACTAAGCGAGCAATGGGATATATAGACATGGGATATTTTAGAGATCAGAAGTCAAAGCGATCAATTTACAGCATGTGTTGCTTTTTCTACCAGCAATCTTGAACGACATTGCTATAGTCCCTAGTGTGTGGCACGAGCTGGACAGTGCGAAACGAGTATGACTCTGGCGAGAAAGGCTTGATATTTACAGACGCTCAATGGCCTGCAGCTCGCGAAACCTTCCTTTATTGATCCTCCGCCATCTTCCATTCTCGATGAAGTGTTCGTAAGCCAAACTGGTTACTGTGGTATAGTGTTTGGTCACTGGGTATAGCAACTTGTGAGCGTTTCGTACTAAGAAATCACACGACTACGTAACTTTGGTTGAGATGGAAATCATTTGTGCATGTATGCATGGCGATAGCGCGTGATATGATGAGGCCTCAATCTCGAGTTTCCACCATTCACTCAATGCCGACCACTGGGGGAAAGACAGAATTAAAAAGTGACAGCAGAATAATCTCCATTTGAGGGACACTCCGAGTCTTATTATATCAATATGATGCCTACGAGGCTGCTATTCAAAGAGCCTGTCGGTCGTCTCGTGATCAGTCCAAGTTCTTCTCTTCTCAGCTGCCGGTAACGATATAGCATCTATTTTTGATGAACCCCTACGAACCATGGTGTTACAGAACACGTTCCAGGAGACACAGAGAGAGAAATCGCTTCTACTGTTGACGAGTTATATTACGGTGGCGATGTTATTAATAGTCTTGAGAATTCTTGCTAGCGAGATTGGTTTAGCGACAGCTTCGATCTCTCCATCTTCTGGTTCAGACAACTTCCAGTGCCCAATATTGATAGGCAATCAGGCAATCGAAAGGACTAAATAACCTAGATAGTCATCAAATTGGAGGCTTTACTTTGTTCGGTAGTATGAGTATTGCCAAAAACGCTACGAATCCCAATGTGGTTATCATTAGCTCTCAAACCGTCATGTAGGGATAGGAAGTCGATATTGATGGGATGCCCATTTCCGTAGGTGCAAGTGATATTTTGATTGGCACTAGCTCCAGTATATCCATACTAATCCGTGGCTCTGACAGGTCTGTGGTCACAGCGATCACAACTATTGGTGATGAGGCTGTTGAGGCCAATCCCTACGATCCTAGAGCTGTCATAATTGGTGATATACTTATATTCAGATTAGAATCGCCATTGGATAATCGTTGAGCATAACCAGTGGGTCTTGATCAACCCTTCATTGTTATGCATGGCATGTTTGCATAGACGAAGCAAAAAACGTAGGTATTTCATGTGCGGCCACGAAAACCCCCATTAATACGTCCGAAGTAAAGATAAGGTAAGAAGAATGAGGTATTGGTATAAGGTTTGAGATGGATTCATGACAACCCATGGAGCAAGGGGCGGGCGTGATTGCGTGATCCATGAGTAACGTCGGAGTTATCCTTTGTAAATGCCGAAGTCGAGGTAGATTCAATGTCTAATCTAGTGACGTATTGATCGGAACGCTGCACACATTGGATGAAATTTTCACAAAATCTACGGGAACGCCAATTGACACATCCGTTTGTACATGTTCTGATCAAGTACCGTATTGAATTTGGGGAAAAGGCTACATCTGTTTCATTATGACACGAGTTTTACTCACAGGTGGGAGTGGGTTTATCGCTGCCCATGTCCTCGACACACTTCTTGAACACGGGTAAGATCATAGTTCATGTGAGAAGTTAGAAAAAAAAAATTACTGAATTCTTCAAAAGTCATAGCGTGGTCACAACAGTCAGGAGCCAAGAAAAAGCGGATCGTATTAAACATGCACATCCAAATGTTGGCAAAGACAAGCTTGATTTTGCCATTGTTGAAGACATTGGAAAAGAAGGCGCATTTGAGAAGGCGGTCCGAATAATCAGATCATGCAAGCTGCTTTGTATCTTGAGCTAACGCCATCTCTGTAGGTGATTAGCAACCCACCATTCGAGGCAGTCATTCATACAGCATCTGTACAGAGTACCCACGTAGCCTCGATCGTCATGAAACAAATCTGACTGTAGCTAGCCATTCCATTTCAATGTCACGGATGCCCAAAAGGTAAATTTGATCTTATGAGAGAAAAGATTAAATATTGACTGTGAAAGGATCTCTACGATCCAGCCATCATCGGGACGACGGATATCTTGAAATCGATCAAGAAAAGCGCACCATCTGTGAAACGCGTGGTAAAGTATTCCACTTTGTGAACACGCTTAAGTGACGCTCATACCTTTAGGTGATCACTTCAAGTTTTGCAGCTATCGTGAATGTGAGTAATATATTCGTGGTATGATGATCTCTGCTGATTGATGGTAGCCAAGCAAAGGCACATGGCCAGAGCATACGTATTCGGAAGCTGATTGGAATCCTCTCACACTCGAGGAGGGCAAGGCAAATGCAGCAAACGCATACCGTGCGTCAAAAACATTCGCGGAAAAAGCAGCCTGGGAATTCCTAGAAAAGGAGAAGCCGAACTTTGATGTTGCTACAATGAACCCACCGCTTGTGCTCGGCCCCATAGTCCATTATCTGAACTCGCTTTCCAGTCTCAATACATCAAACGAGCGAGTTCGTGATATGATTCAGGGCAAGTTCAAGAATGAAATTGCGCCCACGGGTACCTTCATCTGGGTTGATGTGCGAGACCTAGCTTTGAGCCACGTAAAGGCGATTGAGAGCCCAAGCGCCTCGAACAAGCGGTTCTTCATCACGGCTGGCTATTTTTCTAATAAGCGAATGGCCGAGGTTTTGCGCAAACACTTTCCTGAGTATGCCTCGCAGTTGCCCACAGAGTCAACGCCTGGCGGCGATTTTCCAGAGGAGGGCATTTTCAAAATCGACAACAGTCGCGCAAAGGAACTCCTAGGGATCGAGTTTCGATCATTCGAGGACAGTCTAGTAGATACGGCGAAGAGCTTAAAGGCAGTCGGGGTCTAGGTTTGAGATCGAGATGCAGACATAGGATTGAACGCTCATAGATTAGAAGCTGTTGGCCAATTAGCCTGGGACCTGTGTTCGGAAATTGAAATGAAAGTGTGAGAGAGAAATTTGTTCAGATTGTTGAGCTTGAACTTTGATACGTCATGGGCATTCAGAAGTTATCGTTTAGTTGTAATAGCATCACGAAGATTCGAATGATCGAGCTGTCGAGTATTACATACCTTCTATGGAATCGTTTATACGTTCATATTCAAAGCTTGAGTGGAAAAATCTCACAATGTGCTCACTCAGAACACAAGCTAAGTGAGAAGTGGGTAGGCGTTGCCGGGGACACGATTTCCCGGAGCTGCCCCTCCAGGTGCTGTGTTGTCGCTCTCCGTCGTTCCCAACTTCTAAAGGAATTACGTTCGTCGCCTAAACTTGAATCGTCCTCTTGTCGCTCACGAGTCGCTTGCGACTATCTCGCGTTATCTCTAGAAGGCTTCCCACGATACAGATCATTATTCACGATGCCTGAACGACGTAAGATCCATCCCTTACTCCTATCTATTCCATAGAAAAGTGTGGACACTTGCTAACAGGACTCTCTTAGCCCCTTTAACTGCGTACGAGCTCGAAGGATGTATGCTATAAGCAAAACTCGACATGGGGTTCCACTGCGACTGCGAAATGCTGACACATTTGAGTTATTCAGTTGGCATTGTCCGGCAATTCTACCAACTCTTCGATAACAATCGAGCCAGCGTCAGGGATGCCTATGTCCGTTTTTACCCTCAACACCCTCGCTGTAGGAATTGCTGCTTATAATAGATCAGCGAGAGAATTCAGTGCTCACGTGGCAAGGAGAAAATGTTACTGGCACGGTCGAAATAATGAAAAAAATCGAGGTCCGTTTAACACTTCGTTTTGATAATGTCAAAAGCTTATATCACGTTACCAATCATAGAATCTGAGTTTTTCGAGGATCGAGCACAGCGTACAGATGAGCGAGGGTGAAGATCCGAGAGATTCGATGTCGGTCCAGCAGCTTGCCGAAGGAAGTCTGCTTGTTCACGTGGTTGGGAGACTATTGGTATGGATTTTAGCTTCATTGCCGCCTGGAGACATGATGCTGGAATGTTGTGACTAATTACTAGAGTATAGGCTGATGAAGAGAGAATACCACTACCCTTCACAGAAACGTTCGTATGGATGACCGACGCTCAAGGAGGAAAGTATGTACTGAGCGACACCTTCCGGCTTCTGGTGTAAATCTCGCTTTAGGATTAAGATGCGTCGTTAATTGCCCAGAGGTGGTCGTCCGAATGCAAGATTATTGGTTCGCTGGATTGTTAGATCCAAAGTGCCTTACAAGTTCTTCTAGTGAAGCTCACATTCTCGAATTTTTTGTGAGTAGGAAAAAGAGACATCCTTTTACTTTTCTGCTATGATTGTGTGGATCGATAGATAAATACCTTCCATGATATGAAAATCCTCTCATATCAATGTTCGAAACTTTGTCAGTGGCGCGCTCCCAATATTCTTAGCAGTTATTGGCTGCCCTTGTGACGCTGCGCCTGCACGTATCCAGGAGGCCACCCAAATGTCGGGTTCAACCAGGAATATTGAGTGGACGAGACGCTGTCTCAGCTGGAAGAGGTATGTTTGCTTTTTCCCCCCCCCCCCTGCCGTACAAATCTGCCTTAGCACTGTGCCACATCAATAGGCAACGAGCCAGCGCCTATATCGTGTACTCTTCAAATAGTGTCTATCATCCCAAAATGTGGTCCACACCTCATCTCATCTCTCTTTCTACACCCACAAGAGAAAAGAAAAAAGCGAACCAAACATGCCTATACCGACGATATCATCCATAGGAGATATTCTTGCCATAGCAGAGTTGGCATTCAAAACCGCAAAAGCTCTCGACGATAGTAGAGGATCAGCAAAAGAATATCAAGATATTGTTAGAGGACTCCTGGGCGTTCAAAAATCCCTTACAGAGCTTCATGCTCTTTGTACTTCACTAGACCGGAACGCACCATACATTCAGCTTAGCGAAGCTATCCAGCAAGAGGTTGAAGATTGTCAAATCTTGTTGAAAGACTGCGAACAAGGGATAAAAAAGTTCGACAAGACTCTCAGGGTAGGTGGAAGTGGGAGCAAGTGGAAGGATGTCGTATCCAAACTCCGTTGGACGCTTTCGCAAAAAGGATTTGTCTCCGAAATCACGCAGCGCTTCCAAACCCGCATTAGTTCCATCGAACTCTTGGCAACGACTTTACAGCTCATAAAGACGGATATCAGCGATGCCAATCTCTACGCTCGCTTCGACGAGATCGAGAGGAATATATCAGAGGCTCGGCATGACAATCTGTTGACCTCGCTCAAGGACGAGATCAGACGTAACAATACCTTGATCGAACAACAGGCGCGTTCGTTTTGGTGGCTTACTCTACCTAATGCGCGGAGGGTTTGTTCTGACTTATTCGATAAGCTCCGTATGATTGCAGCTGTGGGCCAAGAGACGTTACTAGAGGTAAAGAGGATTAGTGCCCAGGTTCCGCGGCCTGTTCAACCTTGGTCTGATCAGCCGGCATTACTGGACGATCCGTTTCGGCGAATTGTGCCAATACCCATCGAATTCATTACTTCTTGGGAATTCTTTGATACCTTGATGGATAACAGGTTTGAAAACCTGCCTGGGGCAAAAATGATCAAGCAGCGAGACTACATCTTGGAAGATGCCAACTCCCTACAACGCTTTCATCGGTGGAAACCCTGGGAAGCAGCTTTCCAGCCTGGCAGAACTGTGAAGATGAGCGTAGTGTTGAATGGCATTACGGCACCCAGACGAGCATGCCCCTCTTGTCAGGCCGAAGAACAAGGTTGCTCAGATGAACAGCTTGATTGGTATGGAGGACGTTCTAAGAGCATGTGTATACCAATGTGCAATTCGCTAACTGAGCAATAGCAAATCATGCGGTCTACAATATCAGCGACTGGTTGAAGATGTTGTTATACCGACACGCCTTGCATCACAAAACTACAGGGACGAGAAAAATATCCACCACAAGAATAATTTCAGGCATCGGAGACACGAAAGGACCGCCGTTGAGAACCCGACCAAGCGGAAACTCTGGGATATCGATCCTGAGGACAACCAAGTCAGGAAATTTCGTCGCATACGTCTCGTTTCAACTGAAGATACAAAGGTGACTGAAAGCGACTCTCGCCCTCTTGCGCTTCCGAGTCAATCATTCACGGCCAATTCCATACTCGCCAATTGCCTATGCGGGTTGACTGAGAGAGTGATTGATCTCGAGGATTACATCCAGTGTACTTTATGTGGCAACTATCAACACCTCCGATGTCATAGGATACAGTCATGTCCAGACCATGATTGGCGCTGCTTGCGCTGTTATTTTATCGTCAATGGACAGCGTGATTGGAAGGATTCTGGGAGGCGGTGTCCTTTTCTAGGCTGTGGTTTCCAAAGTATTGACCGCATGTTTATCGGGGAATTCGAGGGCCAACTCTTGCATCTTCTCTCACATGAAGATATTGAGGTTGCCTGTACATTTTGCGATATCTCGGATGATGAAAAACGCCCAAGCTTTGCACATGCACGAGTCTATAGAACGCATCTTGCACTCGTTCACGGTGCCGATGTCTTGAACACACCCTTACCCCGTTCAATGACGCCGAGATCATTTCCTCAAGTACCTGAAGAGGAGCAGATGACATCTGATGCATGCTGCAGTCTCTGCAAGCTGAAGCTCACCTCGTTGACGGAAGCAGCAGACCACGTTGAAATTTGTGCTGCCCGGACCATTGTACATCGTGGTTATGATGCATTGCTTATGAACGATAGAATGGTTGGTCGTCTCGACTATTTGATCACGAAAGACATCAACATACCCAGCTCGGACGAAGTGTTAGAGCGTAAGATAAAGCTTGGTTTCTATAAGCCAATAGAGACCGACCCAGTGACTGGCTTGCCGCGTGGCGTGGACCCGAATTCCATGCTCTACAAGCTGACCCAGCCTGGAACTCCAAACACAAACGGCCTGGATTCTTTGTTCAATCCAAAGAAAACTCAACGCCTGATATCTAACGAAAGTGAACAGTGACTTTGTACGGCATAAACTCGAAAGAATTACCACTTCCTTGGGCTTTGGTGAGCTCGTCTCCATGAACACGTCGCGTTCAGGTATGATTATGACTTGAGAGTGATTGAACTCGATCTTTTAGTCGTTCTGGAACATGGTAGTATTGGTACGACATGGGTTTGACGGTGAAGGTTATTCGACATCATTTGGGTGCTCATCTAGTTAGTATTTTCTCTTTGTAGAACATCATATATCACAATATGATAGGACCGAGGTTTGGAGTTTTGGCTAGAATATAGATAGCCTGTTTTACTCTTCGGTATTCTACTCATCAATGTATGAATCGACACTACCTAATAACAAATGATCGAGAGGCATTGCAAGTCTACGTGGTGAGGCTCATGTCTTTCGTCAGGCTGTGGCTGGGGTTCGGAGCTGGCAGGCATACGGACAAAACAGGTGGGACCACACAACCCGCGTTTCCCCATCAACCCCACCAAATTTACTAGTAAACAGTGGGAGCTGCTGGGCAATTCCACCCACATACCTTGCTTTCATCTGTTTTCAAAATTGATTTCGTCTCATTTAACCATGATGGTAAGCTGCAATTTTAATGGCCATATTGACACACGTGAATTGCTAACATCTGATTGTGAGCTGCTATCTCGTCAGCCAAATAAGGTCGTTCGTACACCTCATTGATCTGCTTTAAAGCAAACATTCGAAATCGAAGATAATTATTCACCATTTCATCGTCGATCCAAATATGAAATCCTTCAAGTATTGAATTATCCTCGTTCTACCGCCTATCGCCACCTGAAGGATCCAACTCCTCGATATACAGATCCAATGACGAATCCAGGACGTCATCGAATCCTCAATCATACATTTCTCACAGCCATTCTTTGTTGGATCACATTCAATTTCGAACACCGTATTTTGACGCTGCCGAATATGTGTATGCAACTGAACCTACCCTGTTCTACTCGTACACTGAAGAGACGACTTGCTGAACGAGGCTATCACCGCTATAAAGCATGCTGGGGATGATACATCAAATCTGTATCAAAACAGAAGCGAATTGATTTTATTAGACAGTATTTCAGCTGGAATGATGAGAATTGGAAGCTCGTACATTTCTCAGATGAGACTCATTTTGCTATTGGCCAGGAGAATCATTATTGGATTATTAGGCACTATTGGTAGCGCTGTGAACCTGATTGTATACAATTCAAATCTCAAAGAAACAATATCACATTACATTATTGGGCTGCTGTTGATTGGAATTTCAAGACTGAACTGTATTTATATTGGGATCAAGAAAAAACTGGAAATCTCACGTAAGAATAGTATATGGAGATTTTGGATAATATCTATCTACCTGCTCTTCATACACATCAAACTGCTCTACCCAAACACCTTCGAAAGCATATCGTTCTTGAAGAGGATGGAGATAATGCTCATGGCAATCGCTCAAAACAGAATTCTGTCAACAATTTCAAACAACAGCATAGAATCAAATCGTACATAAACTGTCCGTACAGCCCTGACTTCAGTATTATTGAGACGATATGGAGGATTATCAAACAGCGAATTCGTACGAACCACTGTGACAGCCTCATATAAAAACAGTTTATCAGAACCATTCGTTATGAATGGAATCAGCTGAATCAAGACGAGATCAACAGACAGATATTGATCATACAGGACCGTTTACATATTTGTTTGAATAATCAAAACCTCTCCACCAAATTTTAATAAGACGAAAATTTAACTAACTGATCAAATTGCTTTATTTTTTATTTATCTGTATATGAATTAAATGTGTTGAGGTGGAGCAGCCCGACAGCTCCCACTGTTTACTAGTAAATATGGTGGGGTTGATGGGGGAACGCGGGTTGTGTGGTCCCACCTGTTTTGTCCGTATGCCTGCTGGCTAGACCCTGATTGACGCTTGCCTCTTCCAGACGAGAGAGCGGCCAAAGCTGTCAGACGTGAACGCTCAAACAACTCTCAGGCACCTGGTGATCCATCTAATAAACACTGTTTCTATAACTCCTGATTTCTCATAACGACACCTCATCAAATCATCTCGTCCGAACTGACCCATCTTGGCCATTCTTGAATCGTTCAATTTGCTTTGCGAATAGCCAGCTATACGAGACGGCTGTGATTCTCAAACAATCTTCCTTGCGGCGTGCGACGTCTTGCGACCCAGCCTTCCAAAAGGCCTTCAGCTTCCAATCAAGTGTAGCAGACCTTCAAAAGCATAGACCGGCACAATGACGCTTGCAGAGGAGTTTAGGTCACGAAATTTCAGTGAGTGCAAGTCTGAAAGAATCAACGGTGATCCAATTCTAATGCACATCATCTACAGGTATATACGCACAATGGTCAGTCCACAGCCTTTGACACCAATCGCTTGCGCCTCTGTCATTTTTTGGAAAAGCCCGCGCTCGCCGCGACACACTCTTGGAATTGAGTCCCCACGCAAGGCTGCGCATGCCGTGACAATAGTCTCGCCTGACATGCTGAATTAAAGTGAACGTGACGAATGGCTGATGGCAATCATAGGACGGGCATATTGTGTATGTTCCTTTGCTTTGCTTTGGGCATTGCAAACATCTTCCACATTGGCGCACTGGTCATTATATTCAGCATCATTTGTCTGTGAGTACAAAAGTTTTCAGGACACTGCAGTGCATTTGGCGCCGCTCTACCGTAGATCCGATCAAATTCGCTAATACAATTGCTTTTCTTGTAGAGTGTCGGCCTTTGTGATCCTTTTCCTCGAAATCCCTCTCCTGCTTCGAATCTGCCCGACATCAGAAAAATTTGATACATTCATCCGGCGCTTCGAGACCAATTTTATGCGCGCTGGCATATATGGCGTAATGAGTCTTGTCCAGTGGCTCAGTCTGCTTGTGAAACCAAGACCGACCAGCTTGATCGCCGCTGCTGTTGTTCTCCTGATCGCGGCTGCATTCTACGCCCTGGCTGGCCTCAAGGGCCAAGGTTTTGTCGGAAGCAAGACATTGGGAGGACACGGTGTTGCGCAGATGATTGTGTAGGGGGTAACGGGTAGATGAAATGAAAGCGTGTAATGAAGATGTCGAGGCATCAGGCCCCTCGACATCAGGGTGCGTCACAGCGTGCGAAGAGCATTGGAGGCTCTTTATGAGAAAGTAGATATCTTTTATCTTGTATTCTTCGTTCAGAAATAGCGCAATGGGGCGTCAAGGCGATTCAAAATAGCCCGTGGAGGGTAATGGGTACTCTCGAAACGAGTTCAATGGGAATCAATTCTGTTCCGCCGATGGTAACCGACCGTCCACAGCATATTTGAGCCGCAAGGAAAGTGAAGGGTGCATAATGTCCTGGGAATTTCAAGGTACCCGTAGAAGCTTACGGCGGCAACGGCCTGTCACACATATTGCGGGGAACCGGTGGCAAGGGCGCATCGGATCGATCACATTTTCAAACTCTCCAATCTTTTGGACATGTTGAGAAGCAGTTTTGATTACGTGCGTGTGCGAGGTAATAATGTGACGTGCAGAGTGGAGGCTGCATGTAAACAGACAGCTCGACCGTGGTCAACTGGATCAACAAATGCCGCACGAACTCACTGCTGGTCCAATGATGGCTGGCCGAGTGTCGATCGTGAAGAGCGTCTGATCCGCCGCAAAACCCAGACAGGCTTAGACTCGAGGCGTTGCATGCATCCATGGCTTTTTGCTTCCACCGCCATAAGAACCAGACGCTCCTGTTCCGTGGGCATTTTGCCTTGTTTGTGGCCTCGTGCCAGACTTGTTCTCCGTTTCCGTTGACTGTTCTTGTTTCCTTTTGCTGCTTCCTATTTCTGCTTGAATTGATCAAGGTAAGCATTGAGCTCAGAGTACCTACCTGCTACATTCCTTGCATCATAAAGAGCTCCCCTTGGGTCACTGAACATGTAAATCACGACATCACCGGCCATTGAACCATGCTCCCTATTTCTAGAGTGATGCTCTTCGTGGTCAATGCTCACTCTTTGCTGTTCGCTTGGTAATTGCATGAAAGCTAATGAAAAAAAGGTCCAACCAAGTGCAACAACTTCCTACCCAGGTTCATACCATTTGTAGCTTCCTTTTACAACCACCATGTCGGCTCCCATCGTTCCTGCCCGCCCTGCTCGCTCGCAGCACCCGCCGTCCCCTCTTCAAGCCCAAGATATACCAATAGTCCCTCCTCGTCCTTCTCGTCGCAAGGATATGTCCGTGTCTCCTGCAAGAGAACACTACGCCCGTTCCCCTTTGAACGAGACTCCACCAGTATCAATGCAGCCCAACAAAGTCTATAGCCAGAGCAACCTCTCTGCCTCCAATCTTCCTCCACGCCCACCCAGTGTTGAGCATTTGCCTTCCATAGGACAGGAGGGCCTTGAATATGCAAGTCTGTCCCGTGAAGTTACAAATGAGAGCGTTGGTAGTGAGGCACCTCAGCAAACAAGCAATATAGCTGGAGACTTACCTCTGCATGCTCCAAAAGCGTCGGTGCCTTCATCAACGGCTCAGTCAAGAATTTCAGGGGTCACTCGTACAGATTCGCACACCGCTGCCGCTGTCGGCATTGGCAAAGCTGAAGAGGAAGATGTTGAAAGATCACCGTCCGCTGGCCATTCCCTAAAAACCAGGACAAGCTTCAATCGCTCGAGCTCTACTTTGCCGACTGAACGTCCTGGCTCGGGCCGTCCATCGTCGACCTTTCATGATGACGAGGAGCATGGCATTCCCGAAATCGGTCGGCAAGTTCCCATGTATCCAAACGCTGGAGATGTACAAGCTCCCACCCCTCAGCCAGTTCAAAGCAGCCATTCAACCGGTATTGGTTTCTTTAATGACTCGAGTGCACCCGGCACTCGGAGCCAAAGCAGTCATGGTCGTAGGCGGAGTGCGCAATTTAGTCAGCCGCCTGGTAGCTACGGCCTGCATGGACATGGAGTGGCCCCTCAAGACCAATTCGAAAAGGATTGGTACAACAAGCATCCGGATGCTTTGCAACGTGAAGAAGGGGAATATGGACCAAGTCTTCACACTCCACGAAATGAATGGGCTCTCAGCAGCGAAGAATTGAACAAGCTTGTCCAGGAGACTGGCAAGGTTGACGCAGGGATGGGTATGCTAATTAATACAGCAACCTTTTGGAGACATACTGATCAAACCTGCAGCTACATCTTCAAAAGCCACGAGTGTGCCTAATGAAGAAATTGGTTATCTAGCGTCCGAAGAGTATACTTCTCGCACGACTTCTCCACGACCTCCTACATCCGCTGTCAACCGTCATCGTCTAAGTGGGTCACAGACTTATGCTGAGTCACCTCTTCGAGAGACGAGCTTTCCCATCGGCACTTCTAGTCATCCAAAGGAGGCAAAGAGCGCTGAATCTGCCGTAGAAAGTGAAGATGATATTGTTCACGTTGACCCGCCTGCACATCCTCGTAACAAGATCCACGGAGGAGGCTATGATCCACCCACTGAGGACTTGGGGCCTCTTGGAGGCAACACTGAAGAGTTGGGAGGCTGGATTGTTGAAAAGGGTGAAGGCGTGCCAATTTTGGCCTCTGATGAAGTAGCAAAGAATCCAGAGGCAGAACATATGCAGCCAGCTGTATCACCTGAGCAAGAAAGAAATGAAGGCACCTATTATGCAGGACTTGATTCAGAAGGACATCCACAATATCAGAGTGGGTGGAGAAGTAGTAGCCGACCAACAAGTAGACCTTCCAGTCGACCATCGAGCATGCACGGAGCCCCTCCGAGCTTTTTGAGATTTACTCCTCACGAGGAATTTGAAGCTGGTGGGACTCCACTTGAAGAAATCGAGGAATACGAGCCTTTGTTCCCAGAAGATGAGAAGGACGAGAAGAGAAAACCAGGGACGCTAGCTACTAAGTCGAGGAGACCTGATCTCGCCCGCCACCATTTCCCAAGCCAAGATACTTGGGAGGATACACCAAGTAGTCTTCAACTCGAAACGACTGTGAAGAGCCCGCAATTACCTGAAGAGAAGCCCTCAACTATCGACAGCAAACCCGCAAAAGTATTCGAGCCACCAGAAGCTGAGCAGTCTCGCAAAGGAGACGCTAGCGCAGAAGACCGAGCAGCACTCATATCTGAGCAGACCAGACAATTTGCCAAATCTCACTTCAAGCCTGACTTGATACAAGAGCTTGGAAGTGCTGGCGATCGCCCGGGACTGCAGCCCCGGTTTCCAAGTCAAGACATCTGGGAGGACACACCTTCAAGCGCATATCTTCAGACCACTGTCGGATCTCCCCAAGTTCAAGATGACGTAACAAGTCCAGTAGATGCAAGGCCGACTGAACAAGAGAAAGCCAAACCCATGGTTCCTGAGCGACCTGCTCGTTCCAAGGCTGGTGCAGCAATTGCGGCTGGGAGGGCGGAGAAAAAAGACGGCTCACCAACTGAACGGAAACCACCGATAATCCCCGACAGGCCCAAACCAGTCGTACCCGCACGACCTACAAAACATACCACAAAAGCGGAAGAGGCTGCTGCAGATACTGCACCTTTGACAAAAACAACATCTGTCGGAAGCGACACCTCTAGTACATCTGCTGCTGTGCCTGACAAGGTCAATGTTGCCAAGCTTAAGCCAGCACCGCCTGCTCGTCCTGCCGCTGGGAGCAAGATTGCCGCGCTCAAAGCGGGATTCATGAGTGACTTGCAAAATAAACTATCCCTTGGTCCACAACAAGTCAAGAAGCAGGAAGAGGAAGAAAACGCTGCAAGGGAGGCAGAAGAGAAAGAGAAGCAACCGCTCAGTGATGCCCGTAAGGGTCGTGCACGCGGTCCTCAGAGACGAAAACCGGCCGCCAGCCCAGCTGCCACGTCCACAGCTGAATCTCCTGATTCCAAAAGTGTCTGTACCCTTGCACCTACGACCACTGTATGGGCGATCGATGATGAACAAGGCCTTCTAGACGTTCCATCCTACACCGCAGTCGAAGTCTCTACTCACATCACGTCCGCTTCCAAGCCTCAAGCCCCACTCAATGAACCCGTCGGCCATGACGCACCCTCGAAACCTCTGTCCGAACAGCCAATCCCTCATTCCGAGAAGAGCGATCCTCTCGTCACGCACGCCACCACGGCCGCTACCGCCGAACCAACTACTGCATCTTCCATCACCGCAGCTCTTGACCCTTTACCAGCCGGGGAGCCTTCGCTTCCGCGTGCCGTCCCGTCGACGCTGGCGGGCGAGGATGAACCCCTGGCGAAGGAAGTCGAGCAGGAGCAGCAGCGAGACGAGACGACGCAGACTGGGCAAACCGAAATAGAGATCTCGAAGGCAGGTGAGGATCCGAGTGTGGAGAAGCTGACGGCGTTTGTTGGGGGGAAGGCTAGAGAGGAAGGCACGGTCTTGGTGAGTGGTGACGGGACAGCGGAGACAGAGGAAGCAGGACAGGCCGCATGACATGTAGAAGAGCCTGGGGTGGCCAGGAGGCATGAGGGGTGTTGACTTGTTGCGAACATGTATAAACTTTTGGTGGGTTCGCAGCTGGACTGGCGAGTTGAACTGTGCAGAACTAGCGGTCAGGAACGTCTGTATCGTTTCGGTGTAAAAGATTTCATCGGTGTAGACTGTTTAAACAAAAGAGTTTGAGGATTGCTCCCTGCTCAGCGGAGTTTTGTAGTGCGACATGGAAAAGCAAAATGGAGCCATCTGTCCGTCTTCTCGCCAGTCTCTCCTTAAAGTTTACAAAATACTTTCTGCCAAAAACCTTTTCATTCACTTCGATATAAACGCATTGATAGAAATGAAGAAGAGTTGATACTGGCCAAATCAGAGCAACAGCTACTTGAATCTGCAAAGGAAATTTTCCACCAGTTTTCATATCGGATCCGAATATAGTAAACACAACGCCAAGGGATATGTACTGGCGTACGTAGTGAATTACGTGGGAGCTAAGCTCGCCAACTTAGTGGGGATAAGGAACTTAGTAATGACAGCTGCATTAATCTGAAGGTAGTCTTGTTCTATGTTAGTTGATGTCAACAGACTTTAAGCATCAAAAGAGGTATTCACTCGATTTGATACTTGTTTAGTTGGTCTTAGACAGGGGTTACAAAAAAAAATCGCTACCCCCTGTACTACACTTCCGTTTCTAACTGACGTACGCTTCACACAGGTATCAGGAAGATAGCGAAAGCGCTGTTCAACACAGCAAATAAGCCGGGATGACTAGAAAAAGAAAAGAGTAGTGTAGACGAGATCTGAAATGGCACCGGAAAGCAGTGATGAGGAGCTGGGCATCCTCCTCGGATGGTCCCCTAAGTATACTCTACGCCCACTGGTGGAGGATATTCTAATACAATGCCCTAGAATACTTTGTTTTCCCATTGGTATTTAATTTTGCAATTTTTTTGGATGAAAGGTCGTCGCGCCACTCGGGTTGGCGAACATCAGTATCAAATTCTGCTTGATAGGTGTTTATCTTCGCTTTTCACTGCTATTGACTCGATAACAAAATAAAGCTGGATTGATTCTTAATGGCGACTGTGAATTGGTCAAGAAAACCTCTTGGTGTGGACGAAGATCAAGTACTTCGGCATATTGCAGCAACTAGGGCTAGGTATCATAAAGGAATACGTCGCCTTCAAGATCTAATATCTCCGCTTTAGGTCCCAAGTCCGCCGGTTCGAGTTCTCTTGTAACGTCCGCCATTGCATAATCTTCCTCCTCTTCCTCCTCTTCCTCCTCTTCCTCTGCTAATCCTCCCTCTCCTCTTGTCCAGAATGATTTCCAAATGACCTTTTCCTTCAATTCTGCTTCATTAGTTATATTACTCCGTGCAAACCATCGAAAATGAATCTTCCGGTATCGTATGGCATAAATTTGCTCTCCTTCTGCGAAATATCGGCCCAGATTTTCTTTTCCCCTTTTCCAGCCCGAGTCGATCTGCAGATCAAGCAAGTCTCCTAGTGAAATTGGGAGACCAGTCGCCGCACCTAGTGTAAGCTCGCCCGGTATTGTCGCATTCCCGCCTTGGGCAGACTCATCATAGGAATGCTGCTGTAATCTGGCATCCAGCAACGTTTCCAAACCTACAACAAAGTAAACAGGGCGACGTCGCAAATGCGCCTTTTCAAGGTACTGTCGAGCTTTTAATGATGAGGCGCATATGCGCTCGAAGACCGTCTGTGAATTTGCGAGCGTGTATATGGAGCGTCGAATGGTATTCACATGTGTCTGCTTCACGGACTGCTTTTCAGTGTGGACACCTAGCAGCTTTGTCAAGGTAAGGCCCAATTTGGAGCCGCTGCTCTTAGACAGTATGTGCTCAAAGTCATAATGATGTTGGACCAAAACATCTCGTGGAGATATGAGCGGCTCATCAATCTCTGACGGTGCGGACGCAGCCAACGGATCGAAGAAGTCTTGTTCGGGCGAGTTCGGAAAAAGAATGAGCCGCCCGAGATCCACCGCCGCGGAAGACAGCAGCTCCCGTACAATGACACTCATCTGTAATGGTGGAGAAGATGACACACTCCTCTACCGTAGAACGATAGGTATTGAAACAAATCTGATGAGCGTACAAAATATAACACCTTGGCCTATAAAGCCGCTGCTTATTCTCATGTCGTCTGGTCTGGATCATGGAAAGCCTTGTTTTGGCCCCCATGTAGCGAGGCTGAGCCAGCAGTCTCAGCCTTGTGGAGGCAGAAATCGCGCTGTGCAGGGCAAGATGGACTTTACCTGAATCGAACGGTCCTCCAGAATGAGGGTTATGAAGAGAAATAGGCTCGACTGTGGCTACCTTATAGCTTACCCAGAGATATTGGGATAGGCGCGCTTGCTAACTTTTCTCTGGATAAACATTAGGCATTGCGCATGCACGATATCTTGAAAGAGACTGCTTCTAATATCTTCAAAGCATTCACAACGAAGGAAAGGGTCATTGCGTTCTATGCCTATACTTGACAGCATAGTAATCCATTCAACCCCGTGGTAGCGTTGTCTTTGGGCGCATTGTGGATAACATTCGTCAGGAACAACATGAACGACTCGAACTGGCTTAGCCTCCTTGAAGATGGCAAATCGATAATTGAAGGTCCTCTAGCTTCCCTGGCTACGCAGTCCAGTCGAAACACTGATGAGCTTAACATGGATACAGGGTCGACTGATAAAGTGATTGATTTCTACACAAAGTTCCTGAACCAATCTCAAGACGTATTGCCACATGATCACGCAATGTTGTTCATCTGCCGCTGGCAGATATATACCATGAGATACGAAAAGTTCCGCAGGATGGAGAATCCGGACGTCCTGGGTGACCTTATTGAATTAGGCTGGACTGTCTTTGTTGAAACACCGATCAAGAATACGCTACATTCTGGTCCTCAGTTCCACACCATTTGTTACCGACAAGCATGCCTCCTTGGTTATCTTTATGACCATTTAGGTTTCCCCAAAGATCTTGACCTTGCAATTAACCTCTGCAGGATGGCCATTGCATTGACAACAACATCCGATCCCGAGTGGATGGATTTGTCCTGCGAGATGGGTCGTCTGATAGGCGCAAAAGCAAGATATTTCAATGATGTGCGAATGCTGGACGAAGCGATTAGCATCGCCGAGAGGTGCCTGAGCTTGATGCCAAGTCTTTCATCACAATGGCTAATGGAGTCGAGTAATCTTGCAGCGAGGCTCTGCGAAAAGTACAAAATGACAGGGAGAAACGAGGCCGCAGACGAAGCCTTGCGCTTTTCACAGAGAATACTTTCAAAGGGTGATCCGAATGCTCCTTATTATTCTGGAGTCTTGAACAACCTGGGCTTCACTTTCTCAGAGCGCTTCGAAAGGACTGGTTTCCAAAACGATCTGGAACAAGCTATTCGAGCAACGCGGCTAGCCTTGGAACATACGGCTTCCAGACCGCATCCACAGACACGACACAATATGCGAAAACTACTTTTCGAAAAATACAAAACGACACAGGATCTGGAAGTTCTGCGTCAATGTGTGTCTGTGGCAGAGGATGCCGTCAGTTCATGCACACCAAACAGCTTAGCGTTATTTCAAGCACTTGTTGAGCGCTCGAACATTTGCCACGCTTTGTTCAAAGAGACGTTCAATGAAGAAGACCTGTCCAGATCCTTCGACTTTACTGTCGAAACGGCAAAGCTGATCCCCCCAAAGGAAAATGTTCTATGGTACCAATTCCAGAGCCGAGCTGGCGAACTTGCTACTTATCAGTTCTTGTATACACGTAATCTATCGTACTGGATTTTGCTTTTGCATATAGCTATCTCTTTGATCGATAATACAAATGCAGAATCGCTCCCAGATGAGCTTCGAGAACGGGATCATCGACAAAAAGTACGATTGAGAGTCAAGACTCAGTTAGACTCCTTCATGGACGATGCCACGACAGACGAAGATAAAGCGCAATTGGTAGAAAGAATGTATGAGATGTATGAGCGAATCGCTGAGAAGCATTTTATCGGCACCAAATACAAAAATGTCCGAGTTCCCGAACCAAGGAGTTTTCTTGGTACCGTAGAGCTGATGTTTAATGGAGTTGCCGAGGAATCCTTCGAAATTTCCAAAATCATGCATGCAGCCCAAGAGCATTTCAACAAACTACATCCTCACGACTCACACAAAGTTCATTTCTGGCTACATTCTACGCCTCCGACCAAAGAGCAGAAGGAGGCTTGCGAGTCTGGCGATGTAAAGGAGAGCATTCCGAAGACGAGTCTGATACAGCTCAGTCAAAGACTAAGACGAGAAATTGAAACTGAGGAGGACGAAGCTGTGTTGACGCATTTGCACACATCTGCCGAAACGGCTCTGCAATCGCATCCTACACATACGCCAGGATACGTGGACGTGGTCAAGACCAGTGTAGAAGTACTTGCGAAGCTCTTCACTTCTACCGGCCGCGTAGAGTATGTTGGACAGCACATCCAAAAGATGGAGCTGCTCCTAGATTTGCTGGAGAAAGCAGAGAAATCGAGGCTCAGCGGCCTTCTAAATGGACAGTCGTGCTCGCTAACAGACTTTGGAGAGGCAAAAGATTCGACTCATAAAGCCATTGAGCTGAAATTTAGCAATCAGCCTGAAAGAGCAGAGTATCGATTTCAGCTCGCTCTGGCTCTTAGAAAGAGATACTTACTTTGTGGCGACCCTAAGGATATTGAAGAAAGCGTCCGGGCAGCAAAAACGGCAATGGCCTTGTTCAGGAAATCATCGGCTCAAAAATATCTCAGCATGTTCGCTTTAATTCTTCGAGCCAGTTTTCATCAAAATAATGCGATAGATGATCTCAACAGAGGCATAGAATGTCTTGAGCAGATACTACGCTCATGCGATGAATTTGAGGATAGCGACAACATCCGCATATCAACCATCTCCAACTTGAGCCTTTTGCTCCGCGACCGATACTCGGTAAAGCAAACGGTAGACGACCTGGCTCGGGCGATCAAAATCAGCAGAGAAGTATACGAGCAACTTGCTCTTAGTTCTACAGGGAAATGTACGCCATCTGCGGAGTTAGGGCTAGTAGCAAATCTAGCGCATGATCTAGCAGAGAACTATTCTCGTGTGGGTAATCTCAAAGATCTGGATGAAGCGGTCTCGATTTCCAAAAGATTACTTGATTCCATTCCATGCAACCAGCCAGAATTTTTGGCAATTGTGAATGACTTGTCTTCTGTTCTTTTACAAAAATTCGAGACTGACTCAACAGAGATTCAGCTGCTTGATCTGGTGATCGAGGTTCTTCATAAAGCCTATAAGGTGGCCTCCCCAAACCAGCCTGTATACGCAGCAATCATATACAATACAGCGAACGCTTTAGAACTCAGAAATGAGCAGGAATATTCTCTGGAAAATACGAATCTCTGCATTAATCTATTAACCAAATGCTGGCAGTGCGAGGGATGTAGGCCGTTCTTCCGGATCAACGCCGCTAGAAGGGCTGCAAGCCACTTGTTCGCTATTGAGGAGTATACCGCAGCCAGCCGTCTACTAGAAGGTGCAATAGAGACAATATGGACCGTTGGCCGGAAAACAATTGACAAGGAGGGCCAGCGAAGGTTTCTGTCGCAATTCTCCAGCTTCCCCAGCGACGCCGCTCTGACTACTCTTGCGGCAGGACAGCCTCCAGAAGATGCTCTGAGAATATTAGAATTTGGACGGAACGTCATAAATAACGTTACATTAGACTATCGGAGCGAGCTTTTGGATACGGATAATGGAAGTTATCCAGAATTGGTCCGAGAATTCAACCGGCTCAGAATGAAAGCGGATGCGTTAGCCCACGATCAGTCGGATCCTCCTCCTGATCGCGAAAGCGAGCTCGAAGAGGCTCGATACGCGGCAGATAATCTTCTTGAAAAGATTCGTCTCATTCCAGGCTACGAGGACACTCTGGGCTCTCACAACAAGGATGATTGGATCAGGGCTGCATCAGACGGTCCGCTCGTGCTCGTTGTATCGAGCGACCTTGCCGATCAAAGTGTAGCAATCATTGTCAGGAGTTCGGGAATAACATCTCTGTCACTTCCTCAGCTGCTGCACCATGAAGCAACGGAACGTGCGAAAGACATGTCGAGATTGGTCAAAGGGTCACGATCAACTTTCATAGCCCGTAACGAAAAATTGCTCGATCATCTTCGCTGGCTTTGGGAAGCCGCCGTCGAGCCCATCCTCAACGAACTCGGGTTTACCGCCCCAACTCCGCACTCTGGCGTAGTTCAGCTACCGAAGATGCACTGGATTGGTGTTGGTGTCCTGGCAGACATGCCCTTCCACGCCGCCGGTACCCACACCAACGGGTCTCTGCACAATACCATCAGTAGAGTCGTCTCCTCCTACCTCCTCAGCCTCCGCTTCCTAGTCCACACCCGCTCTCGTCGGCCCAAACAGTATCTCCACCGTAAACGCGACGCGCGGATCCTGGTCGTGACGATGCCAACCTCGCCTCCGGGCAAGGGCAATCCATTGCTATCCGCCACGATAGAAGCAGACGAGATCGCCTCCGCGGCCGCCTCGGCGGGCCTCCATACAGCGCCAAAAACACTCAACCAGCCCACTGTCTCTGCCGTGCTGGCAGCAATGCCGACATACAGCATGGTGCATTTTGCTTGCCACGGACGGTGTGACAAGCAGGGGGATCCGTGGCGTAACCATCTCGTGCTGCAGGATGGCAATTTGAGCGTGGCGCAAATCGCGGCTAGCCATGCGGTGGACACGGATCTGGTGTTCTTGAGCGCGTGCAAGACCGCTGCTGCCAACATCGACGGCAACAGTAGTGCAGATGATCGAAACAGCGGGCATCGTGAGACCAAGTCCTTGCTTGACGAGGCGCTGCACGTTGCCAGCAGCTTCCAGCTGGCAGGATTTCACAATGTGATCGCGACGTTATGGGATGCGGTGGATTATGCGTGCTGGGAGGTTGCGGGAGTATTTTATCGGCAACTTCTGGTGACTGAGATGGGGAAGAGCGAGAGCGTGGAAGGAAAAGAAGAGGAAACAAGTCAGGAGGGAGTTGATGGAAAGTGGCATTATGCACAAGCTCTGCATGATGCAGTTCAATCCGTGCGGCAGGCAGACCCGGAACTGCCACTGTCGTGGGCGCCATTTGTACATTTCGGCGGAGAACTCAAAGTTGATGCGGCTCCAAGCCCCAACTTTGGCTAAGCCATAACTCTGCCGTGATGGATTTAGCAATCAATGAACGAAGTGTCTAATGCACTCTCGGGAATAATGGAGACGGCATGTTTGCACGTTGAGCTCAAAGAATCTGAGTCAGTCAGTCACTTAGCCTGGGGCACAAAGACACATGAACTGAGACGTCAGATAGATGTGCAATCGTACATCAATTGCTCGTATTGCTATCAACAGGCTGCAAGAAAACCATCCAGACATCCTTGCGTGCCTACAATCTCAGCCGTTCTAGATAAAGGCATACCAGATGCAAGTTTCTGATTGATCTACGTGTCCAGCGAGCTCATTCCAAACGAATTGGTTTCATCAAGCTCCGCAGGTACGGAACTACGCGCGCGTTTTGCTGATTGCTTCTGAGCTGCCTCTGCCTTTCGCTTTGCTTGTATTTTTTGGTCCATTTGTTTGACGACCGCTTTGTAAGCAGCTTCCAATGTTGGATGCAACTCCTTAGCTGCGTAGTCTTCCAAGATGCTGTTCACCAGCACCCATGCCTCATCCCTACCGTACCGGACCAGGCTTTTCAGCTCCTCGAAATAAAAGTAGAGGTTTCCGTCAACTTCCTGTTTGCAACGATGAACACGAACATGCATATCCTGGGCGTTGAAAACCAGAGTGAAAACGCGGATTTGGTCCTCGAATTTCTCGACCTCGTTTGTTTGAGCCATCCATTGATACATATTGTAGAGTGCTTGACTCGCATTATGGAGATTGGTAAGATAAGCCTCTTGTAGATCAGAATCTGCCTTTTTTGCCTCCATCAAGAGAAAGGGAAAACAGCGGTTATCTCCTTCGGGAGAAATGCATTTCTCAAGAGCCGGTGGAATAGGATCTGAAAAGTCAAATCCAATAAAGGATTGTCGAGTAAAACTGATCGCCAAATCAGGCTTTGGCTGAGATATTTTATCATATAGCCTTGAGGGTATACGACTATCCTTTTCCTGAGACCATTGTCCTTCAGCATTCCAGTCGAACTTCTTATCTAACCAATACGTACTGAAAATATTCATCATAATAGTCCTTTGCAGAACTGCTTCATTCATGGCAAGACAACGCTTGAGATTGGCTTGAAAATACTGTCGAGTTACCATGGGAAGTTGATCGGATGATTTTGCTTTGTCAAGTTCAAAAGAGAGCTCATCGACAAACGTATAACAGCTCTCTGTCTGATTGTCTTCAGCCTTTTTAAGGTACTCCCTCAGTAGCTCTGGAATGCGTGGAACATGGGAAATTGTGCGTTCGGGAAGTTGCGTCTTCAACACCTCACTCAATTTTTCCAATTTCGGATCAACCTTCCCGGGCATTGGTTCCAACGAGATACGCCTGTATTTGAGCTTCGACGGGTTGACTTTGACCGCTTTATCTCTTATTGCTCCTATTGCTGACTGCATATAATTCGTTGATGAAGCCATATTCGTGTTTATGTCGACTGAGGTAGGGAAAGGAATGTCCAATTCATGCAAAACTTGTTCTTGGTCGACGCGTTCGAGAGATGGAGAAGCAACTTGATAAGCCCAAGCTAATACCTAAACTAAATTAGAATAGCAACCTTTTCCAACGTTTGAATTACGATCGTCACCTACCTGAGCCTCTTTAGCGGGATTCTCTTGCTGCGTTTGCTCGATGTCCGGTGGTGGCCGCCTTGATGTTTCTTCTGGCTGCTGTGATGTCTCTGCTGCCTCAGTCTGCCTTTGCGAAGATTTTTCCCGAGATGCCGGTGGTTGCGATAAAGCCTCCCGCTGTGCGTATTCTCTGAGCTGATAGCTCACCGCCTCTGATGCCTTTGAAGCTTTCCTTTCCAAGGACGTCCGCTGTCGTCTACTTTGTCCCTGTCCCCTCTTTCCTCTGAAAGATCTTCCAGCAGTAGTGACTCGCCCAATTATCTCGTTTGAGCTTGGATGCTCCCTCTGCGGGGACAAAGCTCGAGCAGTTGGGATTCTGGGGCGCACCTGTCCAGTGGATTCTGAAATGCGATCTCCAGTCCCTTTCCGTCTATTCTGGTTTCCTTGCCGTGCTTTAATAGGTGACGCTCGGGTACTTTTTCCGCCAGCGCGCGACGGCGCAGAAGGCTTGACAACTCTTCCTTTGGTTGTTCCTCCTACCTTATCCCTCTGTCTTTCCTTGCGTAATAAAGTAGATTGCGGAGAAGTGTCTTGCTGGTTCGGGGTTTCCTCTATCGAACGGCGCTGTGCGATACGAGCCGAACGACGAACGTCCTTGGTTACATTACTTGTAAGAACGTTTTGTTGGGCGCGACCCTTCTTCTTTTGCGTCGTCTGGGCTCGTAAAGAAGGGCGTTTCCGTGAAGAGGTGTTTGGCATTTTTGGTTTCCCAGCACTCCACAATGGGTATGAGCGTCCTCCTGTATTGAAGCCTCATCCGGCTCGGGATGACAACTTGCTTTTCCTATCATGGGTTGACCCTATTGTACGGCAAATGGCCCAAGCCGCGGCCTACATTCGTGACACTACTAGAGTCTACTAGTAGGTGCCATGAGCGATAACAACGAGACGAGCCAATCTCTCGTTCTGGTTGAAAGTCCAAAGAGTCTGCCATGTTGCATTCCGCCCGGTCTAACTTCGGCTTAGATGCGTTCCTCCAAACATTCCCTCCCACGCGGGTGTATAAATCGATAGGTTGTAGCAGAATCAGCTGGAAGTGTGGGACACACAATAACTTGTATTTATTGTTGTGGTAGTGGTGTCTCTTACAAGGCAAGCTCGGATCTAAGGATGGCTGTCCGTAGGAGTAATTCCGTTCCGGAAGTAACACAGGCCACCACCACCAAATTAGCAACTTCTGAAGCCACAGTTCACAATAAATATCTTATAAAATTTATAAAACTAACAATCGAATGAACCAGTATCGGTTTAATGATAGTAGGGGAAAAAAAAAAGACAAATATGGCTGAAATAAAAGCGAGTTAAAGCTTCGAGAGCTGTTGATTTGGTGGTGGTGGCCCGTGTCAATTTCAGAACGGAATTACTCCTACGGACAGGATGGGAAGTAGACGAACGCCTTAGCGCTGGCGCTGCTGACTAAGTACTTGCTTGGCGCCCATGGCATGGATTGAGCCGATGTTGAGCCGCAAGATCTCATTCATCACAGAGTGACGACCCTAATGGAAATGACGCACTACAACTTGCTGAAAATAGCTCCCGTGAAGTTTACGAAGGCTCAGCAGGTAACGATACTCTTCGTTCATCAACTACACTGTATAGAGAGGAGCAGAAGTAACCTCGGCCCTTGTTTCGACAAACCCCCAAACTACAGAGACAAATGTAGAAAAGACAGACTCTACTACCGAACTGGTATCACAGAGCATGTTTCCAATGCCTATGCGGGACACCCTGGATAGGCGTATGAATTTAGAAGAGATGCCGTGAGACAACGGTACAAGCGAGAGAACAATGAAACGCGAGTTCATACAGTACGTTGAAGCGGCGACTTGGCAGAGAGCCATTGTTGAGTTTGATAGCCCATATGGCTGAGAAAGTCAATTAATTGGGTTGGGACCTAAAGGTACACAGCTTGGATACCTTGTCTACATTCTATTTGGATGCAGCGTCCCTTGCATCCTATGAATGGACTGGAGTTGCAGTAAGAAATGTCATGACCGGGAAGAGGAAGAACAGGCCAAATGCCCTTTGCAGAGATCTCCAATATAGTTTCGACTCGTCAAGGCGGCTATAGTATCCATCAACCAACGCTTACTACAATGGTGCTGTTGTTGGATCGGTGATGGTCTCCTTAACGAACAATTGATGTTTCACCCCTCTTGCGTTATATAATATTTCGTACTGCACCCTCTAGCTGCCTATGACGTGCGATCTGAGGTAATGTTGTGGCTACTTTGAAGACCAATATGATAGATTCACCCGAGACTGACACGATAGACTCAATCGCGCGGATTCTCCAGTCCGATCACAGAAAGCACTAACGATTCATACTCCCGACTTTACTTTGAACTACCGACGGCTGGGTATGTAGCTATTTCTCCGAAGCAGAGGCAAAGTTAGATAAGGCGAGGTAGACCAAGGGACGGCACGAACCTGTATCCTCCTGTCCAGCTCCAAGTAGTCCTTGGAGATGAGAATTGTGATTAGCACTGCGCTTCTTTGCTTCTTGTGCTTCTGTTCTTTTCCCTGACATTGGAAATAGATCGCTTTCTAAGGTTTGGCTCTCATTTCCAAGGCCGAATATTCGCTCGATCTTTGAGAACCACCCTGATATTCTTCTGGTTCTTGACGAAGCTACCCTCGAGGACCCAGCTTGCCGCAGGATCATCGAGACAGACATCATATCTTCGAAAAATGGTAGCAACAACTTTCATCATTTCCATCCATGCAAGGTTGCGACCTAAACAAGAGCGTGCTCCATGGCCAAAGGAAAAGAAGTATCGGTATAAATCTCGATTTTCTTCTTGATCTAGCCACCTTTCAGGTTTGAATTGCAAGGCATCCTCACCGAAAAGGCGCTTGTCTCGATGAAGGGACCAGGAATATACCGTTACCTGAACTCCTGAGGGGAAAAATTGGCCACTGATTTCGACTCCTTCCGGAGGAGACTTCCGAGCAAGAGGTACGATGTTTGCGGGACACAGACGCATACTTTCGTAGATCACCGCCTTCAAGTACTGCATAGATTCAGCCAAGTCTATCGGAATTGGTGAGTCTGAGAGCCATGAAGCCCGGTGGCACGTTCTATCAATCTCGTCCTGCAGTTTGATCATTGCTGCGCTATTCTTCAGCAGGAAATAAATCACAGCTCGAGTTGAAGTTGCCGTAGTATCGGCTCCGGCAAACACATTTGTGGTCGCCATGGAGCGGACAGCTTCAGTGTCAAAACTAACTGGATCAGCTTTGTTTATTTGGAGGAGTTTCTGTAGTATATCTGGTTGAGCCAGTTCTCCATCATGCTCCCGAGTTTCACATTGGCTAACAACAAATTTCCTCACAGATCCGTTGCGATTGGCAAGAGCAAAAGGATTACCAAGGATGGGAAAGAGCACACGTTCGCAAATGCCATAAAACCGGGGATTTTGTCCGACCCAAGCGGCCGAATCAATGGCAGCCCGAATTTGCTGCAAAGCGTTGTTCCAGTCGCTACCGATTTCAAGAAACCCGAATGGTTTCGAGAATGTCACGCTCCCAATAGTGTCTATTATCCATCAATTAAGTCGCCTAACAAGATCAGGCATATGCGACTTACCAAAGCTCCAGTATTGAATCCAGGGACTAATATCAAACGACCGGCCGCGTTTCTTATCAAGTTGCAAGCAGAGCTGCTTTATGGTCACATCAATCTGTTGCTCCTGGCCTCTTATACTCGTTGTCGAGTATGTCTGCGCAACAAGGCGACGCTGCTTTGCATGCCTCTGTTTGTTGCGTTCCGAGACGAGATCGAATCGACGCTTACCTTGAAAGACTTTGAAGAAATCCGTCTTTTCACAAGTTGTGCCCGGACCATAGACTGCTCGCAGCGCTTCCACGGAACAGATATGCCTGGAGAACATGAGCCAACGCCAGCGCGCTGTGAAATAATTACCTACACCTCGTTAGGAGCCACCCGGATGATTTCACCATATTTCTTGTGCAACTCTGGGAGAACCTCATCCTGAATTCCCCGCCAATTAATATATGTGTACCAAAGACGGGTTATCGATGCTAAAAAAGGGCCAGGATATTTCGAAAGAGGCGATGATACACGACGTTTTAGTAGAAGAGTGCATGACAACACCACTAGAGTCACACAGAAGATATTTAAGGCATGGACTAAAATGCTTGCATAGCCGCCTTTGGTTTTAATTTCTTCTGTAAGTTGCTCCATCTTGTGCTCTATGATCTGCCGGAAAGGAATCACGTGACAATGGACAAGAGCAGGTGTAAGAGAAACAAAGGCCTGACTCTGTGAAAGGTACTGAAGTGTACTTTGGTCTCCTCTCACAATTTGCTTTTTAACAAACCTGAGACCATCGAAAATCTTATTGGCCCTTTTCCAAATACAGGGGGAGCAGGACGTGCAACGCGTTCCAACAACGGTGCGGTGGCGCTTTCGCGACGTCCCGTGCCGACTCTCCGCATTTAGGTCTCGCCAAGGCAAGGTTTCCGAGTTGATCATTTGCCACAGCTTTGAAAGATGATCCACAGGAAGGGATACCCGATCGGCAGGGGATATCATTCAATACTATAATTGGTTGCTTGTTCCTGGGAAAAGCGGCGCGGCCAAGAGCCTTTATCTCGCTATGGCGCTCGCAAACCACTGTTGTCTTCTTTCGGACGTTCCTCCCGTCCTATCGTGAGGGGCTGACGACCGCTCCACCCACCAGGCTCAGCAACCTTGTACGTCTGATGTCTATGACATCCTTTGCAGCGCCACGAAGAAATTCGAACGTCCGATTGGCACAAGCCTCGTAAATGCTCCACAAAAAGACAAATTTGACCGATGAGGGCCAAAATCCAACGTTTCGATTAGCAGCTGGATTTGATTTTTTGGAAAAGCAATATAGCTCCGGCTATGCACCCAGACCGTTACGTAGTCCTCCTTCCGAATTCCGAATTTGACGCTACTGCTAATATTCTAGCACAATGCGTTATTTCGGTCCGGGTTTTCAATTCTTGGACGAGTGCACATCATCTTCGTCTCCCTTGCCGACATGCAGGATAAACCAGTGGCCAGAACATCTCTGGGGAAAAGGAGACACTCTCTGGTGTAGTGGATTCGCTAGTTGCAATTTCAACGCCACCGAACGCATTCGCCACCGAGCTGAACGGATTATTCTGCCGGAATCTGTATGAATTAAAGGTTAGCGCGTTGACCGCGCTGAGCCAAAGTATGAACCCCTGCATCAGGTTGAGATTCACTGAGCAAAATGAACAATATCCAATTTATCTTCAGATGGCTTGCGGTCTGTCGAGACCCTAGACTTTGTAAAATGCAGCCGAAGCCCTGTCCATGATGGTATCACACTTTCGCTAAATTCTTACTAGGTTCGCAAAAACCGTTGTCTTGTTCGAAGATTAATGCCCGAGGTTGGTGGCTTTCATCACAGGAGGTCGATCGAATTCTAAACCAAAAAGGCTAAGACCGTGCCGTCAGGAACAGTAGCGCCTTTATGCTTGCAGGGATCTTGTGATATGACGAAAGTTTTCTTTTGAGATACGATATAGGGTTTCGTTTGTCTGTTAAGTTTGGACAACGTGATCTTGAGCACATAGTAGGCATGCATTTTATCCGTTCAATACTTTGTCGACTTCTCCGCAACGTTGTCTCAAACTCCAGTGGCTCGCTCTAAAGTATCATTTACGACTGTCTGGAGTATACTCGTTAGAATGCCGGCGTCTGGCATCAGTTCTGATGGCGCGAAGATGATCGGATGGGCTACTGTGCCCGTCCCTTTCGCCACTCTTGCAGTGATTCTACGTTTTCTATCGCGAAGAATTGTTCGGAAGATTGGAGCTGATGATTGGTGTATGCTCGTTGCTCTGTTCATCTATTACGGCATGTACATCACCACAGTGATATGGGGCGTTATCGGTAAAGCTGGTTTTCCTCAACAGGATGTCAGTGATGAACAGATCGAAGAGTTTTTAAAGGTAATATGATCCAACTTGAAACCCGGGATTCTAGTTAGAGTACGCGCTGATAAGCTCCAAAGATATTTTTTGCCGTTCAGATTCTCTACGGTTGTGTCGGCCCAACCATTAAGATGTCATTTCTTCTCTTCTATCGCAGAATTTTCGTCGTCACCTGGTTCTTGAACACAACATTAGTGGTTGCGGCATTGGTAGTGGCATGGTCTGCCGGGGTTGTATTTTCGGTCATATTCGAATGTGAGCCGGTGGGATCCTACTGGCAACCCTCACTGCAAAAGTCGTGCATTCAAGAGTCGGCTTTTTTCCGGGCGAACGGTATAACAAACCTACTTCTTGACCTAATTATCCTGACTTTGCCAATACCAATGATATGGAGACTGCAAATGTCGACCAGAAGGAAGATATCTTTGACAGGTGTTTTTGCACTTGGAGCTTTGTCAGTCTCAGTACCCTTGGTTGAAGAACACTCACTGACAATATCTAAAGTGTTTGTGTCGCAAGTGTAGTAAGAATTATTTACATTTGGACCATTCATCTCGATAATGCAACCGGTAAGTACTCATTAGAGCGGATCTCAACTGACGATGAGATAATAACCAACAACGTCGTAGGCACTGCTGCAATTCCCCAAATTTGGACAAACCTCGAGCCAGGCGTAGGAATTATCTGCGGCTGTCTACCTACCTTGCCTTTACTCCTACAGAAGTTGTCGGAACGCCATTCTTCAAACCAAAGTAGTAGTACAAATAAGCTAGCAGAGTACTTTTACAGCAAATCCTCAACAGATCGCAAGCCTAAGAGACCAACTCAGGACACGGATCTCGATACAGAAAGTCAAATTGATCTGCGATTTGATCGGGGTGTCGAACTGGAAACCCAAGTGCGCAAAACTTCGCTGAGTAGCAATAGAAGTCATCAACCGCTTGATGGAACTATCGGAGTGCACAAAGAAGTATCGCAAACAGTGAGATACTCATGACTGGAATAAAATTAATAACTACTCGATTTAAAAGAGTCCAGCACAGGGGCGCAGCAGTTAAGATACCGCCGGCTTCCATCACCATGGTTTTTGGGCCACATGAACGCTACTTTGCTACGAGTCAGCTTTGATGATACATTTGGTTTGAGGTGGCTCGACCTACAATATCCAATGATATTTTCGTTTTGCTGAATTTTGGACGAATTCTTCCTCTGCATCATTTCGTAGCTGCTGAAAGTCTTGACTTGTAATTCGGAGTATATCCCATTGGCCTCTGTCCTGCACTGCCTTCGTGACCGAGTCCAGGAGACCATACATATTTTGTCTTGCAAGTTTAGCGACTTCTTTTCCTTTACGATCGTCGATTGCATCTGGATCTAAGTAGCACTTGAAGAATTTCTCGGAGATATTGGTGAATCCAGCAGCAACGAGGGGTGGCGTTCGTTTTTGATTAGCAAAGCCATCGATTCCAGAGTATGCTGCTCCTTTCCGATAGCACTGAAACCATCGCATGAGTGGATTAGACTCATCTCTCCAGTCAACTATGTCTGAATATGCACCAATAGATACGTCAGGTATCTCGATCCAGCCACCAGGTCTGAGGTGTTCAAAACATCGTTGGAACAGTGTCGACCAGTCATGAATGGCGCTAATGAGGACTCTTATGGTTATTATATCAAACAAAGTGATGTGACTGTCAGTAAAAACCCATGGTCTCTCAATATCAGCCTCCAAAAGCGTCAAATTCTTAAGACCAAAACCCAAGGTAGGGGGAGTAAGGTCAACACCCACAACACTCGCCTTTGGAAAACTTTTGGCAACGGCTGCTGTCCATACAGCAGATCCACAGCCAAGATCCAACAGTGACTCAATTTCTGAGGAAGGTATAGTTAAGAGTTGCCCGTCAAGGAGAATTTGCCAGAGGTGGTGTTGTAGGTCTGATTTCCATCAGCTTTGCCCCTTGTTTGACGAGCTGATAAATACCAAGACGACTTATCTCCCCCTAAATTCTAGTTAGGTTCTGTGTATTGTCCCTTGGTTTGTTCCGCTTCATACGTGCCTGCTCCCTAGATGAATCCAAGTAGTAATTATCGTGACCCATGAGTCGCAACTATGCGCCCTCTCTTTTCGGTGCTATCTTAACGGATGTAATGAATAAATCAGAATTTGACAATCTATCCGTGAAGCTAATGCTTTTCTAAATGTGAGGATATGCACACTGTCCCTTCTGTTGTTTAAACTCCATTTACACGGTCTCCAGCTGGAGCTAGTAGAGCAGCATGATCTAGTGCCCCAGAGCTTGTACCGGGATTATCAAACTCTTGACGCACTCTACCCGGGAATTCCATATGCCTCTGAAGACGACACGCACGTGTCCAGATAGAGTATGTCGTCGCGCAATCTGTAACAGCTGTGCATTAGCTTCATGCAAATACGGCACATGAAGGCGAGGAATAAATCCTTCTCAAACTCCTTTGGGATTATGCGCCGGAAGTGCCTGTGGAACGAAAAGTGGGGCGTGAGTAAACGTTTCATAATACATTTGCGGATTGGCGTTGGATGGGAATGAAATTGTGCCGAGTTGAAAGATGCCGGGCTCCCAGACAGCCTTGGTTTTTCTCGCAAATCCAGATCAATTAGCGCTCCATCAGGTGCCATCATCTATCGGCAGCCAAGACGACGGACTAAAATGTAAGCGCACCTACCGAGCTTCTAAAAGTACGTCACCTACTCGATCTTTCTTCCGCGCGACCTCCTCCTACTCGGGTCAAGCTTGAAGCAGAGCGCAGGCTAGCCCGTGGCGCAAAATATCGTCATGTCTTCCAAGACCAAGCCTACCATTTTGCTTGTGCACGGAGCTTGGCATGTACCCACTCACTACACTGGGTTTATTGGAAAACTACGCGGAGATGGTTATGAGGTGATTTGCCCTTTACTTCCAACTTGCGACGACAAGAAACGCCTTGGCTCAAACTTGTCCACCGATGTCGACTTCATCCGAAATCAGATCATAGCATTACTTGATAAAGATCAGTCTCGTGAAGTCGTTATGCTTCTTCACTCCTATGGCGGAGCTGTTGGCACCGAAGCTGTGAGAGGTCTATCCGCTCGTGAACGCGCCAGCGAAGGGCATAGTGGAGGCGTCGTAAGGCTCATATACATGTGCGCCTTCATGCTGCAGCCTGGCGAAAGCTGTCTCAGCGCGAGTCC
Source organism: Astrothelium macrocarpum (assembly GCA_021030915.1). NCBI lineage: Eukaryota > Fungi > Ascomycota > Dothideomycetes > Trypetheliales > Trypetheliaceae > Astrothelium > Astrothelium macrocarpum. The sequence goes on from JAGEMR010000026.1 coordinate 238,216, forward strand.
TTCACGGCCAGGGCCTAATCCAGTTGACATTGATGAAAAGACAGGAACGACATTCCTCCGTGTCCCCCCACAATATCTCTTCTATGGCGATCTACCCACCGAAAAGGCGAGGAACATGGAGAACCTGCTTGTTCGCCATAGCCTGGCAGGCTTGGTGGACGAAGTTCACAATCCCACCTGGAAAGACATTCCTGTAACTTATCTAAAAGCGACGCTGGATCAAGTGCTATTACCATGGTGGCAAGATACCCAGATTCAGAATGTGAGAGATGCAGGAATTGAAGTCGACGTTGAGTCATTTGAAACGAGCCATAGTCCGTACTTGAGCATGCCTGAGGAGATTGTAGACGCAATCAAGAAGAGAATTTAAATCATCTTAGATCTTGATCTACCCTGTAGCTTGGGGAATAGGGAATTTTGGTTCGTCGTTGCATCAAAACTTTGGTAACGAAGGTGTGGGATACTCACGCGAGATACTCACGCAAGAATCAATGTCAAAAGTAGCGAAAGGTGGAATGGAGGAGTAAATATCAAAGCGGAGGCATTTAAAGACGAGCCGTGTCAAGCAAATAAGCTCTAATATTCTGGTAGCATGGAAAAAAGACAAGGTGCTGCGTGCTTGGTGCTGAGCGCCTTTTTGGGCCGTTCTACATGACTCATAGTTTTCGAACTTAGGTTTCGGCGTTTTACTATTGGCCATCATACAAGCTTACCTCATGTTAGTCCTAACCATGTCTTCATTTGGCATTGAATTCTTCTTGTGGTTCTCCGGATGTCACATAAGCCTTCCCCACAGGACGCTTATAATTTGCGTAATACTAGATTGAGTCTCTCCTCAATGACAGAAACGTAAACCAAGAAGAAGGTAAGATTTGGTTCCTTTCCGTATATTCTGATGATACAATTTCATGCAAACAAGATAAAAAATGGCACATGCACCAGGACATGCCATACATTTTCTTCTCGCAATCTCTTGTTGATTTGTCAGGCTGACACCTAGCGTGTATCAGACGGAAACGTAAATAGCTGCCGTAGCCCACATACGAATCCACAGGAATTCTGATTTCAACATCTCTGACCGTCATTCCTGGATCTCTGGACTGCTAGTGGTGTAAAGCAAGGCTCTTGACGTTCTGGTACTGTAATGGGTGCTCAAGTCAAAGTGGTTGTATGTTCGATAGCTGACGTATTTCCGGCAGCTGTCGTGTTTATAGCAACAATGCTGCAACCTACAGATTAGGCCAGCTCTTCCATGCACGCCTGGGGGTTCGACAAGTTAATAGAGATCATGCTATAGCCCTTGAAAGGCGGACTCCTCATGCGCGGAGTTTGGCGGAAAGCTTCAACTTGTGTGATCGGATTTGCGGGCACGCGATATTGGCCCTCAAAGGATAAGAGACAAGATCTGCGGGCTTCGAATCACTTACTGACATCATAGTTTGCGAGAACTATGTCAAGAAAAAGCAGAATGCTCGGTATCCAGTTAACTTTCCGTAGCCTTACCGTCCCCTGAGGATTATCGTAGAATCATTCTTAAGGCAAGCTTTGAAGTATATCTGCATTCATACGTTAAGATTCATAATAGACGGTAATAGTAACCTAAGAGCAAGGGTCATTTATGTAGAATAAATCACGATAGTAGTGACATCATTTAAAGGCTATAGCAGGTTTAAACCATTTTCGATCGGATGACACTCAGTTGGTACTCAAACTTTCAGGCATCAACTCACCTCTATGCTCAACGGCCGCCTTTCATAGGATTTCCCCAGTTACAGTGATAAGCCACTCACCTTCTGGAAAGCGCGGAAGCTATGCATTGTCTGTCACGACATGCAATAAATAGACAGATCTGCATTGGAAGCTACAGAACATCGAGATGGGAGAAAAGCACCCAGAGCCATAGTTCTCCGATCCGCCGCAAAGTATGGGAATAACTTGGGTGCGAAAAGCTCGATTCGCATGGTGGTCCCAACGAACTGGCGCTGCTCAGCCGCAAAGCGGATGTTTTCGTGCCAGAAACGTCCAGTCTTCGACGCTTACGAAATGTATCGTATCTTGGGCTGGTTTTCGAAGACTTTTCTGTAAGGTTGCAATACTCTTATAACGCTATGTGCGAATTGGGTGCCCGTTTTGGTCTCAGTTGCCGCTACGTTAGCTCGCGCGGACCATTAAAAGCGGGATAAAAGCAGATTACTCTGGCTTTCGTAAATTTTATCTAGCGCTGTTACTAAAGCGTAAAGCTGTTAAGATTACTAGACGTGTACGGAATAATCAGCTCTCAAAATATTAATTAATGAGCAATGCCGCACTGGCGGAAATTGGTGGGTGTGCGCGAGATTACGAAGGCATAAGCAAAGCCGCTGTAAGGTCGAGAAACTTCTGAGAGTAAAACTTGCGTAAGAACGGAGATTGCGTAGGGTGCTTGATCTCAAAATAGGAGAAGCTTTGAGGGGATGTTATGCTTAGACTGTATCCTAAGCGCCCGACTAGGAGTCTCCACCACCATTCGCCCGGCCCGAGCATTCGCCCACCCAATTTGACTCTCACCACCACGCGCTCGAACCTAATTATCTCAACAATAACAACGAATAATGAAATCGGATCTGAATTTTTTGATAATTTTAAATTATACGCTGAAATTGAATTATTAATTTTAATCTAAATAATATTATGATATTTTTTATGATCGCCGTAAATGATCTGTATGAGAATTTGTTTTTGTTTCATTCAATATCTCCACATTTATATATACAATATTTTAAATTTATTCGATTATATTCTATTATTTTTATTATTTTAATTTTTTTTGACGAATTTAAAGAATGAATTATTTATTCGTTATTCGTTATTTTTTAATCTTCTATTTCTGTTATTTTTGAATAATTCATTTTTTTTTACATTATTATTGAATTTTTTATCAGACGCGTTTTCATTTTATTTTTTATTTTATTTTGATTTATCTATCAATTTATTATTAAATCTTTTAAATCTTTTTTTATTCCTTTTTTATTCGTTCAACTTTTTTCTATTATTATTATAATTCACGGATTCATATTATTTTGATAAAATTATAGAATTTTATTCCATCAAATTCTGAAGATATATTAAATTATTTTTTTTATTTTATACATTTTTTTTAAATTTTGATTGTTTTTTTAAAATTCAAATTCTTCATTTTTAGAAAATAAATTCATATATTCTGATAGAATAATTTGATATATCATTTATTTATTTTTATTCATTATAATAAATTTAATTTGATATCAATCCATTTATGAAATTATTTCAAATATTTAAAATTGATATTAATTGAAATATCTGAATTAATAGATCATTTTAAATATTATTAAAAAATTTATATATTGATTTAATCAAATATAATTAAAAAATTGAATGATTAAAAATTTATTTTAAATTATTCATTAATAATATTTTTTGATATAAATATTAATTTATATATCCTTCAGAATAATAAAAAAAAATCACCTTTCATAAAATTTAATAGAATTTATATATATTGAATTCAGATATCCAATTTTATAAAATAATATTCGGCCAATAATCTGAATAAATTCACGTCCAATAATTGAAAACGATAAATAAAATAAAAAAAATAAATAATAATCAGAATTCATTGATCATGATAATAATTGAAAAAATTTATAATAAAATAAAATCCATAATTATTAATTATAAATAATTTCTATTTGAAATTATTATTTATTATATTTTTAATATTTTTATCAAATATTTTTATCAATCAATTAAATTCAATTTTATTATTCGTCTAATTTATTGAAAAGAATAAAAAATTGTATTTATGAAAATCAGAATTCATATTTTAAAATCACGAATTTTGAATAAAATTGAATTGATCATTATAAATTATGAATGAAAATAAAATCTCGTCAGTCATAAAAATAATAATAAAAATAATAATCTATTTATAAAAATCGTTTATATCTGATTCGTATAAAAGATTTTATTTATAAATTAATCTATTAAATATACAATAATGGAATAAAATTTGATTCATAATAAAATCTTTCTTATTCATATTTTATATATTTTATAATAGAATTTTATATTATTCAATTTTAATGGATATTTAATATATAATTAATTATAAAATAATATAATTTGAATTATTTATAATTATTTATTTTTTTTTGAACGAGATTAAATATAATAAAAAATTCTGATTTTAATTATAATTGATAATAATATATAAAATGATTCATCCAATTTTTTTTTATATTCTTTTTATAAATATTAATAATAAAATTCTAAATCATTTAAATCATTAATAGAATTTCATAATTTATAAATATATTTATTCATTGAATTAATATAAATTATTGATATTATAAAAAATTGATTAATTTATTTTAAAAAAATTCGATTCTATTTTTTTGAATATTTTTATAATAATATGATAACATCAAATAAAAAATTTCGTATTTTTTAATTAATTAAAAATAATTAAAAATCTTCTATAAATTCGTTTTTATTATCACTGTTTCAATTGGATTCATATTAATGGAGAAATTAATTTTTGAATTCGTGGTGGTGCGCGAAAATTAGGTGGGCGAATGGTCGGGCCGGGCGAATGGTGTGGAGACTCCTAGAACTTCCCTGGTTTGCTTGCAGCGCCATATCGAATGCCTAACGCAAAGATCGTGGAAAATCAGAGCCATTCAGCTGTGCTGGGTTGCTCCTTCTTGATCTCTGCGGGAGCAAGAGAGGTAGTGTTATGACCACCGAGAGGACCGTGTACACACCCGTGTACCTGCCATGTCTCTGGCTCATAAGGCTCACGACATGAGCCAAAAGGTTCAGCCTCTGGCTCATAAGGCTCATAACATGAGCCAAGGAATCTCACCCCTGGCTCATATGGCTCACGCTCTGAATTATAGGATATTATAAAATATATAGAAATATAATAAAATCCATTTTAATTTCGTTGTATTCAAAATCATTTTTTAAATTAATCTTTGATAACGTTTTCAGTAGAATTTTGAATTATTAAATCATATTATTTTTTATTAATTCAATCTTTTATTAATTCATTTCAGAAGCCATTTTAATCTGAAATAGATTTGATTCTAAAAATATCTAAAATCATAATATATTAAATATTCTCAAAATGAATTAATAAAAATAATCATAAAATGGCGATGGTTCATTTCAAATTGGAGGAAACTGACCCATATTATGATTTGACGGAAAAGTCAGAAAATCTGATGATTTTTATAAAAACCGTTTCAAAATAGAAGATTGATTCAATATTATTCAGTTATATCTTATATTTGAAGGTATTATGATAATCAATTAATTTCTTTTCATAATCACGTTTATGAAGAAAAGAATATTCTATTGGATCCGATCATATTTCATTAGTTATATAATAGAGACTGAAGATCAGATGACCAATAATATATTTCAAAATTTTAATATATTCAAAAAAGAAATTATTAAAATATTCGGAATATTCAATTAATAAATAATAATCGAATAAATAATTTTAAATATTAAATAAAAAATTTCAATGATAGATTATATAATCAGATTCTAGAAATATATTCAATAAATTGAATGGAATGATGAAATATTCCATTCTATATTTTATAAAGAATTTAAGAATAATATTAAAGACGAATTAATACGTTACGCAGATATCATAGATATTCTACCGTAATTAATAAAAATAATGATTGAATTAGACGATAAATTATATATAAATATTTTAAAAAAAAGGGGAGACTGAAAGTTAATTATTAAATGGAAAAATTCACGAATTCAGAATAATAATTACGGCGATCTGATGGATTTCAATTTTATTAAAAAAAAAAAGAAGAATAATATCCGTCCAAAAAAGGAATCCAAGAATAAAAAATATTATTCTTATAAAAAAAAAGGACATTTTATAAAGAATTACTGATCCAAATCCAATATGATATGATGGAAAATCGTAATTATGGAAAAGGAAATCAATATGATTTTAATAAATTATCCGAATAAGGAAATTTTAATTAAAAGGACCGTCCAGGAAGCGTCTGATGAGGAAAATGAATGATAATTCGATTAACAGAATGACGATGAAAAGAATAATCCATCTCCGATATCAAAAAATATATAAAAAACCCGCAAAAGAATACGAGAATATACGATATAATCAAATCAATAAATAATTCGAATTATAAAAAAATATCTAATAATTGAATTCATATTTTAATAATATATCGGAAAAATATTAAAATAATTTAATCATGAAAATCATTTTATGATTAAATTATATATGATTTCTAATTATTCAATATATATTATTATAATACAAATTTTTAAAAAATAATTTGGAATTTTTATGGAATTATTATTGGAAAATTTTGAAATATAGAAAAATATTTCATTCAATACGACCAATTCGGATCATAAATAATTAATTTTATTAGAAGAATACCGAAATTCAGAATATTAATTATCAGAATATCAAAGATATCAAAAAATAAAAAAGAATATTTGATAAAATCATATCATTGATATATAAAATTCACGATATTCTGAATATCAAAAAATGTAATAATGATAATATTATAATAAGAATTGTAAAAGGTATATATATGATTAATAATAAAAAGGCATATTCTCAAATGAAAAAATAGAAAAAATCATATTTATGAATGCGCCATTATTCAAAAGAAATATAAAATATTCCTAAATGAATTTGTCAATATAATCTATTTACGATTATTGGATCAGAGATTATTTTCAAAAATAATTATTCATTAATGGGGAATATCCAGATTATAAAAAAAAATATTATTATTAATATGAAAACACGGATTATGAAATTCATATAATAGAAAAATTAATATAATACGAATAATAATTATGGGAAAATTGTAATCTGATCAATTATTTTATCCACTGACGATAAAAAGAAGAATATATATTAATTAATGAACGATATTATAAAAATAAAAAAATCTGTTCTTATCATAATGATTATGGGATAATATAATATTCATTCATATTCATAAGGTAAATTGTAATAAAGGTATATTTATTATGGGAAAAAGATTTAGATTCTACGTATAGGATACGTATATAAATCTGAATATTATTCAAATATCCAATTATTTATTATATATTATAATAATATTGGAAAAAAAAAAGGGATTAAAATATTAATTGATTCAGAAATAAATGGGAATTTTATATCCAAAATATTTTAAAATTCGTTGAATATATTAATCAAATTGAAAGACCAAAAATATGTAATACGCGTAATAATAGAAGAAAGAATGCCAGAAATCAGTGAAATTTCAGAAGAAATTCGACTAATATTCATGACTATCATAGGATATACCGAGGAAATCATATTCGATATCATAATCATGGTCAGATATGATATCGTATTAGAATTATTTTGATTATAATAATATAATCCAATAATCAATTGGAAAAATGGGATATTGGAAATGAATGAATATAATTATGGAATTATATTAAAATTTTTATATTTAGATATAATGAAAGATAAGACAGATGATTATTTTATATAAATCATCTCAAAAAATGAAATTCTTATCAAAAGAATTTCAGATATAATAAATATTCTAATAGAATAAAAAGATCAAAAAATTAATAATTTGAAAATAATTCTAATCATTTCCGAAATTTTTTTAAAATATAAAAAATAAATATATTTTTTTAAAAAAGAATTAGATATTAAAATATTATTTAAATACCAATTATAAAATTATAAAATAAAATTTCTTATAAAAAAATAATCTATATTCAGATCCATTTATATATTATTTAATAAAGAATTTAAAATATTAAAAGAATATTTAAATAAAAATCTAAAAAAGAATTTTATCAGAAAATCGGAATCATTTATAAAATATTTGATTCTTTTTATATCAAAAAAGAATAAAAATTTTCAATTTTATATGAATTATTAATAATTTAACGAAATAATAATTAAAAATTGATATTCATTATCAAATATTATAGAATTATAAAATAGATTTTCAGATATATAATAATTTATTAAATTGGATCTATTAAAAATTTATAATTTTATATAAATGAAGGAAGATGAAAAATGGAAAATAATATTTCGAATAAAATATGAATATTTTGAATATCTTATTATACCATTTGGATTCATAAATGCGCCAATTAATTGTCAAATATTCATAAATAATATATTATGATTATATTTCGATAAATTTGTAATAACATATTTAAATGATATTTTTGTTTATTCAAAAATTAAAAAAGAATATATATAATATATATAATAAATATTTTAAAAATTAGATAAATGAGATTTATAATTAAAATTATTGAAATACGAATTTTGGATCAAAAAAATAAATTTTTTAAATTATATTATTAGAATAGGAATCATATAAATTGATCTAAATAAGATAAAATCAGTCAAAAAATGGCCAGAATCAAAAAATATAAAAGATATTCAATTTTTTTTAAGATTCGTTAATTATAATAGAAGATTTATCAAAAAATATTTTTTTAAAATTCAATTTTTAATAGAATTAATAAAAAATAAAAAAATATTCGTTTTCAGAGAAAATGAAAAAAAAATGTTCAAAATATTTAAAAAAGATTATTTACGAAATTCCGTATTAAGGATTATTAAATTATTAGAATCAATACAAATTGAAACTGATACGTCCGATTTGGCAATAGGAGTATGTCTATATCAGTAATCATAGGATGGGAAATGGCATCTAATAGAATATTATTTAAGGAAATTTTCAGAATCAGAATAGAATTATGACATTCATGATAAAGAATTTCTTGCCATAATTATTATATTATAATATTGGAAGGTATATATTGAAGGATCACCATTTCTGGAAATTTTTATAGATCATAAAAATTTCATTTATTTCATAATAACGAAATAATTAAACCGACGGTAGATTAGATGGTCAGAATTTTTAGAATAATACAAATTTGTTATCAAATATATATCAGAAAAAGACAATTCTAGGACTGATGCCTTAAACCGAAGGTCAGATTATATGACAAAAAAAATCAGAAATCAGACGATTCTTCAAATAAATCAAAATGGTATATTATCAGAAAATTATAAAAAATTTAATATAATTCTGACCATTTTTAAATAAAATCAATAAATAGAATAAAAAATCATGATTCTGTCAGAAAGAATCAAAAAGATCATTGAAAAATATCATATTGGATTATTTTATGAATATCCAGAAATCGTATAAATTATAAAAAATATTCAATAAAATTGTCATTTCGAAAGAATAAAAGAACATATCCAAAATTATATTATTAAATATGAATCATATCAAAAGAATAAACATAATATATAAATAAAGAAAGGAATAATCATACCAATAGAATCATCGTATAAATCATTTGAATAAATCATTATGGATTTTATTACGAATCTATCAGAATTAGAAAATCCAATAATAGAATTAAAATATGATATAATTATGATCATTATAAATAAATTAATAAAATACGTTATTATTGAATAATTCAAAAAAACGTATAAAATAATCCATATAATCGAATTATTATTCTAAAAAATGATCAAATATTTTAGAATTCCGGTAAATGTCATATCCGATAGAGATCGAAAATTTACATCAGTCTACTGGAAAACAGTTCTAAATGAATTCGGAATCAAATTGAAAATATCCACGGCATATCATAAAAAAACAGATGGTCAAATAAAACGTATGAATCAGATATTGGAACAATATTTGAGATATTATATAAATAACCAATAAAATAATTGGATATTTCTATTATTTATGGCACAATTAATATTAAATCAGAAAATATTATCAAATACGTAAAAGATATTAATGGAATACATTTTAAAACGAAATAACAGAAATCGAATTAGATAAAATATAAAAATATTTTCAGACCAAACATAATAAAATATATCATATAAATTGGAAATTCTGATATAAATACGAAAAAATATCAAAAAAAAATAATCAATAAATATTAGCCAAAAATAAAAAAATCAATATCTTCAAAAAAAATGGATTTCAATTAAAAAAAAGAAATAAAATATATTTATTTATCAAAAATCTCAAAAATAAATTATTAATAAAAAAATTGGAATTAATAAAAATCGGATTATTTTTGATATAGAAATAAAAAAGGCTGATGAATTTTAAATTAGAATTATCACGAAATATCAAAATCCATCCAATATTTTATATATTCTTATTCCAATCAGCAGATCCAATAACGCCATATCAAATCATTTTTTATTTCCAATTAGAAAAAAAAAAGAATTTGAAATAAAAAAAATATTCGATTATTATAATAATTTTTATCTGGTCAAATGGAAAGAATATTCAGATTCAGAAAATATATGAAAAATACAAAAAAATCTAAAAAAATATCAATAAAAGATTAAAAAATTCTATGATTAAAAGGAATTATATTACAGAAAATCAAATCAATCTCCATTTCTAAAATATTTTTAATTATTTGAAAAAATTATCAACGATTTCTGAAATATTATTATCAAAAAAATTCAGCAAAAAATCTAAGAATGATATATCGAAATCCGGAATTTCAAAAATTTCATTTATCATATTCCATTATATAAGATTTGTTATCTCATCAATACGAATCTCTTCTATATTTTACACTTTCTGAATAATAAGATTTTATTATTTCTGATATAATAAATTCATTTACGAATTTAAATAAATAATTCGCGTTATAATCTTTTATTATATTTAAATATTTTTTTGTATTTTATTTCATAATTAATTCATTTGAATATTGACCTTTTCAAAAATACGATCTGAAACGACCAGATTATAAGAAATCACTCTTTCTATATATTCGGTACATTTCTCCGAATCCTAAATCAGGTGGCAGGAACAACCATTTTGGATATAATTACGATAAAGATGTATAATAAAAAAAACAGAGAATAATTTCAATAAATATTATGCGCGACGAATAGAAGAATAAAAAAAATAAGATTTGGAAATATAAAACGAGGGAATTATAATGACCTCAGAGATACGTCATTATAATATATAAACATATGAGGTCACGTGTCAGAGAAGGAGGGGATAGTGTTATAACCATTGAGAGGACCGTGTATACACCCGTGTACCTGCCATATTTCTGGCTCATAAGACTCACGACATAAGCCAAAAGATTCAGCCTCTGATTTATAAGACTCATAATATGAGTCAAGGAATCTCATCCCTGGCTTATATGACTCACACCCTGAATCATAGGATATTATAAAATATATAAAAATGCAATAAAACCCATCTTGACTTCGTTATATTCAAAGCCATTTTCTAAATTAGTCTTTGATAACGTCTTCAGTAGAATTTTGAATTACCAAATCACATCACTCCTTGCTAGTTCAGTCCTTTACCGACTCACTTCAGAAGCCACCTTGATCCGAAGTAGACTTGACCCCAAGGATACCTAGGATCATAACAGGTTTGGACGAGAGCAGGCAGTGTTGAGGCTGTGTCGGCCTCATGGTTGCTTTTGTTGGCCGTCTAATCCGCGACCAGGCCCGTACAACGCAGATAGCTGGTGCCGCCTCAGCCCCTATTTTCTTTATAAATGGCTGTCATTCATACCATGAAAAAATCCATCAACGATTCACGGTGCAAATGCCTTCTACACCAAGGACATTGTTCCCAATTCTTGGGAATTCGTACGCAGCCAGCTTACTTACCCCTTCTCATGTAGTAAGAGAGTTTGCTGCTTCGCTTTGGAATTGTCAAACTTCATCTACTAAGCTAGAGCAAGCACTGCTGACTTACGATGCCTATTATCGGGACGAGTGCCACCACTTGGATCATTCGTTGCAAGCTGCGAAGACGCATCAACATTTAGTGGACATAGTACGGCAAATCAGCTTGCACAAAACGCTGCCAAAGAGTGAGCTACAGGCCCGAATCGAGGAAATACTGGGTCCCGTAAATGTTGAAATCGAGGGTCTCCTCAGTTCCATTGAAGTCGCTATGAGACTATGGCTCATGGTGAATATTAACAGCACAGAAGCAAATATTAAAGGCTATACCTCAATAAAAACATCTTTAGCTTGGCCGGAGGACCTCTTGATGGAATTAGACGGAACAGGTCGGATACCGCATTTAAGCAAGGAATTGAACTAAGGAAGCTCAGGAGGAAACAGCAGCAAACAGGGCCTTAAATGCTGTTTCTCCTGATCTCCACACTAACGGACTAATTGCCTAATTAGGAAATAATGAAGCTAACGCCGGAGATTACAAGAGTGGATTGCCCAACATTATCACCTCTCTATTACTGGAGTCATTGCGAACCGTTTCAAACAGAGAGGTTACACGTATGCCACACGCAAGAGCCAATTCAGCAGGAACTTGAATGTCCATAGTCTTGAGAAAATTGGTGGATACCGCATCTTATGGACGAATAATGTTCTCGACCATCTCGCCATGAAGGACGACAACGCTGTAGCTATTTTCAATACAGCATCTGCCCTGCATCTCATTAGCAACTCCGCAGGCGATATTTTTCCTCCGGGCTTTATCGACGAGACTCTACGAACTATCGCCTTGTTACTTCCCAGCTCCGACGCAGCTTGTAATAAATGGATGAAAACCATGGAAAAGACGCAAAATCTTGACCCCGGAATCCGAGAGCTCCCATCTGCTCCCCGCAACGTCGAAGCTTACACGTACTGGCGTGATCGTCTCCTAATTATTGAAGAATCGTTTGATCAACATGAACCGGCAAGTCTATCGCAGTGGTACCATGACCGACGGAAGAAGGTTCAACTATATACGTTCTGGGTTGCTATTGCGGTTCTAATTCTTACAATTATCTTTGGCCTCATATCCTCTGTTGCTTCTGTTGTGCAAGCTTGGGCATCTGTAAAGGCGCTCAATAGAAGCTCTTAAAAGCCGTCATTCGACAAATGACCATAAACACAATCTTTTCGAGCACATTACTGTTTTCTACAATTCATAGAAATCGAATTCTGTTTAACAAGACTCAAACATGTCCATATAACCATACATATGTGTCTCCGACGTTGGCCATAAGTCAGAGTTAACAAAATACAGTGACACACCTATCATCCACCTCTAGCTGATTGGTCTCTTTGGATCATGTCTCTTTCTCCTTGAGAATGATCCAAAGTGCTTTTGAGGAACACCAGATTTTGGTTGGGCTCCTTGTATCCGATACTCTGGAATGTAGGTGACGTATGACATGAGTCGCTTGAAAATAGCTGGCTTGGCTTGAAGAATCTCGGAGCCCCAGAATTTATAGGAAATGATTGCTGTAAAATCAATTGATAACAAGACGTCCTCGTTTTCACAGCCACCGAATCTGCGGAAGACACTGGAGTTTCTCTTTGGTTATCGAGACTTGAGTAGGCCATTTCCTGAAAATCCTTTACAGGCATCATTGATTAAATGGAGCTTCTACGCCTCTCGCAACTTGAAGGCAAAAGGAAAGCATGAATTAGGGACAATGGCTATAACGGGGCGGAAGGATCACCTTCCCAGCATCGTCTCTTACTTTTAAAATGTCACAGAGCCACATTATCCTTGCCTACAGCAGATGTACTTTCGTCTCCGTATCGAACTTTCCAGGACATAGGCGCCTTTTGAAGCGGAATGCCGAGTTGTAATACAGACTGCGATGGGACAAAAGCGTAGTAACAGGTCGGTTTCGATTATTTGCGTTATAATAAATATAACAAAATTAATTTTTAATTTTTCTTTTTCTTATTGTGAAAAACATTCCCTATAACGACTGAGACGTTGATCAGTACTTTAAGCTGCAAAGGTAGTTTTTGGCTATTAATTGAATTTGATTTTATCACGAAATCTAATAATAGGCTATTGTTGTTGTTGTTGTTGTAGAGGTGGGTAAATTCCGTTGCGTGAATTGGAGTGTGCACACCGGCCGACCGAGGACATCACAGCATCTTCTTTGCTCACCACAACGAACACTCTTCTAGACCTACGGCTGCGGCTGAATGGATCCTCGGTGTTAAGAAGATAAGCAAGCTGTTGTTGACGTTGCACGATGCACCATAGCGATCTGCCTCAATCAGCTACTCAACATGGAGACGAGCTTGGCTGAAAGCAGTGCGGAAGCTGGAGAAGCAGTCATTGACCCTCGTCTGCTGGCGCTACAAACAACAGACAACAGTGATTCCGATGTTAAATTAGACACATCAAAGGAGGAAGACCTCTCAGCATGGTTTGTAAATGGAGTACCATCCTGGGAGAGGAGGCTCATTCGCCTCCAGCCCTCTATGGCCCGCCTCGACAAAAGGCTTATTTACTTTGTTTCTGAAGGTCATCGGCTACTTCTAAATTCAGACATAGAAGAGATCGCTGGTGTTGGTTTCATGAAAATTGAAGAACCGCGCAGGATCCAATTCCAGTTAGGTGCATCTGAATGGACTCGAATAGAGTACGAAACTTTCATTCGCGCCGTGGCAAGAAAGGGTAAAAATGCCGTCAAAGACATCGCCAACACTGTTGGGTCCAAGTCTGAAGTTGAAGTCCAATGTCTACTGCTGCACCTCAGCATGGCTTCTGAACAAAAATCCTCCCGTCCAAACCCTCACATCCAACCTACGATCCATATCGACTCCATGACTGATATTCCAGCGGCAGTTGAGGTCAGTGACGAGTGCTGCCAAGCCCTTGATAGGGCAGCAACTGCCTTGTCTTGGTTCCTGGACAAGAACGATATTGGAGTCGAGAGGACGACACACGGAGAGAATTGGTTACTGGACCGTAACATGGCCGAGATGCTAAGCAGAGCCTATGGACGTGAAGAGAATGAGCGCCGTGAACTTGAGCCTGACGCGGACTCCGGAGAAGAAGGTGGCGATGATTTACACGATGAGGAGGAGGATATTGACAACCTTCTGATAGACGACGAATCTAGCACAGATTCATACACAGAGAGTCACCCAGAGACAGATTCCGATATCGCTCCCGTTGACCTACTCGAGGATCAACCTGCCCACAGGCCACATATAAATGTTAAGGAGCCGAGCTCTGCCCCGCAAAATTTTAGTCAAGAAGACGAAGACCGCGAACGAGCTGCCCTGGATTACTGGCCTGGTGGAAGACTCTTTAATGCTCCCAACTGGCTCGCACTTATGCGTGATCTCTATATGTGTCAGATTCCGCCTGATGAGCCATACCTACTAGGAACGGCCCCGAACTGGCGAGCACTGGCGGTTCAAGGGCAGGAGCCTTCCATTTTCTACACGGCATTCTCGGACTTTTACAATCTCGCCGTGAACATCATTCGCCGACTCGTTCGAGTTTGTATCAACCAGGCATTCTCACGTGTTCGAGCGTTTGATAATCGTTTACGACAGCGAAGATGTTCACGGCCAAGTATTGACAACCCAGAGATTGAGCTTGATGACGCCATAGCCGCCATAGAGACTCTAAACATGCCCCGGAACTCTGAGCATATCTTTGCAAGAGTGCCGAGAAAATTCAAGCTTGCAATAGGTGGAACAGGGAAAGCGCAAGTGGATTTTGTCATTTTCAGAGAGGGCAGAAAAAAATCGAGTTATCATCAATTTGAGCAAGTGGCAGGAAGTACATCTTATAGGGAGGAATATAAAAAAGCGCATGCAATTGTGGCAGCAGCCGAACAATCCGACTCCTATTCTGAGAGTTTGGGTGAATCAGACGTTAAAAGTGCAGAGGACGAAGAGCAGGACGACTCGGATCATAATCCTGTTACTGCCAAAGACTTGGCAAGTAGCAATGCAAAGCATCAAACGGAGGAACATCGAGCTGCAATCGACCTAGGATTGGATCCCATCACAGAAGCTTTCGACCGAGCCCAAGACACCCGGGAAGAGCTTGAGCTCTGGAAGGCGCTTGGAATCGATCCCCCGGAAGAGGTCAAGAACAGGAGCGCAGAATTCTCGTTTGGTCGCCCAGCAAGATTCGCCTCGAGGCAACGAGCGTTGCAAAGAGTAGCCGAGGATTGGAGGGATTGGACAGACTACCGGGCAGAGTGGGAATCGTACGGACATCATCACATCGGTCGGAGACATTTCATTGCCACGGAAATCCGTATGTGGAATCGACGTGAGAAGCGTCTCAAGAGAAAGCGAGGGAATTCAAAGGCGAAAGCAGCAAGAAAGCGTCAGAAGATGGAACAACAACGTGAATCTGGCAATGATGAGCTTATTACCAGCAATGAAGACGAAGCAGAGGAGACGGACAATAGTGAGCCTGAAGTAAGCGAGGAGGACTATGGGAGCGATGAAGGTTCGGATCTGGATGAACCTGGAAGTCCCAGTCAGGCCCCAAAGTATCCCACGCCTCCACTAGGCGAGAACATGTCAGACGACGACGAAGGCACCAGCGAAGAGTCTGAGGACGACTGAGTTTTGTAGCTTAAGCACGATAAATCTCTGTTTCTTAGTACCTTGCATGTCTGGCTATACTTTACAATAGCACCAAAGGAATGAGAAATAGAACTGACTACGGTAGTCATTAGCTGGGGTTATGCTTGAAAGTGAGGTTCTACGTGTTCAAGCAGGAAGATTTGGTACTGATTTTAAAACGGAACTGAAGTAGTACGCTACTATCGTGCTTAAATAGATAATATCATATGTACAGAGTAACACTTAGTCGTACAGAATCCTTCGTAATGCATCACCTTTCCTCACCACCATCTACTTGACGAATTTCATCATTCTCTTCAATCGCCTTCATCTTACTCTTCTCATAGTCGTTGCTCTCCGTCTTACCATCATTCCGTTTCTCATGCTTCCGAGTCTGGCTCCGGATATACCTCGTCATACTCTCACACAACCTGTCTAGAACAAACTCCGCCTCCGATTGCCCTGCCATCATCGGACTGTCTTCACCAATCCAATCCCACTCGATTAGTCCATCCTCTTCCTCATCGTCGATTTCCTCGCGCCCGCGTTTTGACGTGAATCGTATCAGTCGTGTAAACTCGACCCAATCCTCATAGGTATAGCGCTTTTGATCGTTGCTGTCGAGTTTGAGGTCATTTGCTGCTTTGCGGATCGCGCCTGCTAGTTTCTTTGCCAGTGCATGCTCGCTGAGTCGTTCTGTGGCAAGTTTGTCAATCGTGGGTGTCTGCATGGCCTGATCATCCACGTCTGGGCCAGTCTGAAATCCTTCCTCGACTCGTTTGTTCGCTTCCTTCGCGTCTTTACGTTGCCGTATCCAGTTAAGTAGCCACGGATTCTCGTTTAGGAATGCCCTCCAAATGCCCTTTTTGGGCAATAGTGTCCAATCCGCGACGGTGAAAGTGCCTTCTTTGAACCCCGAAATGACGGTATCTCCCATATGTGAAATCAGGACAGTCATCGTTGGTACAGCAACTAAGCTCCATAGTATAAAGACTGGTCTTCCAGCGTTACTTTTGGGAGTATAGTCTCCGTAGCCAATGGTTAATAGTGAAACATAACAAAAATACAGAGCTTCAAAATAGTTCATCTGCTGGTGGTTCCGTTCAATTTGCCAGAATACAATAGCACCAACACACCACAAAATCGCAAAAGCAGTAACAGACATGGTCAGAGCAGTCCATTGTTTAAACTGTACAGTCGATTTCTGGATCTGGCGCATTGCGTTGAACCGATCCCTCTCTTCGCGCAAGAGAAGCAACTTGGGTTTGCGAACTCTTGGTAAACTAGCGACTTTCTTCAAATTCTGAAAGTTCAAGGTTCCCTGACGCCGCGGCTTGGATGGGCTTGAGATTTCAAGCTTTTCAGGACCTGGGCTGGTTTCATCGGCATATCGAAGAGTTCGAGCACGCTCTCTCATGTTGAAGGGCATAGTGATGCTACTCGATCGCCGCCGATCTGGTGTAGGAATTGGAGGTCGATGCCGATGGGGATTGTCCACTTGAACTCCAGTACGCTCTTCTAGCTCCAAGGAATCAGTCACAGAGCGACCGACGGTGCGTACGCGTGCCCTTTGAACGTGACCTTTGATGATCTTGTCCTGACCGAGTTCGCTAGTGAAGTTACTGATACTGGAGATAACTAGACCAAGCATGATGATGCCTCCCACAGAATATGGTAAGACGAGGCCTCTTCCAACATTATCGGTAGGGACAAGATCTCCGAAGCCAACGGTAAGAATTGTGACATCGCAAAAGTACAGACCATCCACATAACTCCACGGCGTTTGTCCCCATCTGGTCTCAACTGCAGAGAATACGGCAGCACCACCGGCCAACCAAACGAAAAATAGATATGTCTGCAAGATAAGATTCCGTTGGTCATCAGTCAAAGCGAAATGTTGGTGGTAATGGCCGAGAAAATAACCAAGCATATTTATCATCAAAAGCATTGAACAGATAAAGTAAAGGACCGCGGCAATAACTGCGTACCAAAATCCCTGACTGTATGTTTCCGTCGGCTCAGTAGGTGGAACATGGACTGCCATTGACACGGTAATACCTGTGAGCTGGCGAATGTTAGCTTCTTTTGAACTATCCATCCTCTCCAGTCATGATAGGCTTTCTTGGGAGATACACTCCCAAAAGAGTTTTGATCTTCGAGAAGGATAAAGTTCGACAATCGACTTACAATAGCAGTCGCGATATACCACAAGATGATAGTCATAGGCAATGCGATGATATAACGGATCGTGCTTGTAAAATTGCAAAACAGAAATATTTGACCAAGGAAGCCAAAAATCAAGGAAACCGCATTAAGCCAATAACACCATCGTGGATCTGGAAATGGATTGCCCTCCAGGTCTGGCAGAAGATCCGCGGGATTGGCACTCCCACTTGCGGGTATCAAGCTCATCCGCCATGATGTGACCAAGGCAGCTATGGACAAAACATTTGCCAGGGGTCCTAATGTAGCAGCTAGGAGTCTATCAAAGAAGTCAGCATTGAGTCTTTTCCCTACACCAAATGACCAATTGCAAATCCAGGAATGGCTAAAGAAGTCTTAACTTACGGTATTGCTGTTGACGCTACCCACCAATCCCTAAAAAGAAACCTTGGTTAGTTGTCGCGGTTGACCGGTGAGGAGTTTTAGCTCAATGCCGAGCTTACTGTTCGCCATGTTCTTCATAAGCGTGTCCGTGCAAATGGACCAAATGATGAACCTTTTCGTTTGATTTCTGCCCTTTAATCGTAGTCTCTCCATCTGTCTGCTCGTTTACCGTCGTGACTTCATCTTGGTCCGGTTGTTGGGCACTGTCCGGTTTGCTGAGCTCACGATTGTCGTCGATTGAATTCCAGTGTCTGTCGTTGTTTGTTGATCCATCAATTGGAGTCGAACCCGAGAATGATGGAGACGAGCTCATGTTCGATTGATTGCCAATTATTACGACTCATTACAATAGACTTTGGCCAGATGGAACAGCCAACGAAAGTCTATGACAAGGGCTTACGAGTCTTCCTTACTACTGATTAGTGGTCCGGTGACCTGGTAAAGATTGTGACCCCTGAAAAGTCTTCCAGTCCTCCGAGGAGGTATATCAGAAAACGAATTAGCAAAACAAGATAACGATGAAAAGGCTTGGTATTAAGTCTTTGGCGGATGGCGGCTCAGTCGAGAAGATATTGCCACTAAGAATGCATTTCCCTATGATAAGAACTTGATTATGGGGCGGCTTGACCATGCCAGGAATGTGGCTTTAATGCGAGCCCGTAGCTAGTGATTGCCACAATCACATCGCGCGTGGGACCAAATGTGAGATCTGATAGGTAATTGTAGCCGCCATCTTCGTCATCTGCTTTGTCCTGATCGATCCTGGTCAATTCATTGCGATTTGAGCGTAGTGGCGACTGATTAGTGGCTTTAGTGCTTCGGAGTCCGGGGTAGATTGATTGAGAAGATCGGTCGTTGGCGCCGATAGAGTGCCGGCTTCTCGATCAACCCAGCGAAGATCTATTGAGATCTGATCCAAGGATTCTTCCAAGTCTTACAATATGTACATTGATTAATCAAAGTCTACAGTGGGTAGTCTATCTTTGCCCTGGCTCTACTTTTTCAGCTTCTCCGTAAGTTCGGGAACTTTTTCAAACAAATCCCCAACCAAACCAACATCAGCCACCTGGAAAATGGGAGCATCTGCATCCTTATTGATGCATGCTATGACCTTGCTATCTTTCATACCTGCCAGATGCTGGATGGCTCCTGAAATGCCAGCGCATAGGTACAACTGAGGTGCAACGTTCTTTCCCGTTTGTCCAACCTGCAAGCTGTTGTCCGCAAAACCACTGTCTACTGCTGCTCTTGACGCTCCAATGGCCGCATTCAATGCGTCAGCCAATGGTGGAATCAGCTTATCGAACTGTTCCTTGGACTTCAATCCTCTGCCACCAGAGACAACTTTGTCTGCTGTTGCAAGGTCTGGTCGATCAGACTTGGCTAAATTCTCCGATACCCATTCCGTAGAACATTCTGCATTTGGGTCGTCACCCGCCTCAGTCGCTGCATTTCCTCCCTCGGTTTCTGGAGCTGGGAAGGCTGTGCCTCGAACTGTTATTATCTTTGTCTTGTCGGATGTTTGAACTGTGAGGATGGCATTGCCGGCATAGATTGGTCGTACAAAGGCTATCGGATGCCTGTCAGCTGTTTGTATTACTCAGGGTTCGTTGCCGAGCATGCTTACTATCTTCGCCTTGAATTTCAATGACATCTGAAATTTGTTGAGAGTCCAAGAGAGCGGCGACTCGGGGCATCAGATTTTTGCCAAATGCCGAATGACCGGCCAGAATATGAGTGAAGCCGCCTTTCTCTATATTTTTAACCAGTAACGGAGCGAAGTTCTCAGGAAGGCCCTAATGATGCCAAGCAGTCTTAGCAATCTCGAAACTAGACTCAATTCCTCCAATAGCTCTGAGCGAATGTCTACCTTGTCATATGCTCCATTATTCACAAAGATGATTTTCTCTAAGCCTTTGACCTTGGCGAGCTCTTCGACGACTGAATCGGTATTGCTGCCTGCAACAAACCCTGTCACAGAGCCTCCGAGCTTTTGTGCTGCAGTGACAGCGGCAAGAGAAGAAACATTGAGTTTTCCTTCACGCTGTTCCAGAACAGCTAGTGTGGATAGTAATCGGGATACTGAGGATATGCGGTGGAGCGGACAAGGCCCATTCTGCCGTCGAAGCAATCGAAGCGACCGGACGCCCGTCCCTCGACTGGCCACAAACATGTTGTGTCCAGGCTGGTGTCAGACGAAAGAACGGGAGGTGACATAGCTGGAGAGGACCGGAAGAGTCCCCCGCCATGCGTGACCGAGGCAAAACGTAGGCCTACCAATCACGAAGCAAAACCGCTTATGTAATCGGATCCGTCTCCGAAATCAGCGCAACGCCAGGAACGCGACCAGGAGCTAACGAGGCTTTGCTATACCACCAAGCGCGTCTGTCGCATCGCCATTACCCAAGCCACATCTTTTTCTCGTCTTCTCACCCTCGCAGCATTGCCGATACTGACCGTCTTCGGAACCGTTCCTGCCCATCGCTCTACATGCGCGCTTTCTCCATCAAACTTCTACAGCCCGAGCACGTATAGTAAATAGTCTCTTGCCATAATGGCGGACAATCCAGTCGGAGGAGAAATGGATCCTAGCTCAACATTACCACTGGATGTTGCTGCTGATGAAAGCGCCCATATATCTGGCAGTGATCAGGTCCCTCTTGGAGCGGGTGAGTGACAGGCAATTGTGCGATTGCACCAAGGAAGTACTGACAGCAAAATCCTGTTCCAGATCAAGACACTTCGATGTTAGAAGAGAAGGAGGACTCTGCCGCTCCACCAATCAAGAAGTCACCACATGACACCTCGACATCAACTCCAGCCGTAATATCAGATAATCCATTGGATGCGCCGGCAGAACCACCAGCTGAAGTTGACGCTGCCGATGGCTTGGCGGATGAGGATATGGGGGGAATGGACGACGATACAAAGAAAGAAGATGGGCCCGAAAAAGAAACCACCGAAGCCGTTGAGGGCCCAGCAGACGGTCAACCTCAACAAACAAAAGACAGTCTCCAGGCTTCGGCAAGATCGCATTTGATTCAGCAGACACATCAGATAATTCTTCCAAGCTATAGTGCGTGGTTTGACATGAACACAATACATAATCTGGAGAGAAAAGCGTTACCAGAGTTCTTCAATGAGCGGAATCGAAGCAAGACGCCTGCCGTGTACAAGGATTATCGTGATTTTATGGTCAACACATATCGTTTGAACCCTGCAGAATACCTGACTGTCACTGCTTGCCGACGGAATCTTGCTGGCGATGTCTGCGCAATCATGCGAGTTCATGCCTTCTTGGAGCAATGGGGATTAATTAACTATCAAGTTAGTGACAGTCTCTTACGTTATCTACGTTGTGGCTGACTCTATTAGATTGACCCCGACACGCGACCATCCACTACCGGTCCACCATTTACCGGTCACTTCAAAATCATAGCAGATACCCCAAGAGGTCTTCAAGCACATCAACCAGCACCTCATTCATACGTCACTTCTGGCCGTCCTCTGTCTGCGACTGAACGCCTTGCAAACGCACCTACTCCTTCAAAATCGGACCTAAATCTTGAAATCCGCCGGAATATTTACGAAGGTAATGGAAAAGAGGTGACGCCGTCGGAAAAAGAAAAGACAGCAAACGGGGAGGCTACTACAGAGGGTGAGACTGCCTCGAAAGATTTAACTGAAGCGTTGAGGCAGCCTGGCAAGCAATTCTTTTGCTACGCTTGTGGGGTTGACTGCACACGCGTTCGCTATCATTACTCGAAATCAATTGATGCGGGTCAAGGGAAGGCTTCAACAGTGGTCAAATATGACTTGTGTCCCGTGGATTTTCTTGAATGCCGATTTCCTGCCAACACCGTGGCAGCAGAATATACTCGCCTCGAGAATGATAGATATTCTACAGTGCCAGATAAAGACGCGCCATGGACTGACGCAGAGACGTTAGCTCTCCTTGAGGCCCTAGATGCCGGACCAAACGACAATTGGGACAAGATTGCCGATGCTGTCGGCACTCGAACGACCGAAGAATGCATCCTCAAATTCCTTCAAATGGAAATCGAAGACCCCTATCTCGAAAACGAAACCACCAACGAATCTAGCGGCAGCCTTGCCTACCTCAGTAATGGCCGCGTCCCCATCGCCCAAGCCGACAACCCCGTCCTCTCCGTCCTCAGCTTCCTTGCCGGCCTCGCCGACCCCAGCACCACCGCCGCAGCCGCCGGCAAGAGCGCCGAAGAAATGCGTCGCAACATGCGGGAGCGCCTCGAACGCGGCGCCTTCCCCAACGCCACAGACTCTACCGCCGACAAGGGCAAAGAGAAGGAAGGCGGCGGCGCCAGCAGCGAGCCCGTCAAGACGGAGTCCTCCGTCGCCCCCGACGACGCCATGGACCTTGACACCACCAATCCCACCACCGCGCTCACCACCAGCACCTCCAAAGACGCCGTCCAGCTCCATTCCGCCACCCCGCCCACCAACCCACTCGCAACGACCGCGCTCGCGCTCGGCGGCGCACGCGCCTCAGCGCTCGCCTCGCACCAAGAGCGACGCCTCACACGGCTGGTGTCGCAGTGCGCGAACCTCCAAACCGCCAAGCTGGAGCTGAAGCTGCAGCAGTTTGCGGAGATGGAGGCGATGCTGCAGGCGGAGCGGCGCGAGCTGGAGCGGCGGCGGCAGCAGCTGTTCCTCGACCGGCTCGCGTTCAAGGAGCGCGTGCGCCACGTCGAGGACGGGTTCAAGCGCGCCGTCGCTGTCGGCGGCGACGAGGGCAATCGTCTGGTCGGCGAGGTCGTGCGCGGCGTGTGGGAGGGGGGCAGTGCGCGCGGAAAGATGGGCATGAGTGCGGGTGGGGAGGCGAGGGATGTGGCGCCGTTGGGGGAGGGCGCGGTGGGGTATCAGAGTTTGAGGATTTGAGGTGGATGGGGGAAGGGGTGTGGAGGGTGAGCTTGGGCGTTCTAGGAGATTGGGCGGGGAGTGGGTGAATGATTTGATGGGTTCGACTAATGGCGGTGTTGCACTGCGATGGCACCTTGTAGCCTCCAAGGCAAGAAAAAGGAATCAGCCTTTTCTTTCGATCATGTAGACTTTTACTTTGAGAATTTGCTAAAGAGCTCACAGAATCGCTTATTCTTCTTGCTGGTAGTCAGATGGCTTGCCTGAGGCAATGCAATTGCCCGAAGGCTTATGTAAAAGCTGCGATTATCTGACGTGCCTAAGCAGGCGCTAAACCCGTGTCGTGCCACTTTGACGTTCGATTACTCTAACTAGTGAGGATATCCAGCCGGATCTTCGCGGGGTGAGCTGACAAGTAGGCCTTACAGCTACCTGTTGTCTGGTTCCTTGATGAGCTCAAAGTTTAGCCGTTTTGTCTATGTGTACACGCGGCATATTATGCTGTAATTGAGCTCTCAGTTTTGAGCTCTTTGCTAACAGTCTATGAGGAAAATCTACATCTAATTTAACTGTGGCTTGCAATAGAGGTATATGTTGACAAGGCGACACCGCACGATTTGCAGCATTATAGTGGGTTATATTTCAACAGTATGGAGCAATTCCGAAAGCAAATACATGAATGTTCCCACCAAGAGCACACCGATAGGCAATGCGACGAAGAAATTCAGAGATCAGCTATGCTGAGTCCACATCTTAGTCCAACCAACATCAAGCATCATCCTTGATCTTATGGGTGCCGTTTATAGCCAGAGCACTGGTTTTCACCATATCCCAATCATGGAACGCGACTGCTTGATTGTACGAAGTCTCGATTTCCTTTTCTCCACGCATCCGCACTTCGTCATCATACGCAGTAATGGCAGCACTTAATGACTGCTTGCCGCTAATGCAGCTTGTTAACGCTTCTACATAGTGGGAAGCGTCTTCAAGCGCATTATTGAGGCCTTGTCCACGATCTAGAGCGAGTCAGCATTTCTTCAAATAAATGAACGCATCTCATAAGACAGATACGCACAAGGGGCCATCGGATGTGCAGAATCGCCAGCCAGAGTCACTCGTCCATCATGATTGTTCCATTTCTGAGGATGTGGCCAATGCGACAGCCGATCAGGATGGATGTAGGTATCGTCTGTCACCCATTCAGCCGCAGATCTAAATGGCTCACACATTTGTCCTCCGATCTCTTTGAATAGCGCAACACGCTCCTCATTCGTTGTTGCGGATAAACCCCCGGACTTGGAAAAGAAGAGTTGGAACAGACAACTTTCTGGCTTGTCTGGATCGCCAATGTCGGCAACGGTAATCAGGGCGAAGAATGGCTGGTCAGGGTGCGTGCCCAGCTTCGAGAGGCCAATGTCAGTACGTCCGATCAAAGTGGATCTGAGAATCTTACAATAACCCAAGGATGCCAGAAGCTGCGGATGAAGCTTGCTTGCTCTGCAGTGTACCGTTGAGTAAAGTTCTGGCAATAATTAGCTTGCTTATAGTGCCCATTATTGTTACAAAGTATGAAAACCTACAAAATTCGTGAACGGCAAGTATTCGAGTATTATCTCTTCTAGTGGAAGCACGCTCATCCGTACTTTGCTCTGAACTGGGAACTGTTAGCGTGACACCAAAATCGTGCATACAAGCTGCGGCAAGGTTATTCAGATAAGAGTGGAGCAGATTTGCTACGATGCAGCAAATACAACTCACCACTATCACAACCCACAAGAATGCTGCCTTCAACGGCTGTTCCATCACCGAAAAATGCTGTGACCCCATTGCCATAGTCGTTAAGGCCTACAAATCTCTTTCCATATTGTACATCAATCCCTCTGGAAAGCAGTAATCGTAGCTTTGTCCGGCTGACCCTTCTCGTACTTGGACCTGGGAACCGTACCAACAGTTCTCCTGTCTTGATATTTACAATGGGAAGCGAATGTTCTTCTTCATAGGTCATCTTAGAAAAAGGGTCGTTTTGAGCCATTGGCAGATCATCTTTGATGTTCTGCGGCCAATGATCAATATAATTGGCTCCCCAGTGAAATGCCATACTCCATTCTCTTTGCCAATGAGCATATTTATCTCGATCTTGACGTTCGAAGACTGTACATTTGACACCAAGCTAATGAAATATTCTTAATCAGAAGGAGATTCAAAGAGCCTTTGTCGAGCGCATACCTGCTTCAATCCCTGGGCAATGGACAGGCCAGTTGTTCCTGGTTTTTTAGCGAAGAAAGATTAGTCGCCTCTATCATGTATTTTAGCTCACCAGCACCAATGACGAGAACATGATAATCTTCCTTCTTCCGGTTAGACTTCGCTTCCATTTTCCTCACTTTTGAAGATGAACGATTAGATGACAAAGCCCTTGCGTAGAAATTGTAAAGTTTGTTGGGGCTAGTGAGCGGCAGACCTTGTTGCTTAAGAGCATATTTTACATGCCTCAGTTCGATGTACATTCATCATGCTTGCTTTTCCAGGATCTGTCCATGATCGCTCAATAAGCGGGTTCATCATGTTGATGTCCGCCCCCATGACTCGAATGAGGCTCAGCACCGGTGCCAGGAAGGACTTGTTTTACGACTGGTATTATCACCGCCGCCATGGACGTTAGATCTTACTAGAATCACAATTTTGGATCATTTAATCCGTCTTCACAAGACCAGCTCATCTCGGATAACTTATCAAACTTCTGCGGCCTTTACCATAAAATCTAATCTTCCCCGAAGGTCAGTGCTTTAGTGACTCCACTAGCCTTTGACTGAGAGCGTCAAAGCTCTGCCTAAAAGAGCTCGGCATTGTGGCTTGATCTTTGGGTTCTCAGTCTTTACGTGGGTTGGTTGCACAGTAAAACACTTATGCCCTGCGTCCAATAGATAACGACAGTTGATGGTGATTTTCCTAGTTCGACAGTTTGAATGCAAGAGAAGACGTTGACGAATTAAGCCATATTATCTAATGGGATTATATCTGCCGGAGCAGGGATGTTCTGCTGACATGATCGGAGACAGGATTAAACCGGTGAAGAGGAACGCGTTAATGACGTGAGTGGGACGTTCCAACCCTTTAAATTTGCCGTTTTAGCGTCTCGAATACAATCTCACACCGAGTAATAAGATAATAGGGAGCCAAAACCAGCGGATAATTAGCTACAGCTGCAGAAGCCTACCTGGGATTTCCATCACATCACTAACGGTTGCCGAGGTAGAGATGTTGGCCAATACCGTCAATAAAATCAGAAAGATCAATGCATTCCACGCGTACTGAGCTTACCAATGTTACCATCCATGAGACCACCAGCACACCCACTATCAGTAGACTTTCAATCAAGCTAGAAGGTAGTAGAGAATGACGGGACGAGCATGTGGCTTGACCTAGAAGCGATTCATCTCAGATTTACTACCAGTGATCGGCTTAAAGACTGTGTTCCGAAAAAGTGACCAAAACAAAGGCCAGCATACTTCTGGGGTTATTAGGATTGCCAGAGTGCTGAGATAGGGAAATGAGGTGATTGCCGGGGATCAAGGACTCCCACGGCACTGGGATCTATTTGGGATTCGTCTACTTTCAGTTCACAGTCAGATGTGAAAAACTTCCGGTGAAAATGCATTTCTATTTTGAACAGTCCCTAATGATGACGAGAGTTATCGGCTGTCTACCTTTCCGAACTTTTCAGCAAATGCAATTGTGAAATGTAGGTTATGTACCCCGTGGGCTCGATTACGCTGCAGTCATCTTCTGTCCCCCACATCGTCCTACTGCAGTATTCCCGATGCATCCTGGCGAGTGGCGCGTCCGCGTATAAATGTGGTTTCATCGAGAATTTGTGAGGTTGCACACCTGAGAACTTACGCGTGCTCCATCTAGATTAATCGCGTTCATGGCTGGGATGCTGAGATTGGAACAGAGGAAGCGGAAGTATCCTGCAGCATCACTGATATGGAGGAGAATCATAAGAAAGATGTTTGTAGAAAAGTAGACGATCTCCCTTTTTCCCTGTGCTGGCGAAGGTGGATGCTTGGCATTGTTGCAATACACTTCTTGAATCTCAGGGACAATAAGACCCTGCTGAGAAAGGTTGCTGCCGAATTTGTTGAGGTTTCGGCAATAATAGTTCAGGGTGCTGGTAGAGTTGCTCATCCCGATAGCTTCCCACCCGTAGAGATATGACGCGTCTTCAAAGATCTGAATTCCAGTCTCGGGGGATCCTCCGGCAGGGTCTGCTGCTGGCACAGGAAGGCCGGCAGCCTCACAAATGGCCGTCTGTACACGTGTAGCGTTCAATGTTGCACTCGAGAGCAGCTCGGAACTCATATTGTTGCACATGGTGCTAAAAAAGCGGCCGTCCTGACGCGCCACACTAAGGATCTGTGTAACAAAAACTTCAGTACTGTAGAACGTTACTTGGAGTTGAGTAGTAGCCGGGTCCGGAGGACCACCCTCGTTCGAGTCAATAACCTAGAGCCATCAGCAAGTGTTCGGTGGGAGAATGTTGAGTGCCTTTGCTAAAATACTTACGTCTTTGATAAGTGCAGTGTTGAGACCTTCGGCAGCCCAAGTGCGTGAGATATTCGGAAAGTTTTGACATAGGGAATGCAAGAAAGTCTGGTTGGGCGCGCCACCGACGAGTTGCCACGCGAAGAGGAGACTTGAGTTACCGATTACCTGGGTGAGACGTTTGGAAGGAACAGATGCTAGTTGAATACCGGCGGGTACGTTGGTGGGAGTGACCGCGCCAACGACAGACCCCACGAAAGCGGCGAGAGTAGCCAGGATGGAAACAAAAAGGGTCTTCATGATGTAGATTTTGAGAGCGAACTTGACTCTGTTTGTGAAGCGAGCGTTTGAATATGAGGTGTGGAAAGATTGGATGTGATTGTGAAAGTGGGAAGGTGAGGGCACAAGAAAAGTCTTGCCTCAAAATTGTTGCCTAAATCAACAAATTGCATTTGATGTCCATGTCAACAGCAATATCCTACTTAGGAAGTGACGGAAATTCACTCGTGCTCACAAGCACTCCCAAAACGGAAGGACATCCCAAAGAACCTCTCTGTTCGTAACACAACAACATCAAAATAGAACACAAAGAGCGCACAAATAAGATCAATCAGGCTTGATGTTCGTCTCATTGTGATCGACCCTATGAGGGTCGTTTGGTTCAGCATGTTTTGTCATAAGACCGTCGCACTCAATTTCCACGTTCTTCACTACGTTAATCAAGCTTTCGATCACTGGCATCTTGCGGAGCAGCTTCTCTACTTTCTGATCAGAATCCAGGTTGAGCTGAGCATTCGTTCAGCGAAAAATGTCTCAAATGCAGTCGGAAGAGGAATCTTCTTGAAGTGGAGTCGGTACTCCACAGTCCAGAGAAGTTTTAGCCTTCCTTGCTCCGCTAGACCTTTTTTGGGCTTGGCTCAGAAAGCTAAAACCCAGACCTACCCACATCGCCTTGCAATTCTTCCGCTCCACGAGCTCTACCTTTATGAGCGTCGAAAGCATTCGGGCTTGACGGACTGGGAATGCTTGGTTGTAGAGCATCCTTCCAGCTACTATCATGATAAGTACCAACCATCTCCTATACGTCTCAAGCTCCTATCCTCTATGTGCTTCAAGCTCTTGTCTCGCACATGGTTCAAGTTCATGTCTTACAGCATTGTCGCATGGCTGCACTTTGGCTTTAACGTTCTCAGATTGCTATATACAACGACTTTCCGCTAGTGGCTGTCTGGTGTTCTCTAGTCAAGCCAAGATCGGCTTCGGTCTCTCTCCTGCACTGGTGATGACGCGCTTCGTTCGCTCTAAGGAAAAAAAAATTGTTGCTGCAATTGCTATCATGGTCAGGACAATGGGAGAAGTTCCGGCTTACACATCGATGGTATAATTCTGACGGATTGCGGCGACGTCACTCTGCCTTGCAGCTTTGCTCTCTTCTGCTTTCCCGGAACAGAGACTGAGCTGTCGTCCATTTTTACTCTGGTTTGATGATCTATGAACACTTGTATATGCATATGTTGAACTTAAACTAGTGCCGTCAAGGCTGTTTATTAATACACTGGGTATGAAACTGAGGATTTGACTGGAGTTCCCGCAACACGGTGCTACTGAATTGGATTTTATGCAGCCCTAGCTCAAATCGGTACCACCGCAACTCTGCATAGGACTGACAGTATTATTTGAAATTGGTATTGATGTCAATTTGGTATTGAACAAAATGACCATAACATGTCGGGTGTAGCAAGATGGTATGGGCACCACTTCGCGCTGATCGTCCAAGTACACGTTCGGATGGGCCGGGTTTCTGAGCGTCGGATCCGTAGAGCTGTTTCAATATCCCACTTAGTCCATTTGTGTATAGCAAGCTCCACCATTTAGACATATTTCTTACATTCCGCAGCAGTGTGCACTCATATTGGTTTTGCATGTATGGCCACGCCCGTCAAAACAGACACCATTAGAGAAATATCATACTCTACTTGTCCCAATAATCGACATGTAAAGCAGGAGAAACGAAATCACAAAACGGAGAATAGGCATGTCAGCATAAAGATTAGCTATTATTGAAGGTGACTTATCAAACATGCAAAGTCCGACTGATTATATTCGCCCTGTGACCCAATCAGCAAAGGAATTTAAGTACAGGCGAATTCCTAGGGCCAATGGTCAAGCACTTCTCGAGTGGTTTCACGCTTCGCCTTCAATATTCTTTCTATCAGGCTTTCTCAACTATTTCTCGAATCCATCCGACATATCATTAACACTCCCAAACAATGCGTCTCTTCGTTTATGTAAAGACTTGGCAATATTCATTCTCAATTCAATCGCGGATCTTGGGGGAACTTGTACCGTCCAAATTTGGTCCATGATATGAAAGCGATCAAATTATAGCACTGGCCAGGGATCCTATTAGGACCGAATCGTATCGATTTCACTATAACTTAAGGCTTAGGCTTTCCGAGACAAAGCAGCAACGCATGTCTGTCCTTCCACTTACCGAGCTCACAGTGAAATAAAAAGATAAAATTGGAAGCTTCTAGTCACCTACTCTGCAAGTACCATGCCCGATAATATCCTGCTCAAGCACATCCAGGTAGCTCGACGAGTTCTGTCAGCTACGAATATTAGCGAGAGGAGAACAAGGTGACTTATAAGTGTTCTATATAGTGCACAACGCTAGTTTAAACTCAAGCAATATGTCGAACTATGTGGTTGAGGGAAATTCCCTGACGAGTAAGCCTTGACATCGAGGAGTAAATACGCTGTACTGATTTGTTCCGCTCAGGACGTCGAACCTGATCGATCTTTTGCAAGAATGCCTACCCAGTCCCAAATCTTTCGCCACCCTTCTCCAACCACTCTTGTTCTGCATCCGTATTCTGTCTTCCTAACCACTGGTTCCTCCACGGAAATCGTCCGAACTTTCGCAATGGCGCCAAATGTCTTTGTTCAAAGTCTAAGGCCTTTTCCAAGAATCTTACTCCCATTTCATCTCCTGTTTGCTTCGCTTTCTCTAGCATTACCCTTAATCTTGTGCAGAATGACTCATGGTCAGTGATGGACTCGCTATGCTCGAGCGGCATGTAAAACCATAATCGCCAGACAGGGGCGGATTCTAAGTACTTTGATTGGTCTAAGCCAAGCGATGAAATCTTTACTGCGACTGCACGCGACAATCGATCATAATGCGTGTAGACAATGGCTTGATCAGGGCCCCGGAAAAGATTACGGGGAAACTGGTCCAACAAAATTGAAAGAGCGAGTGCCGCAAGCACGTTGGTAGGAATATCTGTTGGAGCAACGACAGTCTCCTCCGAAGATCGGCAAATTTGAGGAGTAAAAGGTTCAGCAATTTTGCTGTACATTTTTTGATCCTCTTCAATGCTCGAAAATGGAGGGAGAACCAATTCATCCGGTCCTATCGAGGAAATGGCGCTACCAGCAAGAGCGCGAATTTCCTGATCCACATTCGCGGAAGGGGCAAACCAACGTAAAACATCGGCTTGCGTAAATTGGGAACTGGGTTCTGGGTATGTTGGGAGCCAAAAGCGAAGTACGGAGGTGTAGAAGTCTTGATTGAAAAGCAAAGGGTTTAGAGTGAATGTTGTCGTTGAGTTTGACATGCTCCCGATTATATTTATCTATTAGATGAGTAAAGAAGATTAGTGATAATCCAGTCTTGACTTGACGTTACTTTAAGAGAATTAGGTGCCTTAGGTAAGGTAGGTAGGCAGGTAGACCTGACTAGGCAGAGCCCCACTTACCAAGAAGAGCGCTAGATAATTCCAATTTACGCGATATTCACACATTGAGAATCCTAATTGCCAGAGAGAATTGATGTATAGATTTGAAAACGAGTCTTCAAGATTCAGCGAGTTCCTTAAAGATAATTGAGAAATTGACACGTTTTAATTATACGTCACTATTCCTAAATTTTATGCATCTATGCTATCCTTTTCTCCTAATGGCAGCTGGCGTGACCTTTACCTTAACACCGTACTTGCTTTGGAACCCTATACGTCGAGCCTCAGTCCAACTATGAGGATCCAGGCTCTCAATTTGTTCAAACGCCTGTGCAAAACGTGCAAGTACGTAGGCTTCTTGAGTGAGCACCATCTGCTGTGCAGGGCAGGTACGCGGGCCGCCGAGGAAGGGAACAAAAGTCCAGACAGGCTTCAAATCTTGCCATCTTTCAGGCCTGAATTCGGCTACGTCTTCTCCCCAAATATCCCTATCTTGGTGTAGTCCCCACATGCTGGCCATGACCGTATCACCCTTGCGAATGTAAATCGGGGAACTGCCATTGCGTCCGCCTCCTGTTGGCAATGTCGTATCATGAAGAGCCATACGGTAAGATTGGGCGGTAGTCGGATGTGTGCGAAGGCCTATGCATCGTGGTTAGTTGTGTTGTTGCTGCCAAACGGATGAATTGCTCCTGTTACCCTCATTCAAGATCCACTGTAAATACTTCATTGATTTTAGGAGCTCAAATGTTATCTCTGTACCCTGGTATTGCAGAACCTCTTCACGTAGCTTTGAATACACCTCAGGTCTCCTGGCGAGGACGTGGAAAACGTTGCTGAGCGCATGCGCTGTTGAATCACGACCGGGCATAAACACAGACAATATCTGTGACCTCAGATCCAGTCTATCCTGTGTCTGCTTCGCCATTTCATCAACAAGAACGTATCTTTTGGGTTCTTGATCCTTCCCATCAGGACTCGCTTTAGATTTTTGAGAGTGCTTGATAGCCGTATCAATATATATATCTACCTGCTTGTGAACAACTTCGATTGAGTCAAGCCACTTCCGATCGCGATGCAGGAATCTGAGCGGCCCGAGTCGCACACGTGTTCCAAGTGCGTACAGACAATAATCGAAGGCCTTTATAAAAGTCATGCGGTCCTGACGCTGGTCAGGAAGCAGTGAATCCATCGACTCTCCAAACAGAAACTCTGTCGAGGCATCGAGGATCTAGCCAGAGCTATCAGCGAGAGTCGCATTCTTGGTAAGTGATCATACTCACCAAGCATGAAAAGAGAGGTTGGAGATCAACCATTGAGCCATCCACTGGAAGTTGTTTGAACAGCCGGTCCACATGCTTTCCAAGAAAATCGAGGTTCGCAACCTCTGTGCGAGCAAAGGTTGGCCGAATCAAGGCACGGGAGTGTCTCCAGAAATCGCCATCCGTAGTATTGATACCGTGATCGAAAAAGGGAACAGCAATACCTTCGCGTAAAGGCTGCAAGCCCCAGTTTTTGAAATCTGTCGCCCAGACGCTTTGAATGTTCTGTGTCTCCATCGTGTGAATCATGCGCTGCCCCAGATTGTTTATTTCATAGGTCTTGCCATACCTGGCGAAAAGCGCTTTAGACGTCTCGAGCCATCGACTTTTCTGTGCAGCCTTCTTTTGGTCTCGCCAATAATCGAGTCCTAGAAAAGGGTCCTTGTGAGGATATTTTGGAGGCTCCTGACACCCATGTGCTTTTCTAGCACGCACATATAGAAGATACCGGGTGAATTTGATACCAACGACTAAGCTGACAGCGAACAAAAAGCTTATGGTCCACATCGCTGCAGACTGGGAAACTCAGAACGAAGTTCACTATATACCTGTGTTGCTCATGCGTCATGAGCGGGTTTTATTGTAAACAAACTGTAAATTGCTGGCTGAGCTGAGCGATGACTTCTCCGAAACGATCGATATGAACCTTTGAGACACATTCGCTCTCTTAGCGCTGAGATCCGCCCGTCACGCCGCATTTACTGGGATAGAGTAGACAAGGCAATGGGTTGGAGCGTCGAGGCGCAGCAAACAAATCGTTTCGTTAAGTCATGGGTCTGTCAGCAGATGCTTGTGGCACCTGACAGTCGTGATTCAGTAGAATGCAACCTGATCTCGATTGCTGTTTTCATCAATTAAAAGCGGATCGAAGCGCTGAATAACAAGCAAATCTGGTGGGTGGGCAGGCCCCCCACACTATGGTAAAGTGTGTGAGGAGCCCGCCCACCTTCAGCCTCGCCACACTTACGGATATCTAAGGTAGATACTGGGAATCCTTCCGTAGCTGAGCGGCACGGTACGCACTTTCCGCATGCGAGATCCTCAATTTAGTCGTGGTGAAAAGCGATTGATTAGGTGCAACATACATGCTAGTTACCTGCAACCGATCGGCTAGGCGGAACCAGCGGGATAGCCCAAAGACCCACCCCTCCACTGTGGGATAAGCGAGTTTCGACTTCGGCTGCCTCTTGCATTACGTCTCAGCTCTGTTCTTGAATACATCATTTCATTTGACGAGATTCGGTGTGTCGTGATGGGGGCGCCAACAAGCGGGAAGACGGCAGGACATTTTAGCCAAATTCTCAGGGCGAAAGCCAGTCAATGCTTGGCGGAAGCACTCTCGCAGGTGCGTCAACGGCGCAATGCCGTGCCTCCTGTAGGTCCTGCCGGGGTGTAGGCTGCCGTCTTTACCGACGATCCCAAGACTGAGAGGACATACAGTCGCTAAAATGACAGTTTGATGCGCACTCAGGCTTTTGGAGATCAGAGCCTACCTTTGGTCCGGAGCTGAAAGGTTCGTTAATATGCGAAGATGAACTTGACTAGCTGACATTGACCACCTTTTTATCGCTCGCCTTGTTAGATTCTACGTTGATGCCTTTTGTGTGATTTCAAGAGTACCGCTAAGTCCCAATTATTCGTCCCAATGTCATCAGAAATCCTCGTTGACTACTCTTACCTTGGTCCTGGTGGCAATGTAGCAGGTGCTGTTGTAATGCTGATATTATGCGCCGCCGTTGTCGTCGCCAGATTTTGGGGTCGTGCCAGAGCTCACGTCGGTTTCAAGTCTGACGACTGGTTGATCTTGATCTCGCTAGTAAGCTTTGAAGCCGCGAGGTTTGAAGTACTTACTTACAAGGCATAGGTATTATTTCTGGGGATAGTAATCTGCATATTCATCGGTCTGTCGATTAGTCGATAACGGCAAACAGTGCTTATCTCAATAGGAGTTGCCCATCATGCGTTAGGGCATCCGACACCAAAGCCGCCACCAGGCTCACCTAAAGACACATTTCTTTTCTTTACCTCTCCGGAGCAGCAGCTAATTGGCAAGGTCAGCATAGCCAACGCTTGAATTGGTGTTTGACTGAGTACTCATGAACTCACAGCTGGAACAAGCGATACTATGGCAACAAATCTGGCAGTTGGGATTCGCTAAGGCAAGCGTTATAATGTTCTACCGTCGTATATTCAACGCTGGAAAGCCAAAAGACTGGTTTAAAATATCCACTATAGCTCTGCTCACACTTGTCGCATTTTGGACAGTTGCATTTTTCCTCACACTCCTTTTCGCCTGTGGGACCAACTTTTCTGCGAATTGGAGCACAGTCATTGCTCTTGAAAAGTACTGCACAGGTTCTCAAAAGGGCCAGATGGCAATGGCCATCTGTGACTTTGTTATTGATGTATTCATTATATCCCTACCATTGCCAATTGTAGGTCATTCCTACGTCTTTCTCGTATCGAAAGGTTCTGATGCTATCACTAGGTTTGGAAGTTACATATGCCCCGTTCCAGGAAGTTTGCTGTATCTGCCGTCTTTCTTCTTGGCGCGTTGGCCGTTGCAGCATCCTGTCTACGCATGGCCATGTTCATTATTGTCGACGTCTCCTACATCAATCCCAAGCAAGACGGTGATTTGACTGTGAATCTTTTCCTTTTCTGGTCTGTCATCGAATCAGGCCTCACAATCCTCGCAGCTTGCTTGCCTTCTCTTACTTTCCTTGGGCAAAGGCTTGGCCTCGTCAAGAACAAGGCTCTACGCAGTCTTCGCAGCGCCTTTTCTCTACAATCGATTCGCTCGTTGGGGTCCTCTGGTCGTGGGACGAAGTCAGACGCCGAGCTTGGACGTACCAACCTAACTGATTCTCAGATCCACATGACACGCATCCCGGAAGGAAATGATGTAGAGAGCCACATCTCTGGCCATAGAGAAGATGATACAATAGAAAAGGGGACCGGAGATGGCATAACTGTCACTACATCGCTCACTCAGCGGGCCAATATGGTTTGAAACAGAGGGTCATAGTTTACAATGCTGGTGAAGCTTTCTACGATTTTAAGGCCTTGTGTTAAAACTAATGGATCTATTCGACGATGCTACGCCCTTCATCTTTGCGGTAGTTCAAAATGTTCAGTTTAATCGATGTCCCCTGGAAAACAAGATAGACATCGTGCATCTCATCTTCCAAGATTTTTACTCTTTTTTTTTTTTTTTTTTGCGTGACTCATGGGCGATCCCGGATGTTTCAAGGAAGTAATACAGAAGACCTGCTCAAGGATTTCCATATAGTCTAAACACAAATATCAAATCCGAGAAGCTGAATGAGGCGGAAGACAAAGGGAAATGCCAGAATGTAGAAAGCAGAGAATAGGAGCAATATTAGATGGATTGATCGCCTCGCATTTCATGCCTGTACTCAAGACGATTCATAATTGTTCTATCTGGTCCACAAGGCTTATATCAATGCAATATTGTCACAGTGACGGCATGATTGTAAATCGTGGTAAATTTGTAGGGGTACTGACTGGTCAGAGATACTACTTCACTTTTCAACACGAATCTCAATCAGTCTGGTAGTTATAAAACCCTTCCGAATTTTCGTATAGAAGTTGTAAGATGGTTCAATCTGGGAGATCGAGGCAACGGTATTGCTCATCTACATAATTTGACTCTTTCTATCATAAATTTACCATTATAGCTCTTATATCTTGGAAAGCAGTCTAATGATCTAAGCCCAGCAACAAGCCCGATAGTGAGCCGAGTATTTTTCTCTAGTTCTTAGTCCTTATAGGCTTGAATGCCGAGTGGGACTAAAGTGGCTCTACTCTCGATATCCTTCGTTGGCGACGAATGAGTACCCCACAACTGGTATCCCGTTTGGGGCTTCTTCTTCGTTGGTGTGCCTTTCATTGGCAACGAACGAGTACCCAACGTTTGGCATCTTGCTCAAGGTCTTTTCTCCATCGCCATAACCTTCATTGGCCACAAATGAATAGCCGACGACAGGCACATCCTTCGATTTGCCTTCGTTCACGAAACCGTTGTTATTGATGAGGGAGTGGCCACTACTAGCGGCGTCTTTGTGGTCAGAATTACTCTTTAGACCATGAGAAGTTTTCCTAATCATATACTCCCCCTCGTTGGCCACGAATGAATAGCCAATAAAGGGAATATTGATCGTCATGTCTCGCTCTTTCAACATATCATCTGCGACTATGTCAGCCTAAGCTCATCGACCAGAGTGTGGGATCCTAAGAGAATACAGACTGGTTCGTGATACCGGGATTGCTTTTGCAAGGGAGCCAAGTATTGCTAAAAGGCCAAGGTATTTTTTGTAAAGCATTGTAGCAATCTGTTTC
This sequence comes from Astrothelium macrocarpum, assembly GCA_021030915.1. Taxonomy (NCBI): domain Eukaryota; kingdom Fungi; phylum Ascomycota; class Dothideomycetes; order Trypetheliales; family Trypetheliaceae; genus Astrothelium; species Astrothelium macrocarpum. Next base: position 276,132 of record JAGEMR010000026.1, read on the forward strand.
TGCTGAAAAGTACTGCAGTATCAAGTTTGGTTACAAGACTGAATATTAATGACCTGAAAACTTTACACGTAAGAGCGACCTTTATACTTCAGATAACGGCATTTTTTCCTTATTAGAAATGACGGTTGTCAGTATGTAAGATCTACAAGATCCTTCTGACGAGGCGCAGCCCAAATCCATTAGATCATTCCACCTCCTCCTGGGGTTGCCTTGCAACCAAGATGTCACATTGCATGAAATCACGGGCAGAACGCACATATAAGTTATTACACAAGTGGAAATCTCCGTTCAAGACCATGCCACACTGTACAGCAGCATGCAGCTTAATGTCCTTTACCTGCGATATCTTTCTTTCTTCCCTTTTTTTTGGCCTTGATTCGAATGGATTTTCCAGGCATGGACTGTTAGGTGACTGGCAATGCCGGAAATATCGTACTAAAAGCGTAGAATGCGGAGCCTGTGCAGCCAACAGCAAGGATAAGAGACCCACAAGACTAACACTTTTGAATTGAAATCAATAGCGTCATTAAGTTGTTGCATGTTGTCTGAGAAGGATCTTCGCAGCCATCGAATGGCAAAAATACCTCGATCAATGGATTCAACATATGTGCAATGCAAGCCAGAGATTTCAAGGATATACAACCAACAGATGATCTTTCAGGCAGAAGGTGTAAAGAACATGGGGGATGGCCAACAGTTAAGTGATGTAAGAGGCTTTCGGTTATATAGCTCAGAACTAGTTTGAGAAATAGAAACAAGATGAGTGCATCAAGGCAGAGACTAGGAGACCAAAACGTACTAAGTCAAGAGTAGAAGTTGCAATACCTGGAATAGACCCGAATATCCGTAGCTGATGGTTTTGAGAACTACGGCAGAAGGTTGGAAGCAAGCGGAAGGATCCACGGCACAGCTTCGTCAATGTTGACAGACCTCATTCTTTTTCAGCCTAGAATCAAGGATCAACATCTCAGACTAGCAGGGAGGAGATATTACAGCCCTGTTACTGACTATTGAAGTAATTTCCCCGATCATGAACAACCCATGCATCCTAAATACAGTATATAGAAGGATGCCTCCGGGTGAGATTGCACACTTAAAGACTGCAAACAACATTCCAAATCCATTGAAACAGACGCCATTTGAACATGAAAAATTTTCTCTTTCTAGGCCAGGAAGAGCCAAAGAGTTCACTATGGTCTCGTTCAATTGAAACGGGGCAACAATACCACTTTGGTGCAAGTCTGAAACGAGCTTGGCCTGGCAAGACATTGGTCGCCTCGATCTTTTGTAACATAATCCTCTTGGTGGCGGTTAATCAATTATGGATGTCAAGATCTCGCGGTGAAAGGTTCGTTGCTGACTCGAGAACGCCATACGGTAAGATCGATTGACTGCGGCGATATTACTTGAATAACGGAAATTTTAGCTCAGCTTGAACATACTCAGTTAACCCCAATCGTCGAGAGCAGTCCATACAGTGGGCATAATCTTACCGAAGTACGTCAATTGTGGGAAGATATCAGCATCGACGATGGAATGGTGGCCCTTCCGGATAGCTTCGTCGCATTGCATGATCTCCCTGAGGCGCAGCGCTACCCTTGGGACGAATCCAAAGGGCTGTATTTTCTCAATGGCTACCACAATCTGCATTGCTTACGTGCGGTGCACATTTCGCTCATGGAATTTGTTCACGGCGAGCCGCAGAGCCGCCGCTTCCAGCACGTACTGCACTGCATGGAGGCATTGCGGCAGGATATCCTGTGCAATGCTGATGACACACCAAGATATACGACAAATGATGCAGTGCCGGAGTCTGGAGTGGGACAGATCAGACTGTGCAGGAACTGGGGGAAGTTGGAGAAGTGGGCGAGGCAGCACAATGCTTGTTACCACTTCATCAATCAAACGGCGACAGGCTTTCCGAATGTGCTGCGGTACACATTCTGTCCCTCGGGTTCGCCTGATGCGGTTGAAGTAGAACGTGTCATGGGCGGCACCAATTTGACTGATTTATTGTGAAGTGAGTTAGCTTGTTTCACTAACTGATATAAGTCTCGCATGTACGCAAATCATAAGCTTGGACCGTTTACTCGCCCGCGTCAATTTAATTATTTTAATACGCATCTTCAAGTCAGAGGACTTTGATATCCTGAATTTCATTGGTGCTTTGAACCAAAAAGTGCGTGCAGGAAATCTGCTTAAAAGCAAAGGCAACTGGAGTTACCTTGAGCGAGTAAATATGGTTTGGCGCGAAGGTTGATATCGCTTACTGAAAGCTTCTACCCGGACCAATCATGCCGAACCTCTAGGAAATCATGGGCCGAAAGCATAGGTACTGCAAGCGTTTGAGATGAGGTGTGACGTTCCATTCAACTTGGACGCTAGGGGGCCAACCCGACACTACACTCGCGGGAACGTTGGGCGTCCCCTCCGCACCGCCGCTTCTCCGCACCCTCCGCACCATCAAATTTGTATAAAAATTCAGAATTAATTTAATATAAAAATTTGAGGATTATTTTTTTAATTAAAATTTAAATATTTATTTATTTAATTTTTTTAATTCGATAATTTTGAAATTATTAATATAATAATAAAATTAAATAATTTAAAATATTATTTTATTATATTTGATTTAATTATTTTAATTTATTTAATAATTTTAATTTTAATTATTAAAAAAAATAATTTAATTTAAAATAAAATTAATTTTTTATTTAAATTAATTATAATAATAAATAAAATTTTATTTATAATAATTAATAAATAAATTATAAAAATATAAATTTTTTTTTTATTAATTTATAATTTAAATTATTTTAAATTAATATAAATTTATTTTTTAATCAATTATTATTTATTTTTTTAATAAATTTTTTATTTAAAATTTTATTACAAAATATTAATATAATATTTATTTATAATAATAAAAAAATAATTTATTTAATTTAATTAATAATAATAAAAAAAATTGAAATTATTTTATTTTAATTTAATCTGATAATTTAAATATAAAAATAAAAAATATATATAAATTTAAAAAATAATATTATAAATTTATTTAATTAATATTAAAATATTTATTTTTATAATTTTAAAATTATTAAATCAAATAATCAAATAATTAAATCATTAAAATAAATAAATTTTAATTAAAAAAATAATCATTAAATTTTTATATTGAATTGATTCCGAATTCTCATATAAATTTGATGATGTGAAGGATGTAGAGAAACGGCGGTGCGGAGGGGACGCCCAACGTTCCCGCGAGTGTACTATAGCCATGTAAATCCACGGATTTGAGAACCATTGAGAATTAAGCAATAAAACAGATCAGGAATGTGGCAATTTAGATCTTCACTCTAGCAAGAAAAGAAATGTCGCTTATGTTCATGTACACCATCTTGCCTTCTTATCAGCCATAAGAAGAGCAACAGGAAGCTATGTCTCCACTTTAATGCGCACAAAAGTTGCCGCTCAGCATCTCGGAACGGCACAGATCCAGCAGCTGTTAATCATTCGATGCCCGTTCCGCAGATCACCGAAATGGAGCACTCAATAATTAACATCGCTTACAAATACCTACTGACGCGCCTTGAGAGGAGCTGGTAAACCCTGCTCCCACATTCGCGCTACTCACGATCCCGGCTTAGTGGTAAGCAGGGCATCATCTACGAACCACTGCAAGCAGCAGTTTCTGCCTAGACGACGGCCCCCTTCTCCGGCTCTATGACTGCAAAGAGGAAATGCAAGAGCTTCAACCTTGTCAATAACTGTGACTTGAACGCAGCTCAGCCTGGTGATGAGCGGTTGTCGTCAAATGAGTGAAAACATTGCTGCTGCCTTGACAATCGTCTCCCCACAATATTTGGCCCTTGCCGTCTGTCTCTGCAGCCGAGCAGGCACAACCCATTTCACTGATCCAGGTGGACTCAATACTGACAATCATTTCCATGTAAAGCTTCTGGTACGCGTGGCATGCTGAGATTCGCCCCTGTTGCAACATTTTCTCACCGAGCTACCGGCGTAGAGCGAGGACCAGGAGACCGATGCATTGCTATTAGTCTCAGACCTCTTCACATACCCGATGCTGCTGGCCCTGTAAGCCAGGTATATGGGCCCAAAACCTGATCCGTGGGGTTTTTCGAGGTCACGGACTCTAAATATTGGAAATTCCGTAGATCAACTCAGCCTTGTAGGGGAGACACAATGCCTGGGAATCACGTTTTGATGATTGTGCCCTCGAATCTGTGTTTGAACACTCTATTCTCATCTTTTCTCAATTGCATACTCTAAAACTTTGCCCCCGCTAAAGCAAAAGTGAATGTAGCCCAGATATTGGCATCTTAAACACCATCGAGTTGCTGAACCTTTTCCTGCTTGACAAGATAGCATGTCTGAGGAGCAAGCCAAGGATGCTTTGTCCACTACCAGGAATGACCTATCCACCGCACAGCACTTTGACCGGCCGCAGCGACACCATCCACAGAACCATCAACACAGTATACCAAACTCAGCTCCTCAAGATGGTGAAAAGGTCAAGGCTGCTTCTTCTGATTCTGAAGCAACTCCGAGTCAACTCACGATAGCACTGACAATGTTCGCGTTGTGTATGGCGACTTTTCTTGCAGCACTGGACATGACTATAGTCACCACAGCGTTACCTACCATCGCTTTGGCATTTGACGCAAGCTCTTCGGACTATTCATGGATTGGCTCAAGCTATCTTCTTGGTGCTGCAGCCTCAACGCCTACCTGGGGTAAAGTGAGCGATATTTTCGGACGAAAGCCTACTTTGCTCACCGCCAACGTCGTCTTTTTCATTGGCTCCTTGATTTGCGGTCTGTCGATCAACGTGGGCATGTTGCTCGCTGGACGTGCAATTCAGGGAGTCGGCGGAGGCGGGCTCACAGTCATGACCCAAATTTGCATAGGAGATCTATTCAGCATGCGCGTGCGTGCCATGTTCTATGGCATCATCAGCATGATGTGGGCATTTGCATGTGCGATAGGTCCGATACTAGGTGGAGTCTTTACACAACGAGTGTCTTGGAGATGGACTTTCTATATCAATTTGCCCTGCGACGGAGTAGCATTTCTTATCATTTGTTTATTCATAAAGATTGACACGCCTAAAACCCCGATTTTAAAGGGATTACAAGCTATCGATTTTGCAGGGAGTCTCGCAGTTATTGGCGGCACCGTCATGTTTTTACTTGGACTGAACTTCGGCAGCGTCAGTTTCCCATGGAACAGCGCTATCGTGATCTGCACAATTGTTTTTGGCATTGTTAGTCTTGTGGCCTTCTTTGCGATCGAGGCATGGTTACCAAAGTATCCAATCATGCCACTCCGAATCTTCAACTCTGTGAGCAATGTCGCGTCGCTGTTGACTTGCTTTTTTCAAAGTCTCGTTTTCATATCCGGTACTTATTTTCTGCCACTCTACTTTCAGGACGTTTTTCTAGTCTCACCCCTACTTTCTGGAATCTACCTCCTACCATTTGTTGTCAGTCTTGCGCTCTCAGCAGCAACAAGTGGGATCCTCATTCGCAAAACTGGTGTCTACCGCCCACTCATCTGGTTTGGCATGGCATTTCTCACTCTGGGCTTTGGCCTTTTCATCGACTTTACAACTTATGCTAGCTGGCCTCGCATCGTCATATACCAGATCATTGCAGGTGTAGGCACCGGTCCGAATTTTCAAGCACCACTTATCGCACTACAGAATCGGACCAGGCCCCAAGATGTGGCTTCCGCAACGGCAACTTTCCTTTTTGCACGCAATCTTGCCACTGCCATGTCCGTAGTCTTTGGTGGCGCGGTTTTTGACAATCGGCTCGCAAAACTTGTGACACTCTCCCGAGTACTACCGAATGATGTCAAACAGAAGGTGAACTCGTCTTTAACGAGCGCAGATTCGCGATTTGTGTCTGGACTTCTACCTGAATATCGATCTGTGCTTGTCAAAGCCTACACGACTGCATTGCAAGATACCTGGATATTTTACACGTGCGCCGCCACCGCAGGCTTGCTAGCAAGTTTTTTCATCCAGCAGAAGTCACTTAGCTCAGAACATGAGGTCCTTAAGCAGGGACTTGGGACTGAGAAAAAGGAACCAGACGGTGGCTTGGAAGTGAATGATGCTTAATTGATGCGATTCGACATCATTGCAGTGCATATCAAACAGGCCAATGCTTTGAGAAGGTCAGCATCACCTCAGATACGACCATCATCCGATATTTAACGACCAGGATGGAGCTAGCGCTCTCAAGAGAGTTCCTCGGAAGTGTCTATATAATATTTTCGAACCAAAGATATCTTTTTTTTCTTATTTTATAAAAGCAAGATTCTTACACCCGGCTAAAAAAGACAAGGGCTATTTCATTACGCTTTTCTATTATCCTTTCACTACCGGTTTTTAATAGCACAGCTAAAGTAACAAGACTTATGAAGCTCTAAGGAACGTTTGGTAGCTTCGAGCAGCTTGTTTGCAGCTCTGAGTAAGATTTTATAGGTCTTCGACATATTTCCAATTGAGGGGGTTGCTTATAATACATTCAATTATACAAAAGGCATTACTATCCGACCGAAACCTTTTCAGTGCCACATTCAATCAACAAGCACTCATCATATAAATATTGTTCAACACGAATTCAGACATGCTGAAAAATGGCTATCTTGTTCGTCCCCGCTGCTGGAAGAGTAGTCTTTCACGTATGTCGTCCACGATTGTGGACCGTAGGGCCACTGCTGTGAGAAATTAATGGTTGGATGAAGTTTCTTTTGTTACTGATATTACGGTGGGTGATTCATAAGTGTTCTATCTGGTCCACAAGGCTTTTTCAAACTCAATATTGGCACTATACCCGGTACCTTTCCACAGTGACGACGCGGTTGTAAATCGCCGTGTTACTGATATTACAATCGGAACGAAAGAATGTTAAAAACTGAGCTCATCGATCCCAGGTTCTAATGTGATGTTACTATCGAGGTGGAACTCTCTAAAACTGGCGGGATTGGTAGGAGATTGCATCTCCTAGGCGTAGGAATAAAAGAGTTTTGGTATAAATGTGAAATCTATTAGGAAGATAGTAAGTTTAAAATAATTAAATTGGCCTCGTATTACCACCATTGTACGTCATACGAGCTTTAGTTATCACAGCTGAGGGGAACTAATAGTTGCATCATCAAGCTCGCCTCTTTAGGGAAACTGTCAAAGCCTTGATACCAATCGAAAAGGCTTTGCCAATAGCGGGATCGACGTTAAAGGCAAAGTCATCTAACGCGACATTACCGTAGACGTTGGAATCGATAGAATCCCACGCAGTAGATGACTGAGACACAAAACCCTTAGGATACGTCTCGGGGATCGCGTCGTATACGCTACGAAATAGCACTTGACCCTCGCTGGCTAGATCGACTGGATACAGCTGTGCACTGAAGCTCTGGCCCTCAGCAGGTGCACTGTTCAGAAGCGGAGGAAATTTCTCAAGGGCGTTGGTTCCATTGCTGATCCATTCTGTAATAGCAAGACCCGGTGCATCGTTCAATAGGCCAATCGTGATCGATGAGTTCAAAGATGGCTCCATCGACTCATATGTACCTCCGAATTGTTCTTCTGCCTGCTCCCTAGCCGCCGCTTCGAAAACTAGAAGCCAATATGCAGTAATATGGCCAGCGAGAGAAATGATTTGTTGGGCACCACCGGTGGGATTGGAACTGGCAGAAAGTATGGTAGACCCGGTATCATGGTCGGGGTCAAGCACGAAATATGACGCATATTCACCCCAACTACCGTTTTTCGTATACAGGTCAATAATTCGTGTGTTGTTTGTTTTGTCGCTAACAGGCAATTCTTTTCGAAGAATTTCCCAGGGCATGCCGACGGACAAGCCAAGGCTTGCAGTATGTGTTTTGGGCTTCATCCAAGCCCGAGTCTGACTTGGTGAGAGCAGTGTCGAATTTAGGATAGACCGACCCAGTTTTGTCAAGTCTGCAGCTGTGGAATACATACCACCGAAACTGAAAGTAATAAGCTTACTGAACTCATGAAAAAGATGTTAAGCTACCCACGCAGTACCCTCATCCAAGGATTGATTCCATGCGCTATACGCATCGGGCCCGGGTATAATGGCATTGTTACTTTGTTCAGGCGGCTGAAGAAACGTCCGGGTCATGTTGAGAGGCTGACGTAAGACCAGATCGAAGTTTTCCTCCAACGATTGTCCTGTCATAGCCTCGAGAGCGTACGCAAGTATTTCAAAGGCTACGTGGGAGTATATTGGAGTATGAAAGGGTGCCACCACAGGATGAAAGCCACGAACAGATTGCAGCACCTGGAAGAACTCTGATAGTAAGGAACAAATATCTAGTTTCATGAAACCATTCATCAGCTCGTCGAGTCTACTCGCGTTCTCTTGAACAGGGTGGTTCCCCTTGTGATTCGCCACATTTTAGCATTTCGGATGCTGGCAGAGGTGGCAAGCCGGCAGCAGTTGCTTGTGATTCCAACTCGCTCAAGTCGCCAAGGCCGACTGCGGTAATTAGAACATTGATAGACGTACATCTAGATAGGAGAATTTGGCACACCGTCACGAATTATACCCGCCGTGTGCGAGCCCAACGCTTCAATAGTGATTTCCTCCCACATCACGTAATGGATGGGGTTCTGTCTCGTAGTAATTGCAGCAGCAGCTAGCTTGGGAACCTATTCTGTCACAGGATCATTCAGATATTGGTTGCCAACCTTTGCAAGCAGGGTGTAGACGGTCAATAGCTTGGAGAGACTCCCTATACGAAAAATGGTGTTCTCATCTAATATTCCAGAGGTCAAGGTGCCGTTGAGCTGAGAACCCTCGAAGGGAAATTTAAAGATCGGTTCGCTCTCATATCTTGAGAATATGCTGATATAGAAGGATGTTGACGCGTTGTCGAGAGGGCCATACTGACTGCCTCCTTGTGAAAGGGCTTTATCTAGAATTTCGGGGAAGGTTTGAATTGCTTGCTGAACCGCCGCCGAGCGGTAGAGAAACTTCGGTGGAGGTACGACTGGCCCCAGTAACGGGGAAGCAGGGCTTGTTTGCGCTGCTGTGCACGTGAAGAGAGAGATGAAAGCGACTCCCAGCTGGAGTGGCAAGAACGTGTGGAAGGACATGCTTTTTGTGAACGAAGAATTTTGTTGAAAACGGGCTAGAAAGTCGGCTCTCTATCGTGAAGAAATTGAAAGATATTGAAATTTATACGTCCTTTGTAGATATGATGAAATCCTGCTCTTCACAACTACAGTGGCAGAGGCTGGATGACTTAGGATTGTGGGCTTGGCTTCTGCTGGGTTGGAAAAGCATAATAAAGCTACCTTTTCATGTCTATTAATCCTCACAACCAACCACAAAAGCTTTGCTGAGCCTCCGAGATGACCGAATACGTGCAAAAGAAGTGCGCAACGGCAAATGAGAGTTGTTAAAAGTTGATAGGATTTTTCCAGGGGTCAGTCATCGCGTGGGCCTAATCATACAGATCCCTGAAAGAAGTTTAGTGCCGATTCTAGCTCCAAGATCCAACTTGGACCATGTTTGACCAGAGTCTCATTCACTGATTCCTATGACCTATGTTCCGGAAAGCTCGTCTTGTCTGTCCGCGATCTTTCTCATCCCTGCTGTCATGTTCTGAGCTGAAATATTTTAATGGGGGCCATGCGAACGAGGACGCCTGCCGATCGATTAGGAGTCTTCCCTGCAGCGCGCACGGCCCGGCAGCTCGCACACCCACCAAATTTCAACTTCTACGTCTTATTATTACAATATCTCAACGAATATGACTCCAATTGAGGCTGCGCTTGCTGATCTGAGCTTGCAAGAGAATCCTCTAATTATTCTTACTGTTAGGAAGCATGGCTGCGATCGCACGATTCTCTCAAAACGCTGGAAAGAAATACAGGCCTCACAGAATGAATATAAAAAAAGCAAAAATCTATTCAATAAATAATAAAAGAAAGTATTTTTGAATGAGATTAATAGATTTTTTAAAAGAATTACACTTTTTATTAATATAATAATATAGATTTTTATTTATAATATTATAAAAATCTGATCTGGAAAGAATTGGATTATACGCTGAATGAATTATTATCAAAAAGAAATTATTTCAATATATTTTAAAAATTTCGATCTTTTCTGAAATAAAATAAATAATTAAATAGAATTTAAAAAATATTTTGATCTGATTTATTTTCTAATTTTTTTATTATATATTTATTGATATATAAAATTAAAATGAAAATTCTTTAAATATAATATTTTATCATAAAATCAATATAATATTGATAAAAAGGGATTTTTATAAAATTATATTAAAAAAATTAAATATATTATATTATTGAAAATGTTTAAATAAGACTGTATTAAAAATATTTTATAAACTAATTCACGGAAATGGATTATAATTATTATTATTATTTCTTATGATGATATATTTATATCATTTATAATTATCTATCAAAATATTGATAATCTTCAAATTTTATAATTTCAGAATTTTAAATATAACGAATATTATATTTATTTTGCAAATATATTATCTGATTTTATAAATGAAAATCTTATATTTAATTGGCTGGTCAATATATTTAATAAATATATATAAAAAAAGGCCAAAAATGGTCGCTTATAATATCTTATATGATTTGATGATTATAATAGCCATTTTTCATTTAAATTTTTTAATTGATATATAAAAAATTGTATTTTAATTATTATTTTTTTATTTCATTTTATTCATCATTTATAATTATTGAATATGAATTTATTTAATTTTCTGATAATCAGATATTTATAAAAATTGGAATATTGATTATATATTATTAGAGGAAATTTTTTATCAGATTAAAGAAATTTCTTTGATTTATTCTGATTTATTTGAATTAATATTTTTAATATTCATAATATTAAGAATGGATGATTCAAAATAAGATTAACGCCATTTAATACAGATATTATTTTTAATCAATTAAAGAAATCAATAAATAGATCTTTTTCTGCAGAATTAGAATCCTTTTCAGATTTATTAGTTTTTAATTGGAGGTGTATATATATGATTATTCGTATAAAAACAATTATTATAATAAATAAAAAATTGTTATATGAATTTGAATAAATAGCTGCAGAAAACGCTATTTTGAAATATCAGTTTGCATAAATAAATGAGAAAATTGCAATTCAGAAAAAAAGGACATCCAAGGGTAAATCTCTTTTTGAATAATTGAGAATTGAAGGCAAATAAAAGGCTATTTTTGTAAGTCCTTTAAAGATTAAATGAACGTTTGAGATTCAGGTTCAGAAAAAGATAGAAATAGAGGCAGAAATGAAACGCAAATAAAATGAAATTGTAAAGAGGATATTCAATAAAAAACGTAAATAATAGGAATTATAGACACGTAAAAATAAAAGAAAAAGAAAACGATTATAACGTCTAATTGATGAAATTTTAAAAAAGATTATACGGAAAATATTTAAAAAATAGAAGACTATTTCAAAATAATTCTTGTAAGATATTAAATAGTAAAAAAAAAGGGCCTTTAATAAGAAGAAATAATCTGATCAATTAAAATAATAGATGATTATTGTAAATTCTGATTCTGAGATGGAAATGGTAGAATCTAAGCAAATTCGCGCCAGACGTAACATCAAGCGCCCTGCACGTTTTAATACATAACTAGACTGCACAAAAATTTCGCATAGATCTCAAATAGAATATATTGAAATTTAATGTAATTATCTTTCGATTTGATGGAGTTATTCAATGTGAAAGTTGAGAGGCTGCATGAGATGAGGGTGTGCGAGCTGCCGGGCCGTGCGAGCTGCAGGGAAGACTCCTATGAGACACCTCTTCCTCCTGATTAGTAGGGCGAATCCCGTAAATTGCGATTAAAAAGTCTGCATGTGCCTACGTTAGGATGAAATATGTCATACCTTTCGTACAGACTTCTCATTTCGGATGGAACTCGTCCACCTTATGGAGCCGGCACATCTAGCGCAGGAAAAGAAGCGTCCGCGAAGGGCATGGCACACCAAAAGACGCACTGCTTGCAGAACTTGCAAGTAAGATTTAAGCCAAACTCTGCAGGCTAGCTACGACCGGAAATTAATCTGGCTGCAGGTCGCGCAAGATTCGTTGCGACGAGCAAAGACCCAAGTGCAACAAATGTACTTCGTCAGGACGCTCGTGCGCCGGATATGAAGAGAATTTCATCAACCAAGCCGTTGATTCAGCATCGGCTAGGCGCGTAGAGCATGCGACTAGTTTTTGTGCCCGTCCGTCGCCACGGTCAAACTTGACAGCTCTTCGCCCCAGCGACAATCTGGAAGAGTTACGAAGCTTTCGTTATTTCCTCGTAAGGACAGCTCCCGCTCTGGCCGGTGTTTTCTTTACCGAGTTTTGGTTCCGGGATATTCCTCAGGCCTGCCATGCTTATTCGGCTATATGGCATGCAGTGGTCAGTCTCGGCGCCGCGGATGAGGGATACAACTCGAGAGTTGGCCAAAAGATTGCTTCAACCTCGGAGAGTCAACTCGTGAGTTTTGCTCTTCAACAGTACAGTTCCTCGGTCAAATGCCTAATTGGTCTTTCATTCCGTCCATCCAGCATTGCAGATAAGCAGACAGCGCTTGTCGCAAGTGCTATTTTCGTTCATCTCTGTGGCGTACAAGGTCTCCAAAACCAAGCCTTGATTCATCACCGAAGTGGTCTGAAGCTTCTGCAAGAAATCCTGGCAGAACCATGGGGTTGTCCATTATCCGGAAGGCAGACGTCCAGCTCCAGTCCTGTCTCGATCCTCGCTGTCCAGTCCATTCTCCGGAACCTTGATATTCAGGCCGAAATTTGTCTTGGCGGAGGGCTAGATGCCAATTCTTTGTCACTTGCGAATAGCGATAACTACAATTGCTGGCGGAGCTACCACTGTCCAGATGCTGGCTTTGATCCGATCGATACTTTCGGGGACCGCATTACACGGGCATGCAAAGCCATCGAATCTCTCTTCAACAATATGATAATTTTCTCAGGCCAACCAGATATCTATCGTCTCCTTATGGAGGGTGACTTTCTCACTGTTTTACGACTGCAAAATCATTTCAAGCGCGTCCTCAATAATCTTAACTCTGCTCTCGGAAGCCTTGAAGCACAAAGTTCTGATCACCTCCGCGGGTCCGAGCAAAATGCCATCAGAGTTTTACGAATATTCAATCTACTATGTCAAACACTGATCATGCCCAATTCCCTCGACCAGGTACAGGAGCGCGGGACTTTCTTAAGATCCCAATTCTCGCAAACGTGTGACCTCGCTGCCGTAGTACTAGAGAACGAAGGCGACGCCATCGATTTGGTCGGCAATTGTGACCCAGACGAAACAAAATTCGTACCAAGGCCATCCTTGACGCAGCCGCTCTTTTTGACTGCAATATGTGCACCCCTTGAGGCCACTCGAAAACGCGCTATTGACCTGCTGACGTTGCATCCGCGCCGCGAAGGGCTTTGGGACTCCTTGTTCGCAGCCAAACTTGCTCGGCACATTTTACAATATCGAGAAGACTGTGAGATGTTGGCCAGAGAAAGAACTGCTGCCGAAAGGATTCGCAACGATGCCAAGGTCCAAGTAATATTTCAGGGTGAGAGAAAAGTCAAATTGATTTTACGGAACTTTGATCAATGGTCTACCGGAGCGCCCGGAATAGAGACTTTGATGGAATGGTAATATTATTGGAATATGACTGAGTTCTGCAGATATAAAATTTTTGTCCAGAAAAACATGACGTGGAGTTATTTACCATGAAGCGGCACATACTTTAATTGGAGTCAAGTACGAAATATAACGCGTATTTGCCCCAATTGCTGTTTTTCATATACGGATCAACAATACGTGTGCTCGAAGGTAAAAACAACCACGTTTGTTACCCAGATAGGTCAGATCTACGCCAGGCTAAAAGTGATAATCTAAGCTCAATCGAATTCTCTGTCTGCTTTTCTTTCCATGCTTATCATTACGTGTATTCAAAGAAATCACTGCTACGTTTAGTTCTCAATGCACGATGCTGCTAAACATTTTTGACTTTCAGCTAATGATATGAACGAACGCATTAGATGTTACATTTATACCCTCATCCGACAAACTCAGACTTTTGGCCCTCTGATGCAACTCCTCATTCATGCAAGTAGTCATGTGAAGGTAGATGAATACTCGTATTATAATAGTCACCACGCTTCGCTTCATCATGTCAATTAGCTCTAATTGTCCCCTGTGAAAACTGGTGCGTTTGCAACGGTCTGACCCTGCGAGTTCTTCTTAGGCTTGCCGTTCTTGCTTTGGGTCTGGGCAACCGTCGCGGCAACAGCATTTAACTGGCCACCTGTGCCGGGCTCCGTGGTGGGTACAACAGTCTTTTGCCTCTGACCAACCGCAAGGTACTGTGTCAAAGCCTGCTGAAGTTGCGCATCCTGCAAAGATTGATTTAGCATCTCCATTCCACCGCTTGTCGGGCTCAATAACAGCAACTTACGCTATCTTGACGCTTCACCACGTTTGCGGCGTCACCCGCAGGAAGGACATTGACCATCATGATCATGCCGTTCGCAGCATGTTGTGCCGCAGGGCAGACGAAGGCCTGCATGCCAACGGTGTTCATCTGAACCGTAAATGTCGCTGGACCCTGCTGTCCGCTGTTCTGGACAGTGAGCTGGCCATTGTTGGCCTTGTTGCCATTTGCACCCTGGAGAAGGGCGGCAAGGCCTCGCTTCTCTTCTTCAACATAGCCGAAGGGGCCACCGCCACGAATCCTCAGGTTTCCCTTGGGGAGTTTCTTTCCTGTTGGAGTAGGAGTAGTGTTGTCGACGGGAATGATGCCCGAGTAGACCTGGTTATCCGCCACGTTAGGCTGGGAGAGAGAGGTTGACATGACACCGTGGGCCTGCTGTGATTAGCGAAGGTGACTGGGTGCGACAATCTTATAGGACATACGGCTGACATGAATGCAAAGGTAACATTATCGCCCTGGCTAACGGTCATCATGTTGGGGGTGAACATCAAGTTCCCGCCGGCACCAAGCTGAACCGCGTTTTGTCCAAAAACGACATACGGCGCGAACGCCAAGATGGCGGCAGCGATGGACTTCGTGAAGTACATTATTGTTGGGAAGGATAGAACTAATTTGTTGAGGAGAAGTGAAAGATTAAAGATGAGGTAGCCTGCTTTAGTTCGTTGGAGAATGTAGTACTGCTCTGCAGGAAGTGTCAAACTTATCGATTGAAAGACGTTGGGTGATGCGAATTATATACTTTTCGGTCTACTTGGCTGAGGGATTATTTACCGGCAGACATGACTACAAATGGAAGCATTCAAGGCCATGTATCACGCCAATAGCAAAAGATGACTGGCGCGGACGGAAGCATCACAGACCGCGCCTTGGCTGTGATTGCAGGTGTGACTATAGGCGTGATTGTAGGTGTGATTGCAGGTGTGATTGTAGACTTCATTGACGGAATAGCTCTTCAGACAGGAACAGAACGAAACAAAACGAGATAAAACGAGACCCCACACGAAGCACGTTCCAACAATATTATTACGAAACGTAGTAATTGCTCGTATTGGGTGGATTGAGAGAGAGGGGAAACGACATCTTTCAAACGAGAACAGTATGAGAGTGCAGAGAAGGGCGAGAGTATGAGAAAACGCTTGGGTGACCCAAAACATATCACCGGATCGTATCCAAGAATCTCATGTTGTTTCCTCATAACCCGCGTTCGGCTGGCTCCTGAGCCGAGACGTTAGGTCATCTGAATATTCGGATTACCCTACCTATAATTAGATAGAAATGGTAGCTAAGCCCCTGTAGGTCTAGCAAAATCAGATGAGTTTTGGATAATTGTCCCATAAGTCTTCGTGTCAACTCTTATCCAATATGGTCCACCATTATGAGATGCAATCATCATCCAGATCTCCACGGACTACGAATGCGTCTGTATCTTTCAGTCGATCACGCAGCAGAGCATAAGGCGGATCGCTTAATGGAGCCGATATGTCTTTAGTCTTGCTCGGGTGCTCAATTAGGAGATGGAAAGTATCAGTAGTGATGTAAAATGCTTGCCAAGCGCGCACTGAGATGTGAAACGCTGCTGAGGAGGGACAGACCCATTCGCGCTGATGGTGGTGATACCCATCGTGAAAGGTACTGGATCTCGAGCGGATCGTGCAGGGAGGAGTTAGGGTTGTGTGGTTTCGGAAAACAGGTGTGTACTCAAAGATTGACTTCGATGGTTGTCGAACAGATGTAATGATTCACTCGTGCGGCGACCTCTGAGGGGAATCCACCTAGGCAAGCGAGCCACACCCGATAATATTGGAGCTATGTTTGCTGTCTCATTATTGAGTTTTTGGATTAGGCTGCGTCATGTATGCGCCAGACGTCGGAACTCGGAACGGGGCTAGCGCCAGGGCCAATGAGGGACGAAAGCTCCTTACCACTCCCAAACTTTGAAGCCGTTAGCGATGGATGTAAGACTCTTGGCTATGAGAATACAATACGCTGCGACCGGTGCTGAAAATCGAGTAAGGGCTAACCGGGAATTTATTCCGGATTGAGATCGAGCAGAATTTGATGGCAAAAAAACCTGTTCACATTGGGGATTGCTACTACAAGAGTTCGAGGCTCTGTGATGTTCCAAAGCAATATCTCACGGCATCGAACTCAATAATGATTGGTGTGTGCTTATCTATACAATGTGCTGAAGATCAACGCGAGATCAAAAGCAGAGGTAACGTAAGAGGCAGCTCTATGAAGCCGTTTTGGCAAATGGCGTTGCTCAAAGAGTATGCAAGGGAAGATTGGGAAACTTCTTCATGGTTTGATGCTGTCCCATTATTTTTTTCTTGCTCGACCTCGGATTGCGCAGTTGGGGCAAAGGTTTTGGTATCCTGCGAGAGAACTTGTTGGGCAGTGGTGGGAGGTGAAGCTGTTGGGGTATCGTCGATGAGCAGATAGCAACGAGGCAGACCAGAGCATCACAGGGAAAGAAGGATATCTGCTCGATGGTCCCTGTCAGTGGCCCCCAAACGTGAACTCCCGGCTTTTCGCTGTCCTGTCAAAAGTAAGGCACGAATAGTGATGCACTTGGAGTCGAGACTAAAGTCCGTGCGTTCCACATAAACAACGCCTGCCTTGCAATACAGTCAACCTTTTCTTTGCCAAACGCGTACACAGACGTCGATCTTTCTAACCAAACATCTTACCGTTTCTCTCTTCTATCGGAAGCTCAACGCGAACGCTCGTTAGTTGCGGCTGTCGTGAAGTAGTACAATGTCGCGACTGGCCCATCTCAACACAGTCTCGCTCGCGTTTAAAGGTGCGAACATCGAGATCCTTCCATTGACAGAGACCCAAACACGGATGCAAGCCAAGAGATGGGACTAGAAAAAATGTGGAGTTATGAGGAGTAAGATAAAGTTGAAATATATGTGGATGTACATTCATCTACGCCTACTCGTATCCGCCGGTCATCGAGCATACTTGGGAAATATGAATCTGAGAGAAGGCTTCCTGTTGAGCAGCAGGGACATCAAGATGACCGACATTGGAACAAAAGATGCCTTAGAAGAGGACTTGGCGTCAGAACGGTAGTCTCTAGACTTGGGTTACCCACCATCTATCCTGTCTCGCTCCGAACTGCCACTGTCTGGGGCGTCGGGGGGGGGGTTCTCATTTGATACTCGAAGTGTTGGTAATGCTCGAACTGAACCGTATGAAGTCCTTGATCAGGTTTAAAGAGAACACATGGCTTTGCAATTAAGGAAAGAGCCTGCCAGAAGACGTTCATCAACTGTATGAGAGACTACATCCGATACGTGTTTCACATCAAGGTTCAGTAGAAATGGGAGTGCAGCACCGGGTCGGACTAAAGCCATGTGTTCCAGTGGTGCGGAAGAGAACTGAAAAAAAGATCATCCTGCATTAATCCATGAATTTAGAGATACAAGGACCACCCTAACAAAATCAAGCCGATGTCTGCTCGACTTCCATTCTGGATTGCTGCGTGTTGAAGGCGGATCCGTTGTCTGACAGGAAGTGCGCGGGTAGCAACCTTATCTCTGGCTATTATGGGGAAAGAGGTTGGGAAAATAAATTATGTGCGATCATGGTGACAGTATAAAGACTTGGCACCAACCTAGCATGCTTGGAAATTCTCAGAGTACCATTGATGTTTACAAGCTCATCGCATTTCTTCGTACGGCCGGAGATGGACTGCAACTACATATGAAACTTGGTTTGATCAAACAGTTTTATCAAGAATGGAAGCGCTGACCACTGGGGGCGTTTGACGGAGAGACCGAAAGCCAGTGTGTGAAAGCTGCGAACAATGCAGATTCTCGATTTCTCGGATCGCCGTTTCAGTAAAGCCGATGTCATCGACTACGACTTCCGTCGCTGTCTCAGGGTGTCAATCGGTCCATTACCGGTACGCAATTTGCTGTGCGCCAGCGACCCAATCGCCCGTTTCCAAGCATTGGCCTTTAACTTTAGAAATGCACCGTTGCTGCGCAAAGCTACACTCAGTGCTGGTCAAACCAGCAGTGTGCAAAGTTTACGTCACTGAACCTTGTTGTGCGCTATGACTTTGCCCTGTTTTGTCTTTGCCAATTTTTTCTTCCACGTTTTCGTTGCTTACGAAGTCTATCTGTCCGTTCATATTTGCATTGCTCCTACATTCCCGTTCTTCTTTTCGTTTTGTTGTATTTTTGTATAAGAAAAAAAAAATAAATAAAGGGCGTGTGTCCAAGACTAGCTTTCTTACCGAGTTTCCAATTAATTGGTCAATTTGCTGTTGCTCGATTTCCAAATTTACCTATCCTGCCTCTAGAAGCAATGAAATTGAGATATCAAACTATTGATATCATGTTTTATTGTCTTATGGCGATGTTTGTTATAGGCGTCTATGCTGTTTATCCAGGAATCTCTTCGAGGTAACCCAGTTCAATCCAAAGCTCTTGATCACGTTATGTCGACAACTCTCATTAACATACTATTTCACAGCTTCACTGATACACCCAATGACCGGGGCTCTACTAACGCGGATTCGCAAGGGCGTCATGATGCACCGATCGAATCGAGGGCAGATCAAATACCCAGTGCTTTTGCAATCGTTAAATGTCCACCTCGGTACTCGCCAACATTTACTATTTTTGATGGATCGACATGTTTGACTTCCGGGCCTGGGGGACAATATTCTCTATTCTGTAAAAATGGAACATCAGAGTGGCCTTTAATTACCGACGGAAAATGCCCTGACACTCATGAATGTGTCGATAGTCCCACTGAGTATCGTCCTAGATATTCAGTTGCGTTTTGCTTTCAAATATCGCAGCAAATATAAGAATTTTCGTAGATAAAATGCAATAAGGGTTTCGATACAGTCAAGCAACAAGAAATAATACTCTTCATAGCTAAATCGATGGCGGCAGCCACTGATGTAGGCGTTCAATTCCTGAGCCACATGCAAGAATGTGAAGTTTGTAGCCGTTCACCAATTCGTGAAACGCTTACAGGGGCAATCCATTTCGATACAGAAATCGTATTGTCGAACCTAAATGATGTAGCGATTTTGAATGTCGCGATGTAATCTCATTGGACAGCAAACACGCGAACAACGATGTAGGATAAATCCGTTATCCTGTCGGCGCAAGGAATCAACATCAAGGCCTTCTACAAGCGGCAAGACCGTAAGCTAATTCACCAACACATAAAGCACATTTTAATTCTCTAGGTGTCAGAAAGAGGTAGAACATCAAAAGTTGCGCAACTTGTCAGGAGTATTGCAGAGATAAGACCTTAGTTGTATCTTGGGAGCGGCAGGTTGTCATAATATGGTACGACGATGACGTTTGGATCATCTGAGGCACCGACCATTGCCGTTGTAGCACCGACCTATGAGAAGCATCGTCAAGGTGCTCTGGAATGTATGCTGATCAATACTCACAATAGGTTTGTCTGAAATTATCACATTCAGACACGAGGCTTTGCTAGATGTAGCTAGTTTGGTCACGGTATCTGCAATGTTCTCGTACTTGTCGATCTTTGCGCTGAGGCATCCAAAACCCACACCAACGACTTCGTAAGCACAAGCAGGAGAGAGCTGTGTGGCAGGCCGATCACCTGTTTGGCGGCCATAAATAAGTTCTTGCCCGTTTTGGGACATGCCCCAGCAGTAATTATTGAATATCATGGTACAGATATTGAGATTGTGGCGAGCATATGTGTCGAGTTCGGCAATGTGGAAACCGGCAGAGCCATCACCGTGCATGTTGACGACCAAACGATCCGGCGTGGCGACTGCAGCCCCGAGACTGTAACCCCATCCGCTACCGAGAAATCCTAAATATCCGGTAGCAACAAGATAATTGTGTGCATGTGCATGCTCAACCAAACCCTGCTGCCAGCAGCTGGCCTCGCCACCATCCATGATGATGACTGGTGATGGGTTGACCTGTGCAAGAGTCTCGAAGGTTTTCTTGAAAGCATGATATGGGTGTATCCGTCCAGCAGTCACATCCTTTGGATCTTTTTCGAGCGGCGATTTAATGTTGTTGAGAGACGTCGCAATCTTGACCCAGTCAGATGAAGCTTTGGGTATTGGCGATTTCTGTATTTCAGCATTGAGGGCCTTCAAGGCAAGACCGGCATCGGACACGATACCGAGATCTATTGGATGAGAACGTCCTATTTCGGAACCATCAATATCAATTTGCACCACTTTGCAATTCTTGTTCGGAATAATCGTGCCGCTCCGTGCACCCAAAAGGAAACCAGTTCGTACCCTAAGAAGGATAACTAAATCCGGCTGTTTCTGCCCAGTGGATGCAAGTGCAGCCAGGTTTGCTGCTGGTCCTCCCCTCAGAGGATAGTCGTACGGCAAGAATGCAGAATACTTGGTGCTGTTGAATAACGGACAGTTGGCTGCTTCTACAAAACCTTGAATCTCTCTGGCGCCCTTCCTTACTTTAGATGAGTCAAGGGGAAAGTCTGGTCAATCCCTTACCTCACTCCTGTTATTACCGGTGCTTGCTATGATACATGGGCGTTTGGATTCCTTCAACAAGGCTAATAACTGATGTAAACTTTGCGGATCTGGTGCTGGAAGGTAGTGGAGGGGTTTTGTGATCGAGCCCCAAGCAATGTACGATTCTTGAGGTGGTGTAAAGAGGATGTCAATTGGGAAATCAACTAGTACGGGTCCTTGATATAGCCAGTATTGGAGAAATATTCCACTCTCAACCCACGCACCAGGGGGAGCAGCCGAAGCGGTTCGAAAGGCATGAGCAACAATGCGGGGTATCTCTTCCACTACTGTGACACGGTGACTAAATTTTGTAAGTGGCTTAGCAATGATATCTTGTTGATGGAATCCTTGGAGAGTATTTGTCTCGGCATCTCGTGAAGATGTTACCACAAACACGGGAGATCTGTCAGCAAAAGCGGAAGCTAAACCGGGCAATGCATTGGAGAAACTACTTGCATTAGCACCATCCTTCCAACAATTGGCTACAAAAACTTGCCCACTGTTCGCAGTTACAAAGGCGCAGCCAACGGTTGGATAGCCCTTAACCTTTGCGTAGCCTTCTGCAGCTTGAACTGCCACGGTTTCGTGTCGAGTATCAATGAGTTTGATACCAATTTCCACACAGCCCATCAAGAATGAGTCGAGGTGACCTCCATGAAGGCCAAAAGCGACTTGAATTCCGAGGGCGTCGAGTGATTGCGCGAGAAGATCACCACCAACAAGCTTGCGACCGGTCGGCCGTTTCAACTCAAAGGCGTTTTCAACCATCTTGGCCCGCCTGCAGTCAGTTAATTCTTATGACTCTCGAATGAAGGTTGCTCAAACACAACTCTATGAGACACCACTAATATGCACCTAAGAAAGCCAGATCATCGACCCAATTGCGGGGTAAGGGAACGACCTCGGGCACGACAAAATTGCTTTTGCTAGAAATCCGTATATGAAGACTCTTTCCAAGTCCTGTGTTCAACAGAATGTCTGCAGCGTAAGGGAACGAAAGATAGGCTCTTGAGAAAATGACCAACAAACAAGCTGAAATCGTACTGTTTCACTATGACGTGAGCATATACTCTCACAGAATACTTTGGTATTTGCACTTGAATGGCATCAAATATAGCGAATGTGTACGTTTGATCTCTCGAGAAAGCAGTAAAAAGCTGAGTCTTGCAAGATTCAACCTGGATGGTTACCTCGGCCGGACATCACGGATGGCCTGCATGTAAACTACCGAAGAATACCAATTCTTGCAATTGGCGGTGATATATTCTGTGATACTCGACTCATCCTGGACACTCTAGAACAGAAGTACGGCAAAAAGTCAGTCAAGTTAAAGGATCCCGCAGAGCACGGTGTGCGAAAACTGTTCGAGAGTCATTCCATGCATGGCGGAATATTTTGGCACGCTGCGGCTTTACTCCCAATATGGCGACATCCATTCCTGAAAGACCCGCATTTTGCAGAAGATAGGGAGAAGATGGTTGGACGTCCGCTTGACTGCAACGCACCAACGCAGGCTCGTTCAGAAGCACTGGCTCACATGCGGATGGCTTACGAGATCATGGAGACCACATTCCTTGCTGACGGGCGAAAGTGGGTTCTGGGTAACAACGAGTGGCCGAGTCTAGCAGATATCGACGCTGTATATCCTTTACAATGGATAGTCAGAGACGAATTGATGGAAGGAAGCACCCCAGAAGAGTTCATCAACGCAAAGAGATTCCCGAAAACCTTTGCCTGGATTGATCGGTTTCTGGCCACAGTTGCAGATGCTGAAGCTAAAGCGCCGAAACCCACAAGATTAAGCGGTGACGAAGCTGTAGCAAGGATATTAGGAGCGACCCGATTGCCGGTTGAAAAGAAAGTGCATACCGATGATCCCCTAGGCCTCATTGCTGGTGACAATGTGAAAGTCACAGCAACTGACAATGGTTCGACACACTCCGACAGCGGAAGATTGTTGAGCCTTACCATTGACCAAGTTTGTATTCTCAATGACAAAAACTTACATTTACACTTCCCACGGTGGAAATTCAGCATCCAAAAGGTGAATGTGGGTCAAAAAGAATCCCGCGGTGCAAATGCCACAGGTAGCGAGGGTCCACAGAAAATGAAGCTCATCTATCATCCTATGTCGCCTTTCTCTCGAAAAGTCTACATGTTGGCAATCGAGCTTGGGCTAGAACAGAACATCACGCTGGATAAAGTGGTGGTTGCACCGATTTCGTATCCAGGGTGGAGTGACAATAACGAGGAGGTTTCCAGGTTTAATCCCGTGGCAAAGATTCCCACATTGATTCCCGAGGCATATGGCGACGGCATTTACGACTCCCAGATTATTGCCGAGTTCTTGCTGGAGATTTCAGAGATCCAACCCCCTAGAATCGCAGATGATAAGCAAAGATGGCGACTCAAGACTCTGCAAGCACTGGGTGATGCAATTCTTGATGCCCACGTGCTCCTTGTGTATGAAAACAAAATCCGCGCCGAAAAAGGTATTAAATTTGATTTGTGGATCCAAGGGCAAAAGGAGAAAATCGATCGGTCTATGGATCGACTTGAAATGGAAGCTGAACGAGGTACGCTGCGCGCTCCGGCGGTCAAGGAGGCAGCGACGGTTGCCGAGATTACTGTCGCGTGTGCGTTAGCATTCACAGATATCAGGCACCACGAATGGAGGACAGGACGGTCACGACTAAGATCTTGGTTTGCTGTTTGGGAGAGACGCGATTCGTTTCTGAGAACGAGACCGGACGTGAATTGGAAAACCAGCGAAACCAGCCCAGACGCGTTTGCAGCAAAAGTTGTTGCCGGAAAATTGTAGCGCGAGAGATTGGATGCTAACGCTTTTTGGACAAGCTCATCTTGCACAAAAATCCAACGGCCCATCGACCTTTCCTTTGGTCTGTTTCTGTATAGCAACCAGAATATTTGTTTGATAGTACTGATTTCGAAATTCACATTGAATATTTCGTTGGGGTTTGATTCGGCAAATATTTTCACAATACCCCTCATGAACGTGGATTTAAATACGCAAACTCCGAGCGGACCGAAGGATAAAGGTGGCTCTCTCAATTTGAGACTTATATTAAAATGGAATAACGTCGATATAACGTCGATATAACGTCGACATAACGTCGACATAACGTGGCATTGAGAAGGATTACAAATACAAAAATATTTTGTCACACAGCATAACGTAGTTAGTGTACGGACAAATTATGGATGGATCCGAAAGCAAACCAAAGCAAGATAAATACTTTATAAGGTGCAATAGATCTTACGTTTTCGTATTCAGCAGAGCCACCTTATCAATTTCACCTTGAAGACAAGAAAAAAAAATACAAAGCAAGACCGAACAAGCCAAAGGGAACATTTCAGACAATATTTAAAATCTCCTAAAAGCAATGGCTCCAACCAAAGTCCTCATCACTGGCGTTACTGGTTTTATCGGTGGAACCGTCCTCACTCATCTACTCTCATCTCAAAAGCCAGGAATCAAAGCTTTGGAAATCTCTGTACTTACTCGGAATGACGATCGAGCAAAGGCATTTACCTCCGCTGCTCTCAAGGTCTACACAATCCACGACCTGGACGACACCAAAGCCATCATCGCTGCTGCAGCTGAGAACGATATCGTCATTCATACAGCATCCGGGTATCATTCTGCCAGCGCCAAAGCCTTGATTGAAGGGCTTAGTAAGCGTAAAAAGCAGAATTCAGATGCAGAAGTATACTATATCCACACATCTGGGACATCTAATCTTGCCGACAAACCTATCACTAAAACATATCTGGAATCTCGCACCTTCAGTGATAAGGATCCAGATATCTACGATTACTTGAAGAAACGTGAAGGGATTGAGCAGTATTCTCAACGCACAACCGACCTCGTGGTGGTGGAAACAGGGAAGAAAGAAAATGTGCCAACGACCATTATCATGAGTCCGACGATTTACGGACTGGGCTCTGGCAAGTTCAATCGAGTGACGATTCAGTACCCGACTCAGACGAAATCGGCTTTGAAAGAGGGCGTAGTAGAGTATGTAGGCGACGGTCAGGGCGTATGGGATTACGTGCACGTGCTTGATCTCGCCGAGCTGTATGAGGTTGTTCTGCTAGACTGGGTCGAGGGCAAGCGAAAGGCGCCAGTTGGCGAGAAGGGGATCATGTTCAGCGGCATGGGAAGCGTTGCGTGGAAAGAGGTCGCGGATCGGATTGCCAAGGCAGGTTTCGAGCTCGGACAGCTGAAAACAGCGGAGACGAGAAGTGTGGGTCTCAGCGAAGCGGCGAAGAAATGGGTGGGTGGGAGCGAACAGCTGTGCGAATTGGGGCTGGCAAGTAATTCGAGGACGAAAGCGGAGGTTGGAAGGGAGTTGGGTTGGAACCCGAAGAAGACGAGAGAAGATTGGGAAAGGTCTTTTCGGGATGAGTTCGAGGAGGTTTTGAAGAAAGAAGAAATCATATACGCACGCCAGTAGATCAGAATATCAGTGGTAGCATAAAGCGTCTGGAATACTCGTTACGAAATTAGACCTAAAGCCAACAGCAATTTCTTGTATTTCGCGCATTTGAGTTTATGTTGCGATACTAAACTTGTACATGCAAAGGCAATCGATGCGTTCTTGAGTGTCAACTGGAAGATACTGAAAGCGGAAAGCGTTTCAGATAAGCACATTGAAACCTACTAAGACTTCAAAGAAATGAGGCCGCTCCCATTAAGTACGCCCGTTGAACGTCAGAACTCTGATTCAATGGCGAGAGCTGCTTTTCGATCCGAAAATCGCCCGTTGGATGTCAGACATGTTGGCGTTGGGGATCTCTATTGCTGGCAATAATCCGATCCCGGATTCACGACTTTACTGCCGGATCGTTCGATTTCAATCACTTAGACTGTCCCCGATTGAAGCTATCGAAAAGATAATTGGCATACGGGCAAAACCGATGACTATGCAAATGAGAATGAGCGCTAGACTCACAGCCAGATCTTTGGCATTTGACAGGTTGCGAACTGGGATTGAGTAGATTCAAGGTCTAACCAACAATTCGCCGCTTCTTTAAGATTTAGTTTGGTTTCACATGATTGCACGAACTTGAAACGCAACGTGAAGGAGAATAATGTGGCATGCAATACTCTCGGGATCCAGTCATCCGCACCAGGCACTGCACCATAATTGCCAAATAATCTTGTGACGAAACTGCATATAAGAAAGTGTGATCACTGTGCTGCGATCAATCAGAAATCTGACGAAACGGAAGTCCCGTGGAATATATTTGGACTCACTTACCTATGACCCGAAATGTTGCCACAGAGGCAAGTCTAAGGTCGATCCCTGCAGATCGTTGCTCTGCTTGACAACTGACAATGTCACGGCAGAGCAATTTAAAATGCAGTATCTAACTTTTGACTTGAGACCTGCACTGCAGCTTACGAGAGCGCCGTATCACGGTCATGCAATGACTGTCATCTGCCTCCACTATTGCAGTTTTGAGACGTGTCTTTTGTCACGACTCCAAAGGTAGACACATGGAATTATAACCAGCCTATCCGAGCGGCTGTTGTGTTTCTAGTTGAAGTACTTTAGGCCAATATTTTGTTTACCTCATCCACAGTATCAGCATGCACTCGCGGTCAGAGTCAGCGTCTCGAAAATTTTAAATCTTCTCATGATCTTCGAGCCACGTCTGAATGGGCCAAGCATAATTCTTGGACCTACAGACTTGAACCTCCTACTTCCAGGATCAGATTTGAGGTAATGTTTCAGAAAAAATGAAATGTCGAATATAGGATCGAAGATGAGGAGATTTAATGACCCATCTGTACGCTTTTCAAAGCCAACAACCGTGACTGAATGACCCTGACGTTGGAGGAAAATAGGCGGGAGCTCCGTACGCGTGACTTTCGAGGGACCGGGCATATCTGGGGAGGTTTCACTGCCGGATTGGAAATACTGCTGGACTGCGGAAAGTAGCGACGCAATCGCAGTGTTGCTATCAGACGTGTTCCGATGTACGTTTACTTTGCATGAGAAATCAAGGTTCTTAAACAAAGCTTGAGCCTATAGACCATCGTAAGCAACGCATCCTTACAGTCGGCGCGTTGAAACTGTGACATAGTTTCCATGAGGATCGTAGCGAAAAAAAGTACCTCTGGCGTTCCAATGTGCTTTCTTGTTCCCTTGATACCGCCTATTTCTATACGGCCGTCCGCATTGATACCCTTATCCCAAGCATCTTCAATCAGGAGCTGTAGCTGCGGCACTGAAGGTATTGCAGATGCGAATTGGTCGTGACCTGGAGCACGTGTAACGCAGATGTAGGACATCAACATCTGGATATTTCGGTAACCACATAGCTGTCCTTGGCCAGGCTTTTTGGCAATGTGAACGACGCCAGGATGGCAGAGAAAGGCAGAAGCAACAGAAGGATCTCGTTCGCAAAGCTCGGAAAGGGCATCGATAACGCCGGTAACTTCATGCCCTAGGAGCCGTAAGATTTGATTAGCTTGCACACGAGTTGGCACTATCGTTGGTCAATTCACACCTTTACTTTCAAGTGGCCGACGCAACATGAGGGACAAGTGCCATGAATGGAGAGGAATGCTCGCTCTGCATTCCGCGCATTACTCTGGGTTCTCAATCCAAAACAGAGGGCGGCGTCAAGGAGTGACGAGTGTCATTTGTGGGGCTAGCTCATGACATGGGCTCAGCTCGAAACTTGGCACCAATCTTGGTGAGAGCTTGGCCCAATCCCTGCGCCTCATTAAGTCAATGGAACCTGTTTGGGTGAATGTGAAACCTCCTGCACTTTGCCCCCCGCCCAACTCTCTCCTTCCAGCTTCCTCTTTCCTCTTTCCTTCACCCTCTTTCCTCCAAGCTCTTCCACATCTTCAGTCTACACTGCGATCTACCTATCAATTGCAATCGCCCAATTGATCATTCCGACTCATTGATCTCTACAATGGCTCCTCAAAACTCAAACCAGGAGAACGGTCAGCCCGAACAGCCTGCTCAGGTCCACGTCCCAGGCGCTGCGCCTCAGGACACCGTCGCTCAGCAGCCGGTACACATCTTGCCATCTTTCACTTATGACCCAGCCTAACTAATTTGATTAGTCCCTTGCCAAGCAGAACATGAACTTCCAGCGAATGGAGGCTGAAGAGCCAAAGGTCTCTATGCGTGGTGGAGGCTGCATTGCCGACTGGTAAGTCCTCCCTCCTCCGTTCTACCAATACCTCGACTTACCATTGCTATCCAGCTGTGCGGCTTTCCTGTGTTTTGAATGTTGCAAGGGTAAGTTATCCCTCCTCCATATGAGCAGCACGTGTTCCCTAAAGCTTACTGACATGGCCATGAAGATTGCTGTGAGGACTGCTGTTAAAAGGCGAGAGCACCCAGCTGCTCGAACACTCTTGAGACGAAAGCTGGTATGAAGAGAGGAACGATCGAAGTCTACAACGACGGCAGACCTCTTAGTCCAACTTTCTACTCTTGATGGGTTTACTGTATTATGATGCGCCAATACATCAACTAGTCTATGTAGTTCCTTGCGATTTCAGTCCAATCCATCGACCGTCCTTAATCTAAATCTCCCAATTCCACAAGGTTCATACTCTAGTGCACGCTGTTCGTCTTCCGAATCTGAAGGCTTCCAGAGCTCGATTGTCTTGGTGAATTTCGATGTTAATTTATCTGAATCACTGAAACATGGCACATGGCCAGGCAATTGACCGTTACTTGTCGAGTCAGAGAGGTAGCGACAAGCTATTCAACCATTATCGGCGCCATTGACATAGACTAAAAAAGGCTGGCCAAGTTGGCGGCTAATCACAAACACGTGCTCAATTGATAAGTCGGAAGAAAACATGCTCCGTTTTATCATCGTCTTTTAGCTACAGCGTACAAACACTGACCACAGTTGAGGTTCTGTCGGGATCAAATGCCAGAGTAGATGATGTTATCCCCTCTTCCTGCTTTGCAAAGGCCAATAAACTTTGTCGAATTCCCACTAGTTGGTAATTCATCAACATTTTCTGTAGGCATCTATAGAAAGACTCTCATTTCACTCGCAGAGAGCCCCTCTATCCGATCGATGTCTTCATCAGCAAAACACGACATGGATTTAGAGATCGAGTATGCCAATCTCGCATTGTTCATTAACCTTGACGAACCAGGGTCATTGGTCTTTGCTGTGCCACGTAATGAGATGCCATATGCGTCAGCATGAACGAGACAGCTGAGCTTCAGCTTGCCTCGAAGCAAACATTTGGCCCAACCACGAAACTGACACTCCAAAATATTGTTACGTGCAGTCATGCGTGCCGTTGTGCGAGGCGTTAGGGTCCATGCTGATGTCCTTGAGGGAATGATAGTCTACGCTAGCACCTTGACAAGCAAGACTGTGAAAGCAAAAGCACGCCTGTAATCTCTTACCTTTATTCCCTAAGTACTGGATTTCCCGAGTGATCAGTCCCCTAAATGCTTGGATAGTTGATAAAATTTCGTTCCATGATATTCGTAAGCCCTAACAACCTAAGAACTTATTGGATACCATCTCTTAGATAACAATTCCCCCCATTCGGAGGATTCCTGTTTGCGATAGGCATTTGATAAAATTCTCGAGGCAAAATTAAGAGAGCTTTATATGTGGCCAAAAATCATTGATTCAGTCATAAATGTATCAATCAATCTTCAAACTAATGATCTGACTCTATTTGGTACGCAAAATAGCTTTGACGTTGCCTCAGAGTGACCTCTTTAGATTCGATTCACGATTAGGTTAGCAAATAAGTGTCAAACAAAACAAGACATAAACAATTCTTACCGCTTCTCGGCAGAAGATCGTTGCCCTTCAATACTTCTTTGTTCCGTCCCAAAAGAACGACACCTTATAAGCTACCTTACATCTTGACCACCATGACAAGTGCCACTATATAGGGCAACCTTAGCCACTAGAGGAGACGAGAGCAGTAAGTAACTAAGGGCTTCTCTTTAAAGCTACCATTGCATCGCCAAGTTTATACTTTCAATGCATAAAATGGTTTCTGCTTCGTTGCAGCTGTTCAGATGCCTGATAGTGGATGATATTCTGAGCTACTCGTTGACCTCCCACAGCAATATGACTGGAAGTTTAGAAAGGTTCCACAGCGTTTCTTCGAAGATACGCCGCCAACTCAAGGTATAAAGTTCAACATCCTTATTCTGATTACTGTCGCATTTGTCATATATGATTTGCAACTGCGAGCAACGAAATGCCTTGGAGTCTATGGCTACCATCATGTGGTGGTAAGTTTTTGATGAGCTCGTGAAACCCGTCCAGCGACACTTTCTGTCAAGCGCTAACGCTACACGGAAGAATTCGATCCTCAAGTCTACTCAACAGAGTAAGAGCCCTCATTGAGGATGAAGCTGATGCTCAATTTTGCCGTATTCACAAAAGTATACAAGTCCACAAGCTCGTTGTTCCAGTTGTATGAATTGAACGCGGGTAAAATGGTAGCATGATTTTGCTACTTTTTGGTTCTGGCCTCTGAACTCTCGAGAAGTCCTGGTCCAACTTTCCTGACCTTTATCCAGTCGAATAGCGCAGCAAAGCCTTGATTGAGTGCATCAAAAGATGAGATATGACAGATCCATGCAGTTTCTATCCGCGAAGCCCATCAGAACAAGCGAATGGGTTTTTCTGCTGCCCGTAAGGTACGGAGTCGGGATGATTCGGATCCTGTTGAGCACAGGCCAAGCACACTCATCCCCTTCGCACCAAAGCTTTTACATCCTCAACTTGTCTAACCAATCAATTATGATCCCACTCGTGTGTTTGTGGCCCGATTCGTTGCGGCTCGCATCACTCATTGGGTCTCTCAATTCGTCCGCGGTTGTTTCAAAAGTTTCCACAGCTGGCTCCCACCATATTTTTCGGTATTCTCCCAATGGCTTTATAACATCTTGATATACTTCCTCTCGAAATCTCTTGTTTCCAAGGTTCGGCCGAGCCGCAAAGGCACAGTCCAGACATCTTCTTACAACGTCTGCAATTACTGGTCCACATTCCCCGGTCACCTTGTTCGCCCACTCCCGCGCCGTACCAGCGTCAGTGTATTCGTTAGGTTCGCTATTAGGACCGCAGAATTTACGACGAAGGCTACACGATTCAATGTTACACTCAAAGATCAGCTCAAGAAGTATTACACCGATTGCATGGATAGCACTGCGGGTTTCTTCTTCCATGATGGATCCTCGAGATTCGCTCAGATTATTTTGTTGTGCTGTTTCGATCGTCATCCCTTCGGCAAACCGTTGACTCACATACGGATGCTCACTGTGAAGACTGGTGGAATCCGTGATGAATAAGAACGAGTGCTTGGACCATCGAACGGGAACCCAGGGCGACCCATAGATCTGAAGTAGACCAGATGCAATGTGAAAGGCTATCTTGAACCGTCTTCCCCTGGACACTTCGATGCGGCCCTGTTCAAGATTGTCAAGGAGCTGGGGAAGAGACATGAAATTTGCCTTGTCCAGAATGAACCTTGATATTGGATTAAGCGACATGGAAACTTCAAATTGTCGGTCATCCCCTTCGATCAAAAACCTGGAGAATGGATGCGCGAGATTTCTCATATATGAACAGAGATCGTTAACGGGACAAGTAGGTAGCTTCTTTTTTTCTATTTGGGAGCCACTTGAGCGATTATGAACCTCCACGTTGGAACCTCGAACGTCCTTTACGGAATTTGGAACACCAAAATGCACTGACTTGTTCCTCTTCGCAAGGCTTTTGCCGCCAGCGCATGGGGTCGGAGGTGCCGAAGAAATGCTTGGCAATGCTTTTGAGGTAATGGCAGCAGATCCCTGTCCAATTCTAGTCCGTTCGGTACGCTTTGATGAGTTTCCGAGTTCTTGAAAGCTTGTCCTTTGCTCTGTAGGGCTGACACTTGCTTTTGTAGCCAAATCTCCTAAGATCTCATGTTCGATTGGCTGGATGTCTACATTTCGCTTCGAAAGTACTGAAGTTATGTCTCCCTTGCTGTTGAGAAGAAAGAGTAAATTCATGGTGATAATGTCCGGTTCCCCCTGTAAGCTAAGACACACCTCATGATGATCACAGCTCTGATCGGAGCACTTCAAGTACTGCATTCGAAGCGTGTTGTGTAAGTTGCTCGCGTGCTGACGGAGCTTGTTTAACAAGGTGACAATATCGGGAGAATCCTTCGTATCGGGGACACCTTTCTTTGTAACACCACAGGCGAGAATCTCTTGAAGTTCTTGGTTGTATTTTTTCAATTTTGCGATGTTTTTATGTTTTGCATTCGAAAAGCTAATACGAAAGCGTTGCAAGTGCCACTCCCACGGTCGTTGCTTTTCTATTTGAATCCAAGCGACCTTCTCAGGCGTATGTTAGTGGCAAGATTTTCGACGATATGCGTAGGCAGGTTCGTAAGTAACAAGAAGGGCCGTACCCCGAGTTAAAAACTTATCAAACATTTAGCAAAGCACCTCTCTCATTTACGGGGATAGTCTGAGGCGACTCACAAATGGAATCAATTCAATATCCAATATATTGACTCGTCTTCTAAGGTTCACTGATTCAAGCTATGATATTGTGGGGTACTCAGTTTGTTGTATGGCCCTTCTAGTTACCTGCGCGGAAGGAATAAGTAGTTTTAACTGTCACTTACCTTGCCATCGTTTATCTGCAACAATTTTTGAAGCTTTCCGAAGACCTTATTCATCCTTTCAACAATCCTGAGGAACCTCTCACCTTCATGAGCAAGACGCTGGTTAATAGGGTCCATGAGGGTACCGTCCTTCCAGCGTGGATCGTTCGAGTCATGTAGCAATATTTGGAGGCTCTCACTGTCTGTAATGATTGGATCCAATAATTGCTGCATGCTGTAAGTGTATTTCATCATCTCATGCCTGATATCATCGACAAAAGCGATGAAACTCGTTTGGAACTGCCACCAGTCCTTCAAGTGCTCGAAATTTTCGCGATAGTAATCGAGACAGCTTAGAACGACAGGAAACGCTCCAAGAACCAGACCGGCGACTTCGACTCCTGACATTCTGTATCCTTTGTTTCCAATCAGAGTTCAATCATGGCATGGATCTAGTGAAGCTCAAATACTATATAAGTACTCGGGGGCTCCGGATTATGGCACGCCCCGCAGGCCGATTGAGATGTGTCAGCTATTCAAATTCTTCCTCAGCCTTGTCGGTGAGCTCAATCTATTGGCCAAGGACACGGACTGGTTACGTAGCTTTAGTTGAGGCTCTGAATCCCCGCCCGAATCTCGCACAACTTTGAACTTCCAATCGATTACATTCTATATCTGCGATTCGACGGACCGATTTCCCTTTATCCAGGCTCAAGACGCAACCAAGGTAGCGTTTGCTACAAGAAACAGCCTGTTTTTATTTTTTTTGATGCCAGCGCACAGGCTGACTTTGGGGAACTTCTCCTGTTCAACGACGGAACCGGCTTATGAGACAACATGGAAACCACAAATAATGATAACTTTGCAAGCATCGCTTGCTTATGCCAGAATAGCATCGGCGAGCTCGAAAAAGTCGTTGCAGATGACACTTGCAACGCGAAGGAATACCTACAAATCAAAGATGTTCAGCAGATAAACGAGCAGTTCGATCAGTGGATTAGCAATCTTGGCGCTCTGCAGCCTCCCACATCTCCTCTTTCAATCGAACATCGTCTGCGTAATGCATCTCTCGTCAGAGACTCAATGCTCCGTAGCCTGGGAGACCTTTCTGACTCGCTTGAAGCTGGTGAGTTCGAAGCAACAATTTATCTCGATAGACTGACGAAATAAAGCAATCGAGATCGCAACTGGAAGGCGCGAAAACCGGATTTCCTATGCGCTAACCGTCGAATCCGTTGTAGATATGTCTGAATACAGCAGTTCCTCCAGCGGATCCGACTCCTCGTCATCAAGCTTGGGAAACGAGGAAAGACCAACGACTCCGATAATCGAGATTCGGGAGCTTATGTTGTCCATTAAAATGAGACTTGATAGCTTATTCAAGGCTTCTACTTTCATAAGATCTTTTACCTCCAACAACGAACGTCTCCGAGCTGCTAGGACAAGTCCATTCGACAGCCGTGCAGATATCATGCACGTTCTAGACCGGTATCCTTCTCTGAGCGAAAAGAACAAGGGTCTTGCAGTGAGATTGGGCGAAGCGAATGCGCGGCGGCGACAGCTCTTTAGGTACCGCAGAGACCATAGCGAACGTTTGTCAATCGTGGCTACACAGGGATCTGCTCAAGGACCTGATGGAAGGTCTAAAATTGTTCCAACAAACTTGTCCCAAGGTTCAAAAAAGAGTGAAGAAACGAGACCTAGTGTCTTCACTGAAACCGCAGCAACAGAGTTCATTGCCCCTGATGATGCGTTGGCTAGGCTTTTGGAAATACGAGACGATGAGCCTCCCGAATCGACAACTTCGTTTGCTACATCCATAATCGAAGGCTCCGATCCAAATATCCAGTTTCCACCAATCCCGAGCGAGGCCTTGAACAGTTCGCCGTTTCTTTGCGCTTATTGTTCAAAACGACAACGTTTGAAACGCCCTGTAAGTCGTGGCTTAGAACGTCTTTGGAGGTACAAATTTTATGTT
Source organism: Astrothelium macrocarpum (assembly GCA_021030915.1). NCBI lineage: Eukaryota > Fungi > Ascomycota > Dothideomycetes > Trypetheliales > Trypetheliaceae > Astrothelium > Astrothelium macrocarpum. The sequence continues at coordinate 310,859 of JAGEMR010000026.1, forward strand.
AGACATCTAATTGCCAATTTCCACTCATTGCTTATAGGAAACACGTTCTCTCTGACCTCGAGCCCTACATTTGCACATTCACCACCTGTGGACTTGAAACTTTCCGGTCGCAACGTGCCTGGTTTGAACATGAGCTCGCGGTACACCGTAGTGAATGGGTCTGCCAAAAATGTCAAAACCGTTTTGGGTCCTCTGACAATCTCAAAAGGCACATTGCACAGCATCACCGTGAGGATATCCTAGTACAGCAAATACCTATAATCGTTGAACAGTCAAAAAGGCACGCAGAGCGGATCCGAGCTGATGAGTGCCCATTTTGTGATGAGGAATGGGCAACGATAGAAACGGGCATCACTGACGGCAATCAGATTGTTTTCGTGACACCTAGTCAGTTCCAGCGGCACTTAGGCCATCATCTGCTGCAGCTTTCGCTTTTTGCTCTTCCGCGAATCGCTCAAGTCGACCGCTCAGTTGGTTCCAAAGACATTGCTAGTGTAGATCGGGATGATATGCCGGAAGGCTATCGATGGGTCAGGGAAGACTGTGGACGCGGTTGGACTACTGTTGCACACAGAAGAGGGACTTTTCTCGCTCTTGCGCAATTTTTGAAGCTCTTTGAAAAGGCGCGGCATGTTTGGGCATACACGACAACGTCTGCGTCAATCAACATCCCGGATGGCTTCTCATTCTTTTTTCAGATCAAGAAGACACGGCAACATCCTTCGGTACCGTCTCGTTATACGGCCAACAACATTTGGCTGCCTCCGAAAACCCTTGGATACAATCAGCTTGTTCAAGGTGACACTACTGCAGATTATTTCTTTTTCGATGGACAGGTGACTCATCCCATATCCGAACTTCCATCTGACGTTGCACATTTTCGTACAAGCTCCGTGTATTATCATGACAGTTTAAGCGGATTCTGGGCAATCAATTACGACGCGACCCAATATATGGTCGGAGATGGGTCTCAATCAACAGCTGAGGTGGACGACGGTCCGTACTGGATGGATTGGGTACCGCTTGGATTTACTTCTGGGGCGGGCGACTATGCGAATGATTATACATCCTATTTGACATGCTTTCCTTCAAGTTACAACCTTCTTCTGCAAAAAGATACACAAATATGGGCTAGAAAACTATTTCCGGAAAGGTATTATGCTGATCCTGCTCATACCATCCCCTCCACTCACCCAGATCAGCGGCCAGATTGGGGGGGTCTCATTGGAGAACTACCATTGATTCTAGCTACAATTGCGTTCTCTGTGAGAGAAAAAGAGGTTGCTCAAGCAATACAAGGCTGTGTGCACAGTCGATCTTGGCGAATTCATAATTTGCCAAGGGGACGAGGCTGTACGTAGATCATTAGGACACTTGTAATCCTTCGCTGATTTTTTACTATAGGGCAAAGTGGTCGCGGCCTTGTTGTTAGCGTATGGGCTTGGCCTAGAGCAATGCAGGCAGCGAGTCGCTATGGGAGTACCGTGAGAGAACTCCGGAATCTGGAAAGTGGATATTACGGAAAGATATTTGACTAGACATATTGAACCATGAGAAAAGCGAACGAAGTTATCGTATTTGCCAAGAGTTAGAGACCATCGTACATGAGAATCGTTGGCGCAAATCATATCGATGTCTCGGATGTTTGAAGTCACCTCTAACAAACTATGAAGCTATGAGAACGCAGCCTTGATATGATTACTGGATCGATCGTGGGAGTGAGAGGGAAGGGACTGACAAATCAAGCTGAGGATAGCAACAGTGACTCCGACAAAGCAGGCCACATATTAGCCAGATTTTCCGGTGCTTGTCAAAGTGGCGGTCAATTCCGGATAACATGGCTGGCTTAAGGATTTGGTCTAGCGGCCAGAGGCTTATGGCTTTGCGGGAGCAAGGGTGACTTCGGTATCTATGAGAAGGTATGTGGATTACTGCAGCAAGTAGCGCAGTTCATAAGACCATTTTAGAAATTGACATAGAGAGGCAGTTTGATCTGTGTATGCAGAAACTTGTCCAGGCACTTCTCCATCGTGATGGTGACACAGGTACAGACTAAAAGGCATATGATCAAAGGACGCATGATCAAGTAATAAGTACACTAAGCAGCCTTCTAGTCTTATTGCTTATTATAAAGGCCTTAGATAACATGTGGCCAGCTTCGAATGTAGTCAAAGAACGGAGTAGGGGACAATGAGTGCTCCTCAAATGGATATTTGCTTCTAGAAAACATCAGAATGAATTGGAAGTAGCGAGCCGGAGCGGGCGGTAATTTTTAGCAAAATCGATGTCAAGTGCCTGGCACGACTCTGAGGAGGATATGATCATGCTACCAAGTCGGCTCGTGGATTTAAAAGGATTGAAGCAGCAATCTGATAAAATCTCCGCTTTGCGATTTGAACTTCACCTTTAGGCTCTCCTCCGGGGGTTATAGTTTGAAGGGAGTGAGCTCTTGATTGTGCGTCCTTCAATTTCCCAGGAGAGAAATATGTGTTTTCAGAGCTATGAAGGAGGCTTTGTTGCAATTTAGAAATTGGAATTTCATGGAAAAGACTGGTTCATATATGGCTGAAGCCAAGGACAGCCGTAATTTACTGGGCACCACAAGACTCAAAGACGGGAGGAATATGTGCCGATTCATCTAAAAGCAATGATATCCGCCCAAACTTCCGGACAGGTTTTGATATAGAGCAAGTCTCGTTTGAGTTCCATCACAACAGTAGAAGGTGCTGCCTCAAGGAGAGGAATGAGATGAACGTAGATTTAACAGAGATGAAACATACCCAAAGACGACCCGGACACGGATATGCTCGAACGTTTTGATCCAGACAGGCCTTGATACAAAAAGGAAATCAATGAAGGGGCTAAACTTTGAGAAATCCACTGAACCCTGCATGGTATCGGAACCGCGGAGATTCGGGTTGGACTCTGAACGCATGTTCAAGGAACGATTGTGGAGATCGGATAAACGCCAAGACATGGGACCCGCGAGGCATTGCGATGAACATCAGACACTGCGTGGATGAGCTACACCCGAAAATACCCAGATAGAGTGGGCCCCCATTTGCGCGTGGCGCGCTGCAGGGCATGGAGTGGAGACGAGCCGGCCACAGCACCATGGCTGGGAGGCGAGGCCCGGCTCAGGCAGGGCAAAAAAGAGAAAGTAAATTTGTATCGAAGCGGTCACAGGTGAGGCTAGCTAAAACATAGCATGTTTGTTGCGAAGGGACGATGAAGGGGAGATGGAACGAGAGACGTTTGGGGCGAGCGACCAAAGCGGTTTAGTGGTGCGCTGCTTCGGGCATGGTTCTGTCCGAGCAGCGCCAGGAAAAGTCGCACTCCGAACAACAGCTGTCTCACGCCTGGTCCTCGCGGCTTGAAACCAATCCGAAGCTTAACTTGCTCGACTAGGTTGGCAATTGGCCTTCCTGTGGTCGCGGATGTAATGAGATCCAGGACAAGCATGTCGACCACACGGTGGATGGAGTAGTTTGGTGGCTTGCTCAAGGGGACTCCAGGGTGCGCCGGGAGCTGTCTCCAACCGGTTTCAGCATCTTCAAGCAAAGCGGTATAAGTAATTGACTTTCCCATGCACCGTCTGGAGAGTTTCCAAGAATCAGTCATTTGCTTTCCTTTCAAACTTTCCTTCACAGTTATAATTTGCCAAGACCACTTTCGCTCTCAGGTAAGCTATTCCACTATACTCTCATTCCCACTATCCTCTACCCAACACATCAACTAACTTTCATCTTCTTATTCAGCCCATTTTCAAGTCAATTTTTTGTGTCAACTTCTTCAAATAATCAACCTTCAACTTCCTCCAACAATCAACATGCGTGCCTCAATCATCCTCCTCGCCGGTCTCAGCGCCTTCGTCTCTGCTCAATCCACCGGCTCCGCCACCAACACCGTCCCCATGAGCTTCTCCCTGGTCTCCAGCCAAATCGCCGGCGAGCAAACCTCCGTGGCAACCATGACCCCCTCCGCCTCCGGTGCCGGCTCCATGAGCACCGGCAGCGGCAGCTCCGGCTCCGGCTCCAGCTCCTCGGCAACCTCAAGCATGGCTGCCAGCTCCAGCAGCGGTGCTGTCGCACGCTACGCCGCCCCCGCTGGTGCGGGTGTTGCGGCCGTCGGTCTCGCTGCTCTCTTGCTATAGACAGCTTTCCTATTTGAGATGATGGGGGGGAAGAGGAATTGAGAAAAAAGAGGGACTGACACCACCTACCAACCGACAACTACTACCTTCGAACTTGGGCTTTGCAGCACTGTGGCATCTTAGGCGTTTTTTTATACATTCATGGTCATCATTCCCCCCCAAATTTTGTTGCTCTGATTCATGTATGTGGCGAGCTCCCATTATAATGGCGTGATAGCCGTCGCTGTAATATAGATATTCGTCACCTGGTGTGACACAGAATCAAGCTGTGTTTGATGATCATAAGTGAATTGTCTATGTGATTTGTTTGATCTTTGATCTTTGCCTACTCATAGTATCTGAGACTGAGTCGCAGCCACTCATCTATTCATGTTTGAAGCATCTGCCTTTACTGATAGTGGATCTCTTGGAACCTGATCGTTTTTATCTGCGCATGCTACCAGGTGGGACTTACTGGACAATTGGCAGCTGGATTCATGGGCCTGTAGCAGTTCAACAGTTGAGTACATAATACAAGATAGATGAAGGCCAGCTGTTCTCATCTATGCTACTGCCCCTTACTACGACCGTATCGGAGATTCCTTTGCGATGCGGTCTACTTGTAATCGTCACTACGTTAAATCTCAAAGCTCGAATTTGCCTCTATTAAGATTTAGTCATTCCAGCTGAAGTGGTTGATCATTGTGATATCATGCAAAACAAGGAAGCCTTCACAACGGATTGACCATCATTTTACACATGCACAATTTGATTCGTATAAAATGCTATCCTCCCGTAGCCACAGAAAGCTATCCACAGAGCAGAACTAGATTACGACCGAGACACCATGCTAAGATATATATATCTCTCTCTCCTATTCCCTCAAATGATACCCACATTTCCTTCCTAAGCTCACGACAAGCAACACCCTTCCACATAATCGCTAAGATCAACGCAAATCCCTCCACCCCACCTCCTCACCACCATCCATCCCATCCATCTCATCCCTCTGCACATCCAACCCCCTCAACCTCCTCGCCAATAGTCCCTCCGGCGGACTCACCATGCCGTAGCCCGCCTCACTCCTCATTAACTTATCATAGCTCGTCACGCGCCCCAGCTCCGCACCACCCACCGATGACAACGATCCCGCGATCCCGAAATCCTGCTGCTGCTGCAGCTGCGACGGGCTCTCGCGCGTGCCGTTGCTATTGCTGTCGAGGTCCATGGCGTGCCGCGAGTCCGGACGCGTCGAGTCCCTGCTGCCCGGGCGGGACGGGAGGGTTTGCAGACGGGTGAAGTTAAAGGGGATCGGGTCGACCGGGCCGTTGTTCTGGTAGGAGTACGAGCCGAAGGAGCGCGTGGCGAGCATCGGGTACGGCGAGGGAAGGCCGTCGAGGCGATCGAAGTCCATGGCCGACGAGAGGGGCCCCGCGCTGCGACGCTTGTACATGCGCTCTGAGGACGGCGTGGTCAGGATGGTGGTGGAGTCGCGAGAGGGCTTGTAGGTGCTGTAGCGTGGCTCGGGGAGCTGGATCTCGTTGCGCAGTTTCTCTTTGCCGTCAGGCACGCGGTTGGCGAAGACGACGCGGATGCTTTTGTATAGGAAGTAGCGTCCCCGAGAAGGACAGCAAATGTGCAGGTGGATAAGGTAGCGGAGGACTGGGCGCTCGTTGGGGTCGTCAGAGGTGGAGAGCGCGGCTTCAGGGCGGTCGGTGCCGAGATTCTTGCGTGTGTTGATGGGCATGTCGATGATTGGGCCTGCGGAGTAGCTACGTTGACGAATGAAAGTTTTGGTGCCAGGAGGCATGTCAGAGAGGTCGTAAGGGACGAGGAAGAGCTTGACGGCAGTTTTGTTGGGGTTCTTGAGGACAATCTGTAACTGGCCTTGTTGAGGGATGCGATAGCTTCCGCCTGGAGGTACTTTGGGAGAAAGGGATCTTCGTTTCATCTTTTCTCGTTTTCTCTGCTCATGCTTGGTGATATTGTCTTGATCAATATCACTCCTTGGGTGATTTGATTCATCAAAATCGCTAGGAGTCGCCTGGCGCTGTCTTCGTCTACTGGCTTTCCCTGGTTCGTTTGACAACAGGGAATGCTCGAGATCAATCAGGCCTACGTATGGACTAGGTGAATCTTCCGATACAGACGATCGCGGGGCGTTTCCTTGAGCGTAGCTGTAAAAAACTGCAGGAAAAGGGACAGAAGCGTGTGAAGGACATTTGAGTTGTGGTTTACATTTGCCACGACCGAGGACACCAATCTGAGCAATGAAGTTGAGAGGCCGAGAAGGTGTGGTTGACATTCGACCTCGTAATATTGACTCTTCGTATGAACCAACCATTGGGGCATTCAGTGGAGACACGTCTGCAATAGAGGGGCGTCTGGGCTGCACTTGAGGGGTTTGAGGTGTGGAGGCCGAAAAGGATGGAAAACCACTCAAAGACCGTCGGGGTTGGTGGGCTTGATAGGGGGCACTGCTTTCTCTTCGCAGGCCTTTGGACAGACTCGGGCCATGAGGTGAAGAAAGGCCATGACGGGCCTGCAATGTCTGAAATGAATAAGGAGAGAATGTATGTCGTCGATTAGCATCTGGACTTTTAGATCCTCTGCTTGGTGAAGATCTGGGCGATAGTCCAATATCAGTATTGTTTGACTGTTGCACGAGTGGGCTTGATGGTGGTTGGTAGAAGAAACCAGTCTTTGAGAGACTTTGTGAAACAGCTCGAGACCTGGTTGGAAGAAAACCAAGGTCTTCAAATTCTGGAGACGGTTGATTTGTCTCACTATGGAGGTTTCTATGGGCAATAGTTGGAAATGAGCTATGCCAAGGTGCTGGCGGTGATGTTGCTATTGGTTGCCTTGATGGAGCCAGTGGTTCATGTGGCTCCTCTGATCGCTGTGTTGATTCTGATGCAGCCTGCCTAAAGTCCCCCGAATGTAGAGCTGACCGTGGCCGCTCAATCTCTATCCCAGCATTCCAATTGCTAGCTCGATTGCCATCTCCTTCGCTCGATGTTTCTGCATTTGTGTATTTGAATTCGACAGCCGGCAATAGGGGTGATGGTGACTTGCGAGCATTTGAGGCACGGGAGGTTGGTCGACTACGGTCTTTACTGGTAGGCCTCGCATGCTATGAAAGACCAATAATCAGCAGTGTTCGCTTAATGCGAGTGAGACCACAAAAGGTGCAGTGGAGAAAGAATAGTACGAAAGCATTGTATCACAACATCACAAGTCATTGATACAAGACATTAAAAGGTTATACTTAGTAGGAGAGTCCACAAATATGTATGAGGTAGACAGTGTCCAGAAAAAAGGTGTGTACATACATTCTGGACTGGACTTTGAGCCCGTTTCAATCTTTGAATGAGTTCGCCACGACTAATCCCAGAGCCGGCCAAATAGCTACTGTACGCTACGGCAGGGTTTTGAAGGGCAGTGAATGGGTATTGGGTCTCAAGACGAGACGGAGGCCTTGAGAGCTCGTTGCCGGTTTTTGATTGCACATTTTCAGCATTGTGGTTGTCATGCATTACCTTCTCGGTGGACATATCCGCCTCAGAAGGCGAGTCTTCTTGGACGTCATGAAAGATGGGCATGCTTTGACATGGAGGCTTCCAAGGCAAACATGAGGTACAGAGAGCAAAGAGGCTTCTTGTTGAAAGAAAGACTAACTAGAAAAGAAAAGGTTTTCAGGGGGTATGTTGAGTAAAAGGACCGAGAAAGAGATCCGAGTGCCAACAGTGCTCGTCTGACGTCTCATGCGCTGGCTCCGCACTCCCGCCACCTTTGACTCAGAGCATGGTTGTGTAAATAAAACTCGGCTCGAGGTTTGAGTCAAGCAAAGGCATGAAGGCAGGACAGGCGAGGAGAGCTGGACTCGGAGGAGACAAAGAGCAGCGCAGTGAGGGTGATGCCAGAGAACAGATATCCGACAGCCAGCGAAGGAAGCCGTACTAAGAGGTAGCATCGTGATGATGATTCTCCGGCTGAAACCGAAAGCAGCCAAGGCTGTGACGGAGTGGGCAGGCATAAGACCTCATAAAGTAATGCTTATGTCGTTATCCTCACCTTAAGCCAGTTTTGTTCCGTTCCACGTTGCCAAACCCAATGACCTTCATTTGCCCCGCTCCGATCTGCCTTTTCTTTTGCTGCCCCCAACCGAGCTTGATATCAATTTTTGCCTGACTGCCATGGCGCAAAAGAGACCGCTTGACGCTGCAGAATACGAATCTATCAGCCAGCCCAAAGCGAAGCACGCGAGAAAAGGTTTTTCTGTGGGTCCTGCAAACTTACCTGATGGGACCTACAAGCGGAAAGGTACGTATCGCGTATTCCGTGCCGCCATTCGCCTCAGCTTAATTCCCTCCAGTCCAAAAAATAAAGAAGGACTTGATCCACAGGGCGAAGCTCAAAAAGCAGTATGCAAAACTGAAGGCAAGAGAAGCCCAACAAAATGAAGCAACATCCCAGCCTGCAAGCCACGTCCCCCAACCTCTAAAACGCGACAGAGGTGAAGATCTCGAAAATCATGTTGAAGATGATGACTTTGGTGGGTTCTCATCAGATGGTCAAACGCATGAGGCGTCCACTCCTTCCTCAACATTACCTGTAAAACCACTTTCTACCCCACGCCTTTCTGGAAGGGAACAAACAACGGCCGAGGAAGAGCCTGACGAACACATGCATCCACAACGGCGTCAGCGTCAACGTCCTCAGACTTTTGCCAAAGAAGCTGCATATGCGAACAAGAAGCGCGCAGAAGTCGAAGAGAGACAAAAGGCCAGAGATGAAGCTACGCGACAGCGACAGCAGAAGCTGGAAGAGCGAGAGCGCTTCCGGAAAGCCATGGCTAAGGCGAAAAAGCCAGGTAGGGACGGCAAGAGGAAGCTTGGAAGAGAGAGCAAGATGTTACTGGAGAGAGTCCAGAAGATGATGGCATCTTGATACCCCGGATCATCAGTATTGGGTTTTAGGCGATATTGAAGGTTACCAAGGTTCATTACAAACCCTAAAGGCTCCAAAATGTTTGTGCTTTCCCCTTTTGGACGGGCAAATCCCATCTATCCAAGACAAAACCTCGCGGCCTTCCAAAAGAAGATGCGTAGCATTCCAGACCAATTCTTGATGAACTATACATACAGGCATGCATAGGTGGAGAGCATGTTCGAAATTCACATTGCAAATGTCTTGATTTCTAGTGCTGGAGAATTTCTACTGGGTCGTCTCATGCCTCGCTCGGTCGTTTGCTTCACAACCTATTCGATCTAGAGCTGGACGCGCATGCATGCATGCGCGCGAGACAAGAACAAATTCAACGATTTTTGAGTACGGAGATGCTCAAAGACAATGGCAGGCTTCGTAATTGTCGATTGATACATATGACTGTAAGAACTTGATGTCTATAGCCAAGGTATGTCAAAGGCGTATTAAATTTTCATCGAACTCAATTTGATGTTGGTAGATTTCTCACGCATCCATTGGTCCTGCTGACATCGTCCATCATGATTTCTTTGCACCCTTCGTTGTTCCATTTACTATTGTAATCTTTGCACAGTCTTCTCATTATCTTAACAATTCCTCTGTCTCTGCTTCTATTGAGCTTCAGTATTTCAATGACTATGTAATTCAATTTTATCAATGCCTGACGTTACATAAATTCATTTTGTCATTCAGTACTCGTGATCTCGCATTACCGACTGCCGATTGCTTTTACCGGATACCATCTCATCCAAAAGAACCACACTCCCATCGTAACGGCCGTTAGAGGCGCAGCTATAGCCCAGAACAGCCAAAACTTTTCCGACACTACAAACGATCCTGGCTGGCCTTCGCTCCCAGGTGCAAAGTAGAAAAATGTCGTACTAAAGATTGACTTCATGGAGCGTTCCCTCAGCACAGATTGCAGAGCCCAATACGGATGTACAGGAGAGTACTTACACTAGTGAATGTCGCCGGTAAGAAGGTCATGGTAACCATTGCGAGCGTTTTCATGGTAGTGCTATCACTCTGGACCGCTTGTCCAATTTGGACAGATACTCGGCTATCATTCTGAGAGACAACGTTGAACGCCTACACATTATCAGCTGCAATAAATTTCGACAGCATACTGTGAGATGATGGATGACTGCCAAGCTATACGTCAAGCGAAAGCCAGGTGTTTGATTAAAATGTTGCAAAGCAATGTCTGTAATATCAGAGGACCTACCAAATTAAGCTCATTCTGCAACCGCTCTTTATTCGATTGTGCTCGATACTTGAGGCTTTCCAAGAGATGTGATTGGAACGCTAATCGACTCGACAAATACTTTGCAGCAACTCTTTGTTCGTTAGTCGTAGGAGGCACATCAGCAAGGTGTTTCTCATGCTGCTGCATTAAGCTGCGGATAGAAGTCTGCACAACGCTTAGCAACTCATGGGAGTGAATGGCATGCCTTGCAAAGTCGTGGAGCCTTGGGTAATCCGGATCGACATCTTTGATGAGGTTCCGTTGCTGGATCGGTCAGCACAGAATGACAAAATACTCAGCACAGCTTCATGAATTCCCCATGATGAGAAATCCTTGCCACTCTTGTATTATACCACATTTCAGTCTTTCCTGTAATACTAGATAACATGAACGTACCAGTTCAGTACTCCGCACAGCACCACGTATAGCCCAAACTGAATCTTCCTGTAGTGCAATGACTTCTTGTATTGCCAGTACGTGAATCCAATACGGATTGTGGAGATATGCAGATTTGCTATCTTGAAGGACTTTTAGAGGAAACCGCGGTTGAATACGCGGAGGTATGTCAAAGAAAATAACGAGATTGCGATGTGCTGAGATCCACTTGGTAAAGAAGCTCAGTGTGTCCCAGATGTAGTTTTTGCCATGTGGACCAATGCCTGGCAAGAGTTGTTTGACGAGAAAGCGGTTCGTAGAGGCTGACAAGGTTTAATTGAGGTTTTCCAGCAAGGCAAGATGGTGGATCTCACTGTGGCCTATAGAGTTGCCGAAATCATCCAAAATATCCTCAAAGCCAGTGTAGCCGTTTGACACATGTTTGCCGTCTTTCTCCAAGAAGAAAGGCCATGTCAAATGCTTTTCAAGCTTAAATCTGCAGTTGCTACAATCTCTTAAGCTCGGCGTAGTCGCTGAACTTCAACAAGACCAAAAAGAATTAGAGTAGCATGCGATTACAACTTTTTCAAAAACCTTACACAAAATATGATGCTGGCACGTCGACAATCAACTGGAACAGCGTAAGATTCCTATCACAAGTTCCGTGTGATAGACGTACTTTGCATAACTCATCTATGCTTGTTTTTGCATAAATTGTGCTCCATGTACCCTTTTCTGTAACTCTGTCAGCCTCATGCTCTGACTGATTGTGATTGGAACCCGCGTGCCTCGTTTTAAGACATCTACGCAACAACAACACCACGTCTTTTCGCTGAACATGTTTGCGCCGACCAAATTCGCGCATATAGCTCATCAAAAGACATGGTTGCTCCCCTTGGCTGCCAAGGCAGAAGGCGGATCACCTCAATGATGCGACCTTTACCGACATGACGGTTGCGTCTTGCAAGGCAGCAAGGCAGACTCACTATTGGAGCTAGCTATGCATGTCACCACGAATAGTTGGATTACATGTAAAGCTCAGACTCTGCCTCGATGATCTCCACGACAGAAAGAATTCGACAAGTTGAAATTCGACAGGCTGGAAGCTTGGATGTCGGAGATCAAAGCAAAAGAACTCCAGTGATGACTGCAGATAGGCAGGATGATTTACAAGGACATGCTCAAAGGCTGTCTGCGAAGCACCCATGAACGCCTGCCTGGTGTTATTGGATAGGGTGTTCGAACCAATCGCCATTTGTGAGCCTTGCCTCAAGAGGCTGAAGCTCACCACACCTATAGCGGAGGGACTGCCTACGGAATCCTACACGGCCTTCAATTTCATACAAACAGCTAACGTCTCCTCTGATCTGCTTCTCTTATTGCATCATCCTACAATGTCATCGCGTATTATACAAGACGAACAAAAGCAGGAGGAATATCAAAGAGAGTCTCAGTACCAAGCCTTATCGAATGAGGATTTTACCATCGGTTGGATCTGCGCGACTCAAGATGAAGAAATCGCTGCGCTGGAGAGCCTTGATGAAGAATACGACGACTTTAGACCCCAGACACACTTGAACGATCCTATCATATACAATTGCGGTCGGATCGGAGAACACAAAATAGTCGTGGTTCGCATTCCGGAGTATGGCACCATCTCTACAGCCAAGTGCGCAACACATCTCTGTCACGCCTTCCCCAATATTCGGTTCGGTTTAATGGTTGGCATTGGTGGTGGTGTTCCCAGTGAGAGAGACGACATTCGACTGGGTGACGTAGTCGTTAGTAGGCCTTTTGAACAAAGCCCAGGTGTCATCCAGTATGACCTTGGAAGACAACATGAAGACAAATTCGAACGCGTCGGATCTTTGAATAGACCCCCAACGTGCTTACTGACCGCCGACAATTCGCTGGCTACAGCACACAGGAGAGGTCGAGGACAGTTCATCAAACTTCTCGATGGACTATTGCAGAAGAACGACACGATGAAGCAAAACTTCCTAGTCCCTAAGCCTGAGACAGATATCCTCTATTCCAGTGATTTCTCGCACGTCGGAGCAGCCGATACAGATTGTAGTCAATGCGAGGTATCTTTAGCAAGGAGTTTGGTGCGGCGAAAGGGCATACGGAACTATCCAGTAATACATCGTGGTGTTATTGCATCTGGAAATACGCTTGTAAAAGATACATCGGTGAGAGAGCGCCTGTGGAAACAAGAGAATGCTCTGTGCTTGGAAATGGAAGCGGCTGGTCTGATGAACGACTTCCCTTGTCTGGTGATCCGTGGCATCTCTGACTACTCTGATTCTCACAAGAACTATTCCTGGCAGGCTTACGCTGCGGCTACAGCAGCTGCGTATGCAAAAGAACTATTGCTTAGAGTGGATGGTCATCATGTGGCCAGAGAGCCGATGGCGAAGGATTTGCTGGAGAAATTTGATGAAGGTCTGGATAGCTGGTCTTGCCATGTCAACCAAATTTGAAAGTTCATTAATAATATTGCAGTCTTCAAACTCGCAAACGAGACTAACTTCGGTGTGAAGCACCTCAAGGAGACCAGTTCTTCTCAGCAGGAAGGTATGCTTACAGCCTTGCTCTCAATTTTCTTCTGCTCCCCAGATTACATATAGTTGACGATGTTTCAGAACGTGTGTGCGGAGAGCTTATCCAGATGCTCACTACTGTTGATTTCATCAATAGAAGAAACGACATCCTCTCTCAGCGAGTGAAGGGAACAGGCACGTGGCTATTCGAGACCAAAGAATTCAAAAACTTCATCACTTCACGAAACGCTACGCTCTACTGTCGTGGCATACCTGGTGCCGGAAAGACCATGATCGCTTCTATTGTAGCGGATCATTTGATTAAAAAAGGCAATGGAGTTGAAGAAGTAATGGTTCTATCGTCGTACTATGACTACAAGGACGATGGCAACCAGACCGCGGACAAGATGGTCGCAGCACTCCTGAAAGAAGCAATACAGATACGTCGCGACGTCAACAAACCAATGAAAGATCTCCTTCAGACGCTCAGAAAGGGAGCTCACTGTCGGGCTGTGGATCTAAAGCCTGTACTGGCCTCACTTTTGGAAGGGTTCTCTCAAACTTTTATTGTGTTGGATGCTTTAGATGAGTGTCGTGACCAGAAGGATTTGAAGGAATGTTTAGAATTGCTGGGGAGCCTTCGTATACCAGGCTGCGACGTTCGACTCTTCTTCACATCACGATCAAGTCCGCTTGTGCCTCTTGCCAACAAGGAGTATCTTGATATCCACGCTACGGACAACGACATTTGCCTATATTTGGGGGATCAACTTAGTTCTTTATTAAACGACATACCGCAATTTGGTGATTTATGGGAAGTTACGAAGCAGAAAATTATTAAGTCCGTGAATGGAATGTTTGTACGCCGAGGTCCTAAGTCTTTATCGCATATTCGGGCTGATGAAGTTTGTCAGGTTTCTGCTCGCCAGGCTTCACGTCAGTTCACTCAAGAGTGCTACCAACCAAGAGGAGATTCAAACGGCTCTCGAAAACCTTTCCGGGTCTATACCTCGGGCTTACGAAAATGCCGTTGCAAGAATTATCAGTCAAGATCCGGGACGAAAGGAACTTGCTAAACGATTGATCGCATGGGTTGTGTTCTCAATTCGACCTCTAAAAACTGAAGAGCTACGCTACGCATTGGCTATGGAACTCGAAGACAAAGACTTTAACGTGAAGCGTCTCAGAAGCATCGAAGTGATTCTTTCAGTTTCTGATGGACTTGTAACGCAGGACCCCAAAAGCGATACTATTCGTTTGGTACATCACACTGCCCAGGAATTCTTCAAGACAAATCTCGAATTTTGGGAACTGAACCCGCAAGCTTACCTCACAAAAACGTGTCTTCTTTGTTTGGAATTTGCAATCTACAGGCCCAGAAATCGGCGCAATGATTCGGGGCTACACAATGCAAGTGGTCTCATAGACTATGAACAATACAGATTGATTGAAGAGATGTTCAATCATACCCCTAAGAAAATCTTTTCCTTTAATTCTGAATTAGCGTGGTATACGAACGGGGCCAAATCCACATGGCAAGAGACTCCTTTGCATTTCCTACGATATGCTGCCATGTACTGGCACAAGCATGCTCTTTATGTACAGACTGAGCTTATGCCTGATTTGATCAGAATGGCGATGAATAGATTTGTTGCTGGGATCACCATCCGTCTTTCAGACAAATGGAGCCATGATTGGGCAGGGGTACCCTACCCACAAATTATAAGAGATCCCGGCACCGCCCTCCATCGTGCAGCCTTTTGGAACCTTCCGAAACTTGGAGAGGAACTAAGTGACGGTCTTGGCATGTCATTAGCCGCTGTCGACGGCGAGGGCCGCACACCCTTATTTCTTACTATCGAATGCGGTCACAAGTCTATGATAAGCATTCTTGCTTCTCCGGAAGCCATGCGTCCCTCAATCGCGCATGGTCAAACCCCTCTACTTCATGCTACTGCTCATAGAGATCTAGAGCTCGCGAGACAAATGATCCGTTACGGAGCCAAAGTAGAAGAGAAGGATTATCAGGGTCGAACAGCGTTGCATCTCGCGATCAATAACGAAGCCGTCCCGATGGTGGATCTTCTACTCCAATATAGCTCCGATATCGATGCCCAGGACAGAAAGGGTTGGACAGCACTGCGCTCTGCGTGTGGCGGGATAAGAACTAGTAAGATCAAGGCAAAGGTCGTGAAACGACTATTGCTTCGCGGGGCCAATACTTGTGCCAGAGATAAAATGGGTCAAACACCATTACATGCAGCTTCTCTCTATGGTAATGCGGAGATCGTAGATCTTCTGCTTAGGCATGGCTCTGATGTCCATGCCCGGGACAACTATGAACGCACGGCGCTTCATTGCGCATGCACGTGGCACTACGCAAAGGTAGGGCGAAGGAATCTGAAGCCTATAAGATCGATAGTCCTCCACGGGGCACGCTTGGACGCGCAGGATTTTGAGGGGTGGACTCCGCTCCACCGGGCGTGCCATTGGGGTTATTCATCAATCGTGAAAGCATTACTTCTTTGGGGAGCTGACCCGAACATTCTTGATTATAAAGGTAACGGCTGCTTGCATCTTGTTTGCAAGCGAGGAAGACTGCCACTCGTCAAGATACTCTTACAATTTGGTGCCAATACAAATGCTGTTAACCACAGGGGCCAAAAGCCAGTAGATTGTGTCCGTAGGGAGGATCGCTGCGATGTTGTTCTGGTCCTGATCAATCATCGGCCTAGTATTAGTGGGTCAGCTTGTTCAAGAGCGAACTTGGATCGGTTGCCGGAAGGGTACGGAACTCGTCTAAGTTTTTCGACGACCAAACACCTTGTTTCTGGCACTTCGCGTCGTGGCTCATGTCCAGAGACTGAGGTAGAGTATGATCAAGTACGGGCATGCGTAGAGTATCGAAAGACCATCTTGGAATGCGCTCGGATAGAAAGGCATATTGATACTCATTTATCGTGGATAATGTGATTGATACGTTTGATACGTTTGATGCGTTTGCGGATTATGAGTTCTAATGATGATTATGGTACTACTGATGGAGAAGCATTGGATCTGTAGAGTGACCTATTATGCATTTGAAAATTTTTCTATCATCTATCTCCTCATCAGAGTCTAGTCCTCTAATTCACACGTTGCTCGGCTTAATCATTCATAAAACACTTGCCTCTACCATAGAGAAGTCAACGAATAACCTGCTCGAGAAGCATGACGCCTGACTCGATGGTCTACCCAGCATTGCAACGCAAAAAGCACAAATGATAACAAAAGAAATGACTTTTTCGTAGTGATTCTATATCGACGAGGAAGCACGAGAGCTCGCAATTTGATCAGTCTTCATCGCTAAAGACCTCCTCACCCCGCTTCCGGCGAGCCATACGATCCTTCTTCTTCTTGCGTAGCTCCGAAGAAGTAAGCTTGGCCTTCTTCTTCGATGTTTCAATCTGCGACTCGTTAGCGAACCCGCACACCACCTTACCATCATTTCGAGAGGGAAAAGATTGCAACTCAGGGCTCACCTTATTTCCCATAGCATCAAACTTCTCCTCTTCATCATCGCCCTCCTTCAACCTCGGCCCCGATCCCTGCCCCTGCACCCAATTATGCCCCGACGGCGTCATCTTACCATCCATCACCGCCCACACCTCCTCCGTGAGATCCTTTGTAAACTCCGCACTATGCGTGATGATAATGACACCGCCCTCAAACGCCTTGAGCGCCTTGGACAGCGCACCCAACGAGTCGCGATCGAGGTAGTTGGTCGGCTCATCCAGCACGATCAAGTGCGGCCGCTGCCACGAGCACGCGGCCAGCACGACCTTGACGCGCTGGCCGCCGGAGAGGCCGCGCATGCGCGAGTGCGACACGAGCTCGGCGTCGAGGCCGAAGTTGGCGCAGTGCGCCTCGATCTCCTTGCGCACCAGCGGCCGGAACTGGCCCGACGCCAGCGCCTCCTTCTGGTCGACCTCGGCGACCATCTTCGCGTGCGATTGCATGATTTCGTTGCGCGGCAGCCACGCGTTGTCCGCGGTCATCATCGGTGTCCAGCGCTCGTTCTTTTGGCCGACGTTGTCGCCGAGTGCGAAGGAGCACTCGTATTCGTAGGAGTTTTTGAATTTGCGACGGGAGTGGATGCCGATGACGCGGCGTTGGGAGCCTTCGATCTTGTAGATTTTGTCCATGGCCTTTTCGTCTTCGGAGGTGACGATCTTGTTGGCGCGGTCCATGGTTTCGCGGTCTTCGCCGGTTTGGAAACGCCATTGGATGTATTCCGAGGGCGTCTTGTCGAGGTGGTGGTCGATATGGGCGAAGGCGTGTTGTTTGATGTAGGCGATACGGATGTTTTCGTGTTGGTAGACATCACCGGTGGTAGGGATGAGTTCACCTGTCAGGACGTTGACAAGAGTAGATTTGCCAGCACCGTTGGGACCAATGACAGCGATACGTGAGCCGAGTGAACATTGGAAGGTGATGTCAGAGATTTGAGGCTTTGAGGTACCGGGATATTGGAAAGACATGTTGCTGACACGAACAATGGCCTTTGCCTTCGTCTTGACACCTTCGAGGAAACCTGGCTCAGGGAACTTGAACTCCATTTCTGAAGCACCAAGCTCGTAATAAGACCTGGCAGATGGGACACGCTTCACAAAGTCGCTAAGAGTTCCCCGGTATCTCTTCAATTTGAATCGCTCATAGTGGATGACGTGTTGAATGACATGGTCCAAAAATCGGCTATCGTGAGAAATGATGATAGATGTGCAAGGAGAGGTGGTAAGGTAATCTTCCAACCATTTGACATTCTTGACATCCAAATGGTTGGTCGGTTCATCAAGCATTAGAATGTCAGGCTCTTCGAACACTGCACGGGCAAGTGCAAGCTTCATCTTCCAGCCACCCGAGAGGGAAGTGATAGGTGCATCAAGCTGTTCCTGAACGAATCCGAACTCAATGAGCTTGTCTTGGACCTCCTTCTGCGGCTTATTAATGCCAACAGACTGGAGCTTTTTCTCGGTCCAGCCGATGACAGTTTGTTCAGTGTCAGCAGCATCGAGATCATGCTCCACGTAGACAGTCTTGACTTCACTCTGCTTGGGGAAGCCCTCGACTTGCTCATTGTTGATAGCGCGCATCAGCGTAGTTTTACCAGATCCGTTGGGCCCAAGCAAGCCATATCGCTGGCCACGTTTGAGACGGAGGTGAGTCTGGTTGAGCAAAATTTTGGCACCATAGGCCAAGTTGAAAGTGCAGTTGCAAAGATCTTCGCCCTCTTCTTCATCTGGTTCTGCCTCATCCTCCTCCTCAATACCCGGAGAAGCTCGTTTTCGGAGCGATTCTGCAATAGGTTTGGAGTCATCATCACCGGCAATGACTGTAATGTATGGAAGAGTATTGGTAGTCCAGCTGATTTGCTCGGTATCTTTCTCATCGATTAACTGGCCACCAATGGCGGCAATGAACTCAAGGATAGGCTCAAGCTGGTTTGCTTTCTCAGTGTGCTTGGATGGGATGCACGCCTTCAGTACACCGAGAACTGTATCAATATCGCCCGCTTTGGAGACTTCTGGAATTTTGCCATCCTTGACATCACCTACGCGGGTGAGGGTGTCGAGACCTTGCTTGGTCTTCTCACGAGCCTCAGGATCAGCGATATTTTCATTGTTCTTTATCAGACTTGGCATTAGCTTGGGCAAGAAAGGAGCAACAATCTGCGGATCTTCGACGAGCTTGCACATGTTGTCAACAATGACGGCAGATTTACGTTTGATGGCGGTTTCACGCTCAACGAGACCACGCTCGAGGAGAGGAACCATAATAGCAAGGGTTGGCTCGTGGACATCCGTGACGAAGGTTGTAGCACCAAGCAAGTGAACAGTCTCTGGGACATTCTCAGGCTTGGCAATACACTTGATGAGTTCGGGAATGAAACGTTCGATATCCTTGTTGGAGATGAGCTGGCAGACCTTCTCCATTGTGCCGTATGCTTTCTTCTTGACCTCTGGCTTGGTATCCCACATCGCTTCAGAAACGACTGGAATCAGATCTGGGACTCGGAAAGCGGTTTGGGCTGGTGCGCTGGCGCAGAGTGCTTCAATGCAGTCGAGATCGGTAATCTTCTCTGGCCATTTTTGCGCATGGCGAAGAGAGTTTATGATGGGTGGCAAGAGAGCCTTGACAGCATTTGCATTGGCTGCCTTGACGATTGCAAGAGCGGCTGCCTGAGCGGCATTCTTGACGGGCACCATTTTATCGCCAATTGCACTGAGGACATTGGCGAGGAGCTTGATGAGGTATGGCTCGATGGCGGGTGAAACAGATTGATGTTGGGCGATTGCGCGGATGGCATCAAGAGCTCGTTCTCTTGCAACCGCATCCTTTTTATTGGCAAGCTGCTTCTTGAGTATCTCAACGGCTCTGAAGATAGAAAATTAGCACAGGAGAGCAAAAATTCCCAAGGGTGGCAAATTTTCAGCAAAAGCAAGAAAATGTGCAAAATTGAGGTGATGCTCACTTTGTGGGCGCATCTTGCTCTTCGATGTCACCGTTGATGAGTGTGGCGATATCAAGAGATGCAGCATTTATCTCATCTTGTGACTTGGAGACGCTTAGTCTTGAGAGAAGCTCCTCCAGCACTTTGATGGATTTTGCGTTTTCTGACTTGATTTGACTCGGAGTGTGAGCGTTGGTTTCGGTGATGCCGGGAGCCATGTTTGATGATGGAATGGATGTCGTGGGTGAAAAGAAAAAGGATCTTATGGGTCTCTAGACGTGAAGGTGGGCTATTGTGGGTCCACCGAAAAAAGCAGCTGAAAGTGAAAAAATCTATGTGGGTATCAAAGGCAGGCTGATTACGCCCGGTCTATTGTCGTGTGAAGGTCGACAGGCGGATGCTCGCAAGCAAGCAGGAGAGATGCAGGAAGGAGACAGAAGGAGGAGAGAGAGAAGAGAGAAGGGAGAAAGGAGAAAGTGGGAGTTGGTTGGCAAAACGAAAATTCATAAGGGCTTTTTTCATTGCCTCGCTCTCTCTCACTCGCGCTGACCGCTCGCAACTTTTTTTTGGGGCACGCTTAGCCTGTTTCGGATGGTGCAGGCAGTGTCTGAATGTGACGGTCGCGGCCAATCTGTCTACAATCTGGCCTCCACGGGGCCCCCCATCCTGACTTCGCTTATCAGCCCTGTCTTGAATCATGTTTGTTTGGCCAAGTTTGTTCTTCTTGACGCCGGAAAGCTGAAGCGGAACGTCGGCTTCCTCCTGTCAATCACTTCGCCACGTTTCACGTTGGCGTGAGAGTAGCATAGGCCCTCCTCCCTTTCATTCCATCACTGTCCCAATCATTTTTCCCCCAGGCATTGGCCCAGCCTCGTCTAGGCGGGAGATGCGCCGCTCGAGTCTTGAAGTCACCGTTACAAATTCCGACCTTTCTATCAAGTCATATCATGCATGGCTATGAGTGCTACCACTCAACAAAATACCATCCAGTGAATCATGCCACCCGCAGGCGTCCGCTACAGCGAATGCATCTGCGGCTGAACTCGTCCAGCTGTGAGATGCACACGCTTACCTGCACAGAGCTGATGGATAATGCGTCTCTTCTGCATTTCTTGCTCCCCCAGCCAAATGCTTGTTCCCGCTCCGCGTTTCTCCGGACTCTCTCCACCAAAATTCACCCACTTTTCGGTCGCACCGATAAGACTTGGGCCCACTTTCCCCACCACAGCGGGGAACTATCTATACCCTTTTTGATTTTTATCTTTCTTTTTTTACTATCAAAATGGGAATAAACCGTAAATAAGACAAATGCACGTACCGGTTCAGGCATGTTGTTTTGCCTGTCGGTATTGATCAATTTCGGATATATGACAGCAGCTCAGAGCCGTACCTATCTCAAGTACATTTCATACTGTAGGTGTCTAGAAAAGAGTTTAGTCATGTTCTGATCAAGATGTATGCACGAATTTTCTTCATCAATTTCCTTTCCATTTTCGATGCGGATGTCATTAGTGGCCTCAATCACTAGAGATGGGTACTCCATTCTGAATTTTAATGTGTCACGTCCGTCCTTCTCAACTAATCTACATCTCCATAGACACACGGAAAAGAGAAAAACTCAGTCTAGGAAATCAACCATTCTGAAAAATCGAACGGCGTCGAGTATTTGCCAGCTGTCTGCTTCGCTACTTCATTTACTGCACTCCACAGCTCACCATCACCCTGTGTCCCGATCTCGTAATCACTACCCTCCACTGGCGGCTTATTAGGAATAAACTGCCAATACCACCACGGTATCCCCGCCTCGCTCACCGCGCTCGCATACTGTTTAAATGTTGCGATCCGCGCTCCGTCTCCCTGAGGAGAACCTTGCTGACATTCCCCATTATCTCCGGAGAAGTAGCAAACACCCCATTCTTCAAGAATCAACTTCTTGCCGTGCTGCAACGCCTTCTGTACGTATGGTTTGAGTTTGGAGGTTGTAAGATCGCCAGCTCCGTAGGCGTGTATGCCGAGCACATCGAGCGCAGGGCAGGTGAAGTACACATCTTGCAGACTAACGTCGACGTAATTGCCACCACCAGTCATTACCAATGGGGTGGGCTTGTTGATGGCTGCGATGCTGCCGTGTTCAGGATAGGAGCCCGCTTGGGCGTTGCGAACGCTGAGGGGAGCCACATTGTGCCTATTGTGCCGTGGCTGGGTGCGTTTATGCGTGCTTCTGTTCGTGGTGCTACCCATGCTGGTGGCGTTTCCAGAACTAGTACCATTTTGCAAGTTGGATCTGATAGCCGTGGCCATCTCGCACTGCCAAGGAGCGTATTTGGTGAAGTCGGAGGGGCTCATGCCAGTGAAGGCCTCGTTCATGGCTTCGAACCCGAAGATGCGGTCACCGGACGCAGACCACTTGTTGCCGGTCTTACTGTCGACGTGATTGAGGACGTGGGCTATCCGGTTCTTCAAGGCCTGTTTTGCTGCGCTGGAACTGTAGAAGCCGGTCTCGCCGAACTTCTGACTGTAGCAGTCTCCTGCTCGCAGGCTGTTTTGCGAATAGATGGTGATGTGGAGCTTGATGTTGTGTTTGATGGCTGTCACCATGAGGCTGTCAATATTTTCGAGGACTTTGTCATTATACTGGCCGATCTGGGATTCAAGAGGCGGAAATGTATTGATTTGGGTTCCCTTCTGGTCAGATGACTCGCCATCAAGCCATACGCGAAGAACCTTTACACTGGCGCTTTGGAGACTCTGGAAATAAGTCTCTTGCTCTGATTCTTGAAGGCCAGCAGCGTAATAGAGATTGTTACCAACAAAGGACTGGGCTCCGAAGACACCTCGCACAGCAAGGATGCAGGCGAATGCAATTGGTGTATACTTCATATTGACCTGCAATAAATGAAGTATTCAGTGAAGACGAGTTCGTGCGATAACTCGGTCCAAGGCCCGACTTGTATAAAACATGGCCAGCATGTTATATATTAATACAGGAGAACACGAAGGAACACGATACGAGAGCCACTGACGGAATGAGACAACGAAGAGAGCGATAATGCAACAATAAGAATGATACCTTTGAGGCCTTCAACAGGCGCTGTTGCGTTTCGCCAAGTCTCCACACCACCAAAGCGTTTACTCTTTTCGCACACAAATGTATGGTGTTTCACGAGCCAACATTGAGGGTTTAGATAGCGAAACGTTCTGTTCATTGGCCAGGTAACTCGTGAGGCACGCGCTTGCTGCTGATGGGGTTGGTAATTTGGTCTCTCCATTGTTTCACGCTTTCAGTTGCCTAAGTAGTTCATGTTCTGTATTCGGCCTGACAAATTTTTTATCCTTCTTAGATTCTGTCTTGCGTAGTTCTTGCACCGGACAAGTCCGTTCCCAAGATAGCAGAATTAGTGATCTACCACGTGAATAGACTCAATATTTAAATTTGAGGAGTAAAACTCGCATGGAATTGGATCCCCACGTTCAACTCTGCGCATAATTAGAAGCCAATGCTAGACAGCAATAGAAGTCTACGTTACGACATTGATCATATTACCCTATTTCGTATAGATGAGCCGAGCTGAAGAATCAGCATGTGGTCGAGATCTTGGACGAGCTGATGACACGTTGCAATGCACGCTATCCCTTGCTGTACTTGACTGTTGGGTCCCTAGTACTTGCGCAGAAAATCTCGCTCTCCTGACTATCAATTTCTGGGACGATGCACAATGTGCGCTTCTTGAGCAGGATTGACACTCAAGCACGTCAAGATCATCTATGTTGGACAAAAAAGATACCATCATGATTCGATACCATCAAAGAACTGCCGAATAGATGTGTCAGTAGCCAAAAAAGTAGAAGGAAATCAAATATCCAAGTAAATCTTTGATTAATGGAGAATGTGTTTCAAATCACGTGATTAAACCTGCATTACCTAATTTATGTATCTAACCAAATTTAGGTAGAGCTTATCTGCCGAAACTTTCTGTACGACCGCTGCTCATCCTGCTCATGTCTATCTGCGAAAGCATCGTGCATTATCGCCTGATCACGTCAGGGACTCATTCAAGAGTTTAATGAGACTGCAATCTACGCGTTTAGGCGTTTGCGATGTGCTGTGCTCATACGCGAAACCCACGACACCCCCCAGCCGGATTCCCAGTCGCTACATATCTCGATATCGACCGGGTGAAGTAGTGTTGGTCTAAAAGGCTAAATTCCGTATTGTTTTGCTTTAATCGCGATCCGGAGTGGCGCCTTTGTAGTGCAAGTCATTGAATAGAGTTAGGGGCAGCTTGTTACCTCTTTCGCGACGCATCTAACCTTCATTGCATGCTCCTGCTTTAAGGGCAAACATATCGCTATCGCTGGATCTGCTCTAACTTCAAGATTACAGCCATTTCAGCTGGAAGACTAGATCCGTTCAAGGTCCAGTGACGGGTTCAAAGATAAGCGTCCGATCCTCGTTGACCACTGTATTCCTCCAGACCCAAAACGGATAAGCTCATAGGAACCTTGTGAAAAGATTGGTAAGTTTACCCTATAGGCCCGTAAAGGAGCTTTTTACAGCAGGTATAATCATTTGGAAGTCAATTCAAAATAACTTGCTGCAGCAATAGCAATCATTACCACATGATGTTTTGGAGTGATTTGTGGATCAAACACTTTTTGCGCCCCACAAATATTGCAGGAAGAAATGACGTCCATTGAGAACTTGTATTACCAGCTCTGCATGAACTAGCTTGTTAGCACACGGCTGGCAAGATCCTCTCCTAATCCCTTTTTTTTTGTCGCTGCTTTGAACTCGACGGAACTTCCTTTTAACTCGCCCAGGTCATCTCGCTAAATATCACATAATGGACACCTCCGATATGCCAGCAATCACGTTTCCTCTTTTTGAAAATGGCCAATGGGTGACAAGAAGAATGGAATTACATGATTTGTCGAACGGCCAACAAGAAGATCGAGTACACCCTACAGATACATCGGATCCGCTTCCACCCACGCCTACCCTGGGATTGTTGTCAAAGACTGTCGTCAGAAGCCCCAAAGTCAACAACATATTACCTGTGCGACTACGCGACTCTCGGCATAACGACATTGTTTTTGTTGGGGAAGACTTCATACATATCAAGGAGATTTTCTCAAATGGAGATATCGAGCATGTTGCTACCAAATCTGATTTTGGCGGACAAATATTGGCATCCCGCGTGCTAGGCCAGGTCTATTATGAGAAATTGTGGACGCGCAACAAGAATGCAAAAGATCAATCCCACGGCGTCGAAGAGCACAAACCCAATTTTAGCGAATCATACGATCCGATGGAGCTTGATGGAACCCATCATGGTCTACCTCCTCAACTTCTGGTCCTTACTTTAGAGACCCAACAGGTTGTTTTCGTTTTTTTGCGCCAGGCCACCAATGATTCGTATGAATTTCGCCAAATGACTATTCCTCTGTTAACATCTTCGAAATACCTCGAAAGGTCGGGCAAGCATCTCGCTGTGGATCCTCGCTCCAAAGCTATGGCTATTGGAGCTTGGGAAGGATCATTTGCAATTTACCAAATGAAGAATCTTCGTCAGCTCCGAGAGGATACCGCTGGAGGCATCAGAGATTGGTGTCCTATCCAGGCTCAACAAATCTTGAAGATCAATGGCGTCATTTTGAAGATGGAGTTTCTGGAGTCGGGCTCTATAGATGATGATCGTGTTCTGTTGATTCTTGTCGTCGCCAGAAATGGACGTATACTCATTCACACTTATGTCTGGGACTTTTCCAGTGGCCTTGAAGAGCGGCCCGAGGATACAAGGATCGAGAAAATAGGGGATGGTGAGTAATATTCTTGGTATAAATTTGTTTGCTGGCTGACTCTAATTTATTCTACAAGCGGAGTATCAATCACCGCTCCTCCTCATTCCGATACGCAACAGACGCGATTACATCCTAGTATGCGAACACGGAAGCTTTATTTGTACAAATGTGCTTTCGAGACACTCATCAAAGGACGCCTTTGAAGTCTTACAAGACGCTCCGAACTACCCTGGATCCTCCAAAAAATTACCTCTGTGGACCGGTTGGGCACGCCCTCACAGGCGTTATCATTGGCTACTTCAAGAAGAGAGTGCTAGAAACGACTACGACGGAGATGACTTCGATTTTATCTATCTTCTTCGTGAAGATGGAGTAATCGCATACTTGGTCTTCAGTGGGGCAGATCGCCATACCATTAAATTCAGTAATGCTGCCAATTTCGAGGGCCATTTTAATGCGGCTTTTGTTGTCATTCCCATGACATATATGGACCCAGACATTCTGATTACTGCCGGAAATGCAAGCGATGGATATGTACGAAAGGTAAGTGGTCTTTAATTTAGATAGTCAATGCAAGGCTAATGGGCAAACTAGATTGGTGGAGTCTATCTTGAGGTAGATCGATTCTTGCCTCTCGGCCTTTGACAGGATGAAACACAGGCTGATTCTCTCCATAGAAACCACAGCTCCGTCCGGAGAGACTCGCCGATCAGTTCAAGGGTGACCTGTTGTCTTCGATGCCGAATTGGTCTCCAATCACGGATATGATCAGTTGTGAAGCTGGACTAGTCACGAGTTCCGGTATAAAGTCGCCTTCGGGTGTTTTCGTAGCCTGCGGCAGGCAACCTTACGGCATGGTCGCTGAACTTCGCTCGGGCATTGAATCTCGTTTACTGAGATGTCTGGCTATTGATAACGATGCCAGCATCGTTGAAGTTCCAACCCACATATGGCCTCTTCCCAATCCGGCAGGTAATGGACTCGTAATTTTGTCCTCTTGTCCAACTCATACCAGAGTTTTCTGTATCGAGCTCAAAGATATGGTTATGAATGACGTCGGAGAGAAGGAATGGCACATTACTGACCAAACTGAGCTCTACGTCGATGCCAATAAAAGGACGATCTGGGCTGGATGCCTTTCCAGCAATTTTTCAATACGTGTCACACAAGATAGCGTTCGAGCAATCGAGCACACCCCCGATCCTGGCTCTTTATATGAGATTGACGTTCACATAGCTCCGTCGGGCCGGGTTATTTCAGCTGCAACATTCAACAATCAACTAAGAACGCTGGTCGTCGTATCTGAAGACCAGCAACAACAATATTGCTTGGAAGTTTGGATGTTTTTTGAAGACATAAATACGTGCAAGAAGGCAGAAGGCTTTTTAGAAATCGCGACGGAACCTACATGCATCACCACTATTGACATGCACGGCGTGCTGATGATAGCAGTGGGTACGACCGCCGGTACCTTTATTTTATCCATGTGGGAAGAGAAAGAAGGATTTAGCAATGCCTCTACGCATCATCTCAGTCAGTTTAAAAATGGATCATCTCGAGAGCAGGACTCAGGAGCGGCGTCAGCATTTGGCTCGAGCGTTGTAGGGTCTATCTGCGAAAGTATTGTTTTGCTTTCCTCTAGTCACGATGCAGCTCAACGGCCTCATTTTCACCTTCTCTGTGGCCTACGTGATGGGACACTATGTTCTATCCTGCTCAGGCCACAAGGAGATGTATACAACCAAACACGAGGTAAGCAAGTTCAGTCCATCAAGCTGTCCGAGTCTAACCACATTAGTCAATGATTTCATACTGGGTCAGGCAATTTGCATGTCACTGGGTCCTACTGCTATCAAGGTCCAACCCGCGGACGGATCGTACGGCTCAAGTACAGTGGCATACAATGACTCGAATCTATGCATCGTTTCAATCGATCATGGCGATCCCAGCCGACTCCATGTCGACAGGATACTGCTAAAAGATGATATTAATGTGCACTGCCACATAGGCTCAATTGCGGCATGTACGATCATCCCCCAAATTGGATATCCAGCAAGGCCGGACTTTTCTGGAGCAGTCGTTTGTATCTCGGATAACTTTTGCAGCATATTGCGTGTCAGCAACAGCAAAACCACCATTCCTAGACGGTCCAATCTGCAAAGCACTCCGGAGCGGGTCATATTCTGTGACTGGCTTCGTTTATTTGTGGTTGCAGGTATCAGGACTACGAGCAAAGACATTCGTGTCGGCGGCTCCCAAAGGCACGTTTCCAGTATGCGAAGAGTTGTTCGAGGAATTTTGGAGTTTGTCAAAACTGACCCAACTCCCTATTTAACCGATCCTGCAGATATGGTCGACCAGCGCGCAATCCAAAACAAAGGCCAACATTGGGGATCATTTGAATTGCTTAGAGGCGAACGTATTTTTGCGCTTGCGCAGTGGACACATCGCAAAGATCAAGGCACGAAACACGGTCTCATCTTGGTAGGAACCGGACCCTCAGATCCTAAGACTCCTCGAGAAGGCCGACTTCTCTTCATCGAAGCCATGGCAGATTCATCTGGACGGGTACAATGTAAAATTAAGAAGCAGGTCTCCCAAAACGATGCTGTACGTTGTGTTGCTGTGTTCCAGAAAAATTATTTCGTTTGTGGCGTCGGCCAAATGCTAAGGATGTATGCATACGAAGAGCGAGAAAAAAAGTAGGGATTGTCTCTTGTTTTTCCACAATTTTGGAAGGTAAATTTCTAACTCTGATCAGGTTATGGAGAGTTGGTGAGACAAAGCTAAGTTCTCATGCTGTCCACATTACCACCGAATCTTCATTCATCCATGTAAGTACGCTGGAGGACTCCATTTGTGCCTTTTATGTGGAATTCGAAGACAACACCCCAAGATTTACTACCGTCGCTTTGGACAATTTGGCAAGAACTGGAGCAACCCATTTGCCGTTGCGAATTCGGTCGCCTAATTTTGCGCAATTCAACGCTTCGACAAATTCACGATCGCAACAATCAGGCTTCCAATATATCGGGATCGAGAAGGAAGATACCATGTCTTTAATTCTTGCCAGTGACCAAGCAAACAATCTCGTCGGTCTTCATCAGCGCTATGTTCTGAGCAGGCCAGTGAATGGTCATTCTTCTGGGACTCACCCGGAACTCCTCCGCCCATCTTCTAACACGGCGCCGATTCTTTTCACGGCAAGCCTTTCACGAACAATCACGCGCCTCAATCGAGCAGCAGACCTTCGCGCACCATGGAAGCCGAAGATCGCAGAGTTACCTGGTGTCCTCGAAAACAACATTATTGGGTCAGCAGCAGATGGGACACTGATAAATTTCACTATCGTGTCTGAGGCTAGCTTGAACCTGTTCTGCTATCTTTCCGATCTCTATTCAAGCTGTGAAAGGAAGAAAGCCGAGGCAGAGATTGGAACAAGGTGGGATGACAGCACATTGAACGAAATGGAGCTGGAAGCGAGAAAACGAGTGCGAAAAGCTGCCGCCATGGGCCTTGCTGTTGGGGCTCAAAGGGAAGAGGACAAATATAAGCGTGACCACCACATCGACGGGGACTTTTTGACACGAATGATCGAAGGTGGCACCGAACTCCTCAGAAGCATCATCATGGGGAGAATAGGCAAGAATCCACAAGGCATAAAGAGGGAGGCCGACATTATGGAAGAAGTCGACGAGCGGATTGGAGGGTCCCAAGATGAGACTGTGCCGACTTTTCCGTATTCACTTTCTGATTTATTGCAAGGAAGAAGATATAGGTTTAGTGACAGGCCAGACCGCCGCATAGGAGAACTGGCGGACTTGGTCAAGAAGCTGATTCAGGAAGAGGGCGGCAATAATTTGCAGAGATGGGATGGAGACCTGGTCACCGTCACCATGCGTTATATTAGAGACGTCCTCGAGCCCATCATGTGATGAAAAAGCTTCAAAGTTTTCGGATCTTTTCATTCGATCAAGCAAAGCAATAGACCCCATGTTGAAGGGGCCGTCGACGTCAAAGCAATATCTTAGGCTATAGAATCATGATCACAAGCCAACGCCGTCGATTCGATGGCAGCGCTGGAATGGCAGTATAATCGTTCACGTATATATTACTAATTACACATACCTATCTTTTGTCGCGTCTACATCATTTTATAGCTCCAGGCCTTGTCCTCAATGATTTTGAGACGACGGCTCGACTGTTTCTAAACCAGGCTAGTTTTACGACTACTCTTTCCGTCGGATGTCTCAATCCATACATAGATATCGTCTCTTTCTCGCTCAAATTTCTCACGTTTCTTGTTCTAGACAACACACATTTCGTTTTCGTCACAATGAATTATTTTACGTGAATTGGATGCCACCATCCACAATCATCGTCTGTCCTGTCACATATTCACTATCCTCGCTGGCCAAAAACGAGACCAGCTTCGCCACATCCTCTGGCACGCTCGTCCTCCCTAATATAATCAAATCCTCACTATACTTCTTAATTGTATCCCCTTTCTTCGCTCCCTTGATCTTTCCCATATTCTCGTCAATCAAGTCCCACATCGCTGTTCCAACAATCCCTGGAGCATACGCATTTACCCTAATGCCATGCCCGGCAACCTCCATCGCCATTGCCTGCGTCAGCCCTCTTACGGCCCATTTCGACGCGCTATAGTGTCCAAGTAGTGCAAAAGGCTTGAAAGCCACAATGCTTGCGGCTCCAATGATCTTGTACGTCGGATTAGAGGAGGGTCCTTGCTCGATCATCTGCTTTGCGGCAGCTGTGTAGCAGTTGAAGACGCCATAGAAGTTGACATCCATCATCCGCTTCACGTCTGCCTCAGTCAGCTCCAATATCGGCTTCACTTGCGCGATTCCAGCATTCGCGATCATCGTGTGTAGTGGACCGAGGGTAGAGACGGAGCTGTGGACCATAGAGGTTACGGCAGAGAGGGAGGAGACGTCACAGAGGTAGGGCATGGCGTTGCGGCCGAGGGAGCGGATTTGGGACACGACCTGAGGTAGAGTCAGCGATGCTATGGGAAGGGGATAACAGGGGCAGACCTCGTCGACGCCGGCTTTGTTTGCTTCGACATCGTTGACACAAATATTGTAACCATCGTTGGCGAGGCGCAGAGCGATTGCTTTGCCACTGGAGCCAATTAGTGCCCGGTCGTTGCTCACACTAGATTCTCCGGTAGACGTACATTCCCCTTGAGGAGCCCGTAATAATGCACGTCCGAGGTGGACTCACTGTTCCACTGGCATACAATCTCTTCCATCTTGGTTGTGACGCAATCAGCGTCGGTCGAGTAAGGGAGGAAAGGCCAACGCCTGCATGCGAGAGTTTCGGCACCCGATGGAGCAGTGGCATGGCTAATATGAGAGGTTAAGCAACGCGATGATATGCTATAATTTCTGAATTCCTCGTATGAATGGACGGGAACAGTTCGCATCGAAGCTCGCTTGCAGCTCCAAGAACCGCAGCGCTACCGCCATGGCTATACCGAAAGAACCAGCAGCCGTAAAAGTACGGACGATGCTCAATACTGGTCGACAGGCGTCGTAACCCGAACCCCTCATGCTCAGGCTTGGTTCGCGGGGAAATAATGGCCGATGGGAGAAGGAGAGGTGGTGTGGCGGGGAAAGGTGACTGGGGCACCAGTGGATGCAATAGAAATATCACTCTCGACCGCGAAAGATTATAATTCGCCGCAGGTCTCGTCAGAAAAATCTCATATTATCTTTAATGGTCGTAAACTGTAAATAGTCTATCAATAATTTGTTGAAAACCAATTTTAAGATATTCTGATTTGCATTTGTTGAGGATCTTCCGACAAGGCCTGCGGCAAGTTATATCTTTCGCTGTTGTGGGTGACATTTCTTATTTCACCATCTGGTAGGGGTCGTGGCATTGTTCAAAAATAAAAAAAATATATACGAGATTGATGGCGAGACGAAAACAGGATTTACAGATTAAATTTGATAAATTCGAGAGCCGGAATCTTGTTATGTAGTTAAATAGAATTGTAACGCAGCTGTCCCTGGCTAGCCTGCAGGCGACTCAACTACGCCCTCAGTCAAAAGGAACCAAGTTATTAGGCCTCCAGCCTCAACTTTGGCTAGCATTAGGAGTGCGCCCCAGGTCCCGCACAGCCCTAGGTCGCGCACACTCGAATCAATTCTCAACACCAAACATTCGAA
>JAGEMR010000270.1:0-13467 GCA_021030915.1 Astrothelium macrocarpum
ATATGGTTTGGTAATTCAAAGTTCTACTGAAGACGCTATCAAAGACTAGCTTAGAGAATGGCTTTGAATACAACGAGCTTTAGACAGATCTCGCTGCGTTCCTATATACTTGTAACATTTCCTGGCTCATGATGTGAACCCTTATGAGCCAGAGGTTGGGTCATTCTGGCTCATGGTATGAGCCTTCTGAGCCAGAGGTTGTGGGGTACACAGATGTGTACACGGTCCCACCAGTGGTCACAACAATATAAAAATTGTGGAATTTTTGAAAATAAAATATATATTATCAATTTTAATGTATTTTTTTAATCATTGATGAATATATATAATGATCTGATTTTTATTTTAAGAATGAAATTTAAAATTATTCAATAATAATTTATTTTTATTTTATTACGAAAAAAATAAAAATTTA
The DNA here is from genome assembly GCA_021030915.1 of Astrothelium macrocarpum. Lineage (NCBI taxonomy): Eukaryota > Fungi > Ascomycota > Dothideomycetes > Trypetheliales > Trypetheliaceae > Astrothelium > Astrothelium macrocarpum. The sequence goes on from JAGEMR010000270.1 coordinate 416, forward strand.
TAAATTGATATAATCAAATATATATAATAATAGAAATTTATATTTATTAATTCAATATGTATAATTCATTAATAAAATATCGGAATTCGAAAATAATAATTCAATTTATTTTTAAGGAATAAAAAAAAAATATTATATATAATTATTTGTATTTTTTTATATCGCGAAAATTCAATCAAATATGTATAAATCATTTAATAATATTTTAATCAGATTTTTTCCTTTTAAATATCTTTTTTTAATATTCTTTTTTTTATTATGAATATTAATAATAAAAATTAATATATCCGGATTTTTATTTTATAAATTGGCCATTATTTATATTGATCATATTCCGATATATATTATTAATTCAATTATATTTTTTTATATTAATATATATATATAATAATAATTATATATATTAAAATTATATAATCGGATATGATTATAATTCTTTTTTATAATTTTTAATTTTCATTAATTATTTTTTTTTATAAATGATAAATTGAAAAACATATTTTATTATATGAATATTTGTATTCAATTTTATTATAATTAATTTATAATTTTTATATTTATTATAATAATAATAATAATATATTTTAATATCGGATTTATGAAATTTATTATATTAAAAAAGAAAATTATAATTATATTTTTTATTATAATTTTTGAAAATATTTTTAATATTTTTATAAAAGACGTAAAAATGATTTAAAAACGGAAGAATATTCTTTTTTATAATATAATCTATATATGATATGGAAATTTTATATATGAAATAAAAAAAAAATGATATATTTTGGATAAAACGCGTTTTATGATATATCGCGAAATAGAAGTTTTATGTGTATATAAGATATTATGCGTTAAATGAAATCGGACGATTGTTACCTTGGCGGGGGGAAAATCTCAAACGGGGGGAAAATCTCAAAAGGAGGGGGGAAAATCTCATCAGCCTTATTCTAATTCAAATATTATTTTTTATTTGATTATTCTAATTAGAATTAGTATGATTTATTATTCATAAATTTGAATTGATTAAATTATATAAAGATCTTTATATATTAATATGAATTTGATATAATCAAAAATGAAATTAAAAGAAATTTTGATTTTCGTATAAAATTTTATCTGATCATTTTTCTATTTCAATATTATTTAAATCAAAATTTGAAATATTATTTTAAATTCAATTTTTTAAATATTCAATTCTTTTAATATTTTTAGAATTAAATTTTATATAATTTTAATTAATCATATGACGAATTTATGAAAAGATTTTTTTTGATATATCATTTATAATTAAAATAAAAAAATATTTTAATCATAAAATAAAAAAATATTTTAATCATAAAATAAAAAAAAAATAAATATTTAATTTATTATTGATTTTTATATTATTATTATAAAAATGAAAATTTTTTAAATTTATACGATTTATTTTGATAATATAATTAATATTCATTTTCATTCTTTTTTTTATATATAAAATTCATTTCATATATTTATAACAATAATATTGTATAAAATTATTTGAAATTATTTTATCGGAATTTTTGAACGAATATTTTTATATAAAAAAAATTCAATAATATTATAAATTATTTAATATTCATTTTAAAAAAATTGAATATTTTATAAAATTGAATATTTTATTATTTTAATCAAATTTATTAAATATAATTTATATAATAATATAACGTATAACACAAGCGAGTCGGCCACCCAAGCGAGTCGGCCACTTTTCCGCACTCTCGTACAATTCTTATTCAAATCAAATTTTCTTCACATTCTATCATGATTCAAGTCTAGAAAGAAAGTGATCTTATTCTTGCATTTCAGACATTTCAAAAGAATCCTAAATTAAATATTCGCCGTACGGTAATTATGTATAAAATTCCTCATACGATATTTCAAAATCGATAATACGGAAAATTTTCATAATACGATATTCGATTTTATAATCAAAAATTTATTGAATTAAAAGAATAAATATTTATATGATATATATTTGATTTAAATTTATAATTATTTTTTTTTCGGTATTATAATATTAAAAATATAATGAATTGATTATTATGTGATTATGACGTGTTATATATAAATAAAAACTGAATTTTTAATTTTGTATAATAATAATCTGAATTTCAGATATATTTTAATCATAAAATCAATTATTAAAAAATTTAATACGAAAATTCTGATAAATTTCGTGAATGATTTAATTTTATACGATATATAATCAACAAATTTGGTATTCAAAAGGAAGATATTTATAATTTTGATGAAATAGAATTTTTAATAGATTAAATTTCATTAGAAATAATTATTATTAATATTAAAAGATATAAAAAATTTTATACGATTTAATAAAATAATTGAAAATGGATAATAATGATTCAAAATATAAATATATTAAATTATATTATTCTATCATATATCATTATCGCGAATAAAAATTATTTCTCATTTTAATATAAAAATAATCCATTATCATATAATTGAATAATTATTATATCAGATAATAATTGAATAATAAATGAATGAAATTTAAATTGGATTCAATATTTTAATCAGTATATTAAAAATCATATGATAAATATATATCGTCTTTTTATTTTTGATAAATATAAAAACCATTATTCTACTGATTTTAAATTATATTATCAAAAAAATAATATTATTATATTTTATATATTTATTCATTTATCATATAAATTATAATTATTTGATATAAATTATTTTCGTGTATTGAAACGCGTATATGGTCAAATAATTGATAATCTCATACGAACGTATATTATTTATATTTCAAAAGAGGATTTTTTTCTAATATTTTATAAGATTTTTCAGATTATTATGACAAAATCAAATATTCAAAAAGATTTTCGAAAAACAGGATTTATATCATACGATCCAGAATATGTGATTTCATAATTGAATATGAAATTATATATATTTACATTCTCGGAAAATTCTTCTGGAATCCTCCTTTTATGGAAATCAAAGACATCAAACAATCCCACCGAAACGTAATCTCAAATTGAATATATCAAAAATCGAATTATACGATATCAAAATAATTCTTCATCTGAATTTTTATTTATTATTGACCAGTTTTTATATGATACGACCGTAATAATGTATTAATTGATCCTTTTGAAAGAAAAGATTGAAATATTTCGTATGATAAATCAAAAATTTAACCGACGTCGGAGAATTAAAAAAACCCGTCTATTAGAAGAAGGATCTTTTTCTGTATAAAATGGACAGAATCTGCAGGTTCAGAAAGAGTCTCAGTAGATAGTATAATAAGAAATAGGTGAAAGTGATAGTTATATAAGAATGTCAAAAATATATAAACGGCGATATGATAACTGCAACAAATCTGGGTATAATGCGCGCACCTGTACTGTAATTAAAGATATATCTAAAAAAGAGAATTCTGAATAGTTTAGAAAAATTTATGTTGTTATAGTTAAGTTATTTGAGTTCTTTATATGAGAGTGCGGAAAAGTGGCCGACTCGCTTGGGTGGCCGACTCGCTTGTGTTATACGTTAAATGAAATATTTAAATTATGATATAATATAATAAATTATTTAAAATTTTGTAATATTTTTAAAATTTATTTTAATTAAATTTAATTTATAGCATAAAATCTGAATTTATATCTTTTTTTTTTATTTTAATTTTATTAATTTTTATGATATAAATATAAATTTAAATTAATTTATATATATTAAAAAAATTTTAATATATATAAATAAAATATTCATTTATTTTAATATTTTATCAATATATAATTGATTATTTTTAAATATAAAAATTATTATATAAAATGATATTAAAAATGTATAAATAATATAAAAATATTTTCATTCATATATATCAAAAAAATCAAATTTTAAAATTTCAAAATAAAATTTTATATATTAATCAATTTATAATTCATAATTAATTATAATTTTAAAAAAATTGAATCAAAAATTCTATTTTATATAATTATTTAATAAAAATAATTTTTTTATAAAATATTTAAAATTTTTTATATAAATTAATAAATTTCGGTTATGAATAATAATATTATAACATTTTTTAAAAATTCTTATTATATAAAAATGATTTATTTTTTTTTTATTATTAATATTCATTTAATTTAATTTAATTTTATTTTTATTGATTATACGATTTTATAAAAATAATATTTATAAAATTTTTAAAAAAAAAAATTTATATAATAAAATTGATGATATAATTTGAATAATAAATTTTTTATTTTTATGAATTTCAAAAAATTTTATATGTTTTGAATTTTTTATTCATTATATAATATAAAATATCATTCGTATTAAAATTATTTTTAATTATAATTTCAATTTTATATTTTATTTCATATTTTTAAAAAATTTGATTAATAATTATTTATTAATTCTTTTTTAAATAATCAATTATCATATAAAAAATTAAAAGAATTTTTTAAAATTTGAAATTATTATTTATATAATACGTATAAATTACGAAAAAAAAAAGATTAAATAAAATTCAGATATTAATTAAAAAATAAATATTGATTAAAATAAATTGAAATTCTTTTTATATAAAATTTTTTTATTATATAAATTATTTTTTTATATATAAAATAAGAATTTTAATATTTATTAAAATATATTTTATTATTATTAAATTCAAAATTGAAAATAAAATATAAAATTCTGATTATTTAATTAATCAAAAAAAAAATTTCGTATAATTATCAGATTAATTAATATTTTATGAAAAATTTTTTATTTTTATTGAAATATTTTTTTATATATCAAATATTCAAATTCATTTATTTTATATATATTTTTTATAATTCTGTGATAAAAATTCAAAAATTCAAAAATAAAAATTTATTTTATATAAAATATATAAAAATTAATACGAATTTTATATTGAATTTTAAAATAATTTTGAAAATTAATTATGATAATTATTTTATATAAATAATTCTTAAATATATAATAAAAAATTGATCTAACGTATTGGATCAGCGAAGCGGCCATATCAACAAAGCTGCCGCTTTTTTTTGGCACCACCATCTCATATTTTTCAATCATTATTTTTATCATTATCCAAATCCCAATTTACAGATTCTAGATTTATATCAGATTCTGAAAATTTTTCAATATTTTTTTAATAAATATATGTATTATATTCTATCTTTTCATAATTTTTATAATATCATAAAATTGATTAAATTTTTTTTTAATCATTATTATTTCAAATTTTTTTAAACGATTATAATATTTTAAATATATTTATAATAATTTATATTATTTTTATATTATATTCTATTATATTATTATATTGAATCCATTTTTTTTTATATTTTTTTTATTTAATTATTATTTTTAATTATTCTTCAAATTTTATAATATAAAAAATTTAAAATATATTTTGATATAATATTAATTCAATATTTTTTATAAATTATAAAAATCCGTTTTTAATTTCTGAAAATGATTGAATAAAAAAATTATTTATAAATTTATATTATAATTCAAATTCATAAATATTATTTAGAATTTTTAATTATTATATTATTTTTGATAAAAAAAATTTTAATAATATATATAATCATATATTTAAATAATCTAATATTTTTTATATATTAATTGGAATTAATTCTGATATTTTAAAAATTTTTTGATAATTTTCTTTTATAAATATATCAAAAAATATATTTTTAAAAATTAAAAAAAAAATCTTTTTTATTAATATAAAAAATACGTCAATATATCAAATTCCGTATATTTTAAAAATATTTTAATTTTAAAGACGTAAAATAAATTATATTCAAAAATTAAAGAATATATAAAAAATAAAATGATATATAAAATATAAAAATTTTTAAAATTCTGATTAAAATAATTTTTATAATCATTCAAAATAAATAATTAATATTTTTCAATTTAATACGCCTTTATATATATATTAAAATATTTTAATCATTTTAAATTAAATATATTATTAATTCAATTATTTTTAAAAATTGAAAATTTTCAAATAAAAGATATATTTATTTTTTTATATTAAATAAAAATATGGATATATTTTTTACAAATAATAAATAATAGAATTATATATCCAATAATATAAATATTTTAAATTATAATAATTTATTCATGATTATTTAATTAAATAAATTAAAATCGAATATATTTTTTAATATTAATAATAATTTTTATTAATCTAATAATATTTATTTAAAAATTAATTTTATTAAAATTATAAATATCATTATTAAATATTTTATATTTGATTTTTATTTTTTTAATCAATTTAAATTATATATTTATGATTTTTAAATTTTTTTATAATATTTTTTATCAATTTTTTATTTGATTAAAAATTATTTTTAATTTATCAGAATATATTACAAATTTTTTAATCCATTTTTTATTTATTGATTTTTTATTATATATATTTAGTATTTTATTTATTATATCTAATATTTCATATAATCAGAATACAAATTCTTTCAAATTTAAATCGAAAATATATCAAATAATAATTTCTTTTTTATTTATTATAAATTTTAAATAATTAAATTGAATAATAAATCAGAAAAAGATTTTATATAATTAATCAAAAAATCATTAATATCTGAAATTAAATATCATTATAATAAATCATAAATTTTTAAATTATCTAAATTTATAAATCCGAAATATAAAATTAATTCTATTTTCTTATTGAATTAATAATATTTTACGTTATTATTGTATATTATGATAATTCATGAAATGATGATGCCAAAAAAAAGCGGCCGTTTCGTTGATATGGCCGCTTCGCTGATCCAATACGTTATTTTTTTTTTTTCAAATTCGTCTTTTTATGATTTATGAATATATTAATGAATAATAAAAATTTATTTTTAATTCTTTTTTTATATATTCATAATTTTAAAAAAAAAAAGATAAAAAAAATTTTAAAATTAAATATCATTTTACAAAAAATTCGTACAAAAATAAAATAAAATTTTTTTTTTTAATATAAAAATTAATTCGAATAATTGAATAAAAATCGGAATAACATTGGATAATTTATCCAATCCAATTCTAATTCATTAGTTATGAATTATTCAAATAATTAATAATGCCCGCTTATCATTCCGATGTCTGCTTCTCAACTTGTTCATGCATCAACATATAGCTCTCCTTATCGGGTACTCGGACAACATTGACGGATCAGTAATAGCATTCCAGACGATCTTTTGTTGTCTCTATTTCCTTGCCTTTCGAGCGCCAAGCCTTGGTGATTCTTTTAAGTTCATCGGGCAATCGCTCCAAAGCGTTTTCGAAGTCATGGAAAAATAGACTTGTAGCCTGCTTAACATCCCACTGGGCGGCATTAACCGACAGGATTGTTTCGTTTAGCACAACGATAAGATGAGGAAGTATGGGCTGGCCGAGTGATTTCTCAATCGAGTTCTCGGCCCAGTGAATCAAATCCGGCAACACAGCGGAATCAAACGTCCTGACTTCTGTTGAGTCTTATCTTGCCACGTCACAGATAAATAGGTGTCTGAAGAGGTCACGTACCTTGAAGCTTTCAGAACGAAGACAATAACGTCAAAAAAGAAGTACAGTAACCTTGGGTATAATTGTTTAACAGCATATTCTCTCTTTATTTTTTTGTCTGTTTTGTGTGGCCCAACGAAGTTTTCGAATGAAATGCTGGCGAATCCTGGAGTAACACCTTGGCGCATTCACAATATCAACAGTATATTGTTGACTTTTGCCTGTTTCTGAAGCTTCATCGCGAGGTTTGAATGCTTCAGCACGTGGAGCGCCCTCGCCACCATCGAAATCTTCGCAGTCGGCGTAGAAGATAGGTGATTCAGTCATGAATGTATTTGGCTCTGCGTATAGATGAACATCTGCTGAGACAGGAATACTATCGTCGGGTGATCCAACAACAGGAGTTGCGAGCGTATCATCCACGGCCCTTTTTGTCCGATACTGGATCAGCATATTTACAATGCTACTTTTGCCGGCGCCTGTCTATCGTCAGTAGCTATATGGAGCATAGTGAGTACGCTGTTTTCACTTGTTTGTCCAACGAACGACACTAATTTCGGATGTCGAATCCTACGCACGCTCGATAGGCTTTCTGCCAACAGTGTGGCATACCGCGGATAATCAACAAAAATAGACTCATCAGCGTCATTTCGACCGACTGCAAACCACGTTGTGGCCTCGTCTTCTTTGTGCAATTGGTGCTGCTGATCACGACTGTATTTTGGCTCTAGAATATTTCTGTATCTTTGAACCAATTCCAAGTCTATCTTTTCATGACCGCGCCCACGCGTTCCAGTATTCTTCCAGTTATGCGCAGCCTGATTGTCCCAGCACTTTTCACATAGACTGACTTCACATTTCTGGCAACAACATGTTGGCTGTGTTGGATCAGGACATTGAGACTGGGCACACTCCTGGGAACTGCCAATAATGGTTTCTGGAAAAGACATAATGAATAAAGATTGAAATTTGGTCCTGACTCTATTCTTGCGGAAGCCATGTCTGACATTATATAACCATCCATTGTAAGTCGGTGAGGCAATTTTCTCGGCCGTACAAATGAACTACCAGCCCCAGGCAGTCGAATAGCTCAGAGGAACACAAACCTACCAATGAGAAACTCCTCTGGTCTTAAAGTATTTGTCAAAAAGCTGACTTCGTAACACCTTCCAGTCTTGATATGCCAATTGTCGCTACATGCTCCACACCTCCAAGAACCGCTCGCATAGTATTCATTATCGCGTGTATGAGTATTCCTTTTCATAGGTTTGATCTGGTAAGATTTCGTCGGCCACCATAAGATTGGTAGATCAGTTACTAGATTAGTGTCACCGTAATCGTTTCAGAATCGCGAGCAAAGCTTGGCGTGAGGGGTACCGGGTTTAAATTCTGCAGGTTGTTGTCTGTGACCGATTCGACCCAGACTACAGTAGTATAGTTCAGCACACAAGTTTCCAAAACTGACGCAGCAGGCGCAGATGGCGAAAAAGAAAAGCCAGAAGTTCTTTACCAGCTTTGATCGCTCTAATATCGATGACAAATAGCAACGATATCTGTGAGTTGACCATGGCATCATTCATACCCAGTATCTTTTAAAAGTTATCCACCTTAAAGCGCCAGATGCGATCGGAGCCGAGATTAATTCGCATCGGAGCTACATTGATCCGACCGAGCTGAAAACCATCAGCTTCCTTACAACCATTGAACTACTTGTCATCTAAATCTATTAGCTTGCATCTCTTGATGGTGTAGGAGGCTGAGATCGTCATTTGAGTTAGGACATTGACACTGTCCCGAAGCTATGTACGCTGTGTTCAAGTGAAGAACGTGTTCGGAGATACTCGAATTGGATATCCCACAGGGGTCGGAAGGATCATTAAGGTATGGCATCATTATGCAGGATTCTGGATTATTTGGATAGTATAGAATAGTATAATAATCCTGGATTATCCAAAGATATATCTGATAATTCCGATTTTTATTCAATTGTCAAAATTTAATTTTAATATTAAAAAATTCTTTTATCTGATTTATATATAAAATATTTTATTTATAATGAATTTTAATTTCGAAATTTTTTTTATTATTTTTTTTAAAATTTCTGATATATAAAAATCTGAAAAAAAGATTTTAAATTTTTATCAATATATTCGTAATTTATATAAAAACGAATCAATTAAATAAAATAAATGATTATTTTTTTATTATAATTAAAAGAATTATTTATATATATCAAATATTAATATAAATTTTTAATATTATATTACGATATATAATATTATTAATAAAGTTTATATTTTTTATATAAAAAAATTTTATATATTCAATTTATATAATTATATAAAAAAATTATAAACGATATATATAAAATAAATGAATTTAAAATTTTGATATTAAAAAAAATTTTTAATAAAAATATTTTCAGAAATATATTAATTAATCTGATTATTATAAAAAAAATTTTATTTTAATTATTCGAATAATTAGAATTTTATATAATTTATATAATTTTGACTTTTATATCAATTTTAATGATTTATTTAAATAATAAAAATTTTATTTTTTTTATTCAAAAATAATATGATTATTAATAAAATATTATATAAAAGAATTTTTAATTTATATTTATAAATATTTATTTTTCAATTAATATCTGAATTTTATTAAATAATCTTTTTTTTTTATAATTTATATTTATTATATAAATAATGAAATGAAATTTTAAAATATTTTTTTGTTTTTTATATAATAATTGAATATTTAAAAAAGAATTAATAAAAATTTATTTTTCTGATATTTTAAAAATATAAAATCATATAAAAATTTGATATTCTGATTATAAATAATTCAAATATAAATAATATTTTTTATTTTATGATAAATAAATATATAAAAAAAATTAAATATTAATTGGAATTAATAAAAATAAAAAATTTATTATCAAAAATATGTTATTAATTTTATTATATAAAATTTTTTATTCAAAAATTTTTTTAATTCAATAATATTTGAATTATATAATTAGAAAAAAAATAAAAATTTAAATTTAAATGAAAAATAAAAAAAAAAATAAAATAAATCAATTTTATATATTTGGAATTTTTAAAAAATTTTATAATATCATTATTCATAATTATAATTCATCATTTTATTTAATTAAATTTAAATAAATAATTAAAAAAATGATTTTATTAAATAATTATATAAAATAGAATTTCTGTTTTTTTTTTTTATATAATTTTAAAATATGAGATTAATATCAATAAATATATAAAATTTCATTTTAATATTCTATCATTTGATATTTTTAATATATATAAATAAAATCAATTTTATATAATTCATATTTTTTTAGAATCGTTTTATTATATAATATTTAAAATATAAATTCATAAAATATATTTAAATAAAATTCTTTTAATAATGGATATTTTATTCATATATATAAAAAATTCTTTGATATAAAATCTAATTTTATTTATATAAAATTTTATTAATGAAAAATAAAAATGAATATAAAAAATTTAATAAAAAATTTATTATACGAATTTATAAATATTAAAAAAAATATCAGAAATATTATTAATATTCAAATAATTCATTATATTATATAATAATATTTATATTTTATTCAAATAATTATATAAAATATATCAAAAAAATCTGATAAAAAGATTGAAAAAAAATAATTTTATATAAAATTATATTTTTTTGATAATAATTCAAAAATATTCATAATATTTCTGAATTTATTTTATATGATAATATTTAAAATCAAATTTTATTAAAATAATAAATTTAATTAAATATATATAATAAAATTTATATAAATATATGAAATAAAATTGAAATAAAAAAATAAATAAAAAATGAATATAAAAAATATTATAATGAAATATCATATAATATTGAAAATATAATAATTTTATAATAATAATATCAAAATTAATAATAAAAATATTAGTTATTTATAAATTTTATATAAATATTTTTAAAATATTTATTTAATGAATAGAATATTATATAAAATTTTTGAATAATTAATATATATAGACCTAATCTGATTTGAAAGTGGGTCCGGAATAATTTTTAATATTAGAATAATTATTCAGATCCTATATTATTCAGCTATTATGTTATATTATGCGATCTAATGATCCTTCCGACCCCTGATATCCCACTGTCCCGAACTACGCATGTATATTGCTGCACTCTTTGTTGGATTTGATTTTGATTTGATTTGATTTGATTTTTCTCCTACTTTCTTTTAGGCCTAGCGCTCAGGCCTATGTGGGGATCTAATTGACTAATCTAACATATGTCTTACAATCTTTAATATTCTTTTATCAATCTAGATTATAATCAAAATAATTATATAAATTGTTTTTTTTTCTGATTTGAATTCTAAAATGTATTTTAAAATAATATCAATTTTATTAAAAATCTGATATTTTATTTATTATTCAGAAATCTTTTTTATAATTTATTTTTTTTATTATTATTTTTTCATATTTTATAAATGTTTGATTTGAATTATAAAAAAAAAAATTTTTTTTGATAATTTATTTATCTGATTTTCAATTTATTAAAAATTTATGTAATATTTCTGATATATATATTTTCAATATTATTATTATATATGATATTTATTTATTATTTAATTATATATTTTTATATTTTTTTATTTATTGAAAATAATATTAAAAAAAATATTTAATTATTTCAAATTTGTCATATTTATATAAATTATTTTCAATTTTATTAATTTTATATAAATAATTATTTAATTTATAATATTCTGATTATAGGGTCTACCACGGTGATCTCGCGCACCCCACTGTCTCGCACATGTTGTATATTCGTTCCGCAGACGATCAATTTATAATCCTCATATATTTTTTATCCACAATTCCAAATCTAAATCTGAATTATCTGAAGAATTATTAAATATATAATTAATTTTTTTTCAATTCTTCTTTTTTTAATATAATTTTTATAAAATATTTATGACAGTATTTTATATATAATTTTATTTTTAATATATTAATAATTCATAATATATTTTCAATTATATAAATATTAATATTTTTTAATTCAATTTTTTTATTTTTAATATTATATTTTCATTTATTAAAAAATTTTAATATATTTATCAATTATTTAATTATAATAATAATTATAATATTTTAAAATTTATAAAGTTATATCATATATTTAATATAATATTTTATTGATATATTAATTATATTATTTTTATTCAAAATTTTTATAAATTTTTTATTTGATTTATTAAATTCAATAATTTTTAAAAAAGAATTTTTCAATAATAAAAGATTTAAAATATTTATTTTATATGATATAAAATTTTTTTTATATAATTCTGATTATATTTATGATAATTCATTTAATATTCATCTGCGATTTAAAAATATTATATTTATATTTCAAAAATTAATATAAATATTCTTTTTTAATATAATCATATTATATATTCAAATAAA
>JAGEMR010000271.1:0-13389 GCA_021030915.1 Astrothelium macrocarpum
GTACGAATTCGTGGTGTTGAGCGAAATTCGAGGTGTGCACGCAGCCGGGCCGTGCACGGAGCCGGGACTACTCCTAAACTTCCGCAAGCCAATCATACACTTTTGTTATGCAAGTTTGAGGTCTGTGCTCGTGTTCCGCAAACCAATCATATGTCTGGGTTCGGCCTCACATCCGCAATTCTACTAACGATGCATTTTCTCTTTGGGTTCCGTGAGAACATAAACATGGCTCCCCTCTCTATCATATTCCCCTCTTCTTTGAATGCACTAAGTACGCGGATGTTTTCCAAAAGTTTGGGTCATTGCACCGATGTACCTAGGAGCATCTGGGCTTAAGCCCTCTTCGGGTACTCCTCTTGCTTTCCATTATCCTTCTGCTTCCAGTACGCCTACTCCTGCTGTATCTTCGTCTAAACGGAGGCTCAAAGCACCCACGAAAGCTGAAGCAGAATGGGAGCGAATTGAACCACGTTTTAAGCAGCTCTACATTGTTGAGGATAGGTCACTCGAAGAGGTTCAACAGATACTGGAAAGGGATGAAAACTTTAAAGCGACGTAAGCACCTTTATCGCTTCTCTTTTTGAGTTTTTGCTGTCGCCTTCGCTTGGTCTCTTTCCTTGAATCTTACATCTGTGTGTGTTCAATGGGGCTCTTAATATCGTACGGGGTGTATAAACAAATGAATTTACTCTTCAACTACGAGGTCCAATGTGCAGGGGGATCGCCAGTGACGCGGAGTCAGCGACTATGAGCTTCCGAGTCCATATATTAATTGATCCATAGTCCAACTCAATTCAGAACGAAAATCGATAAATGGAAGTTCAAAAAATACATTCGGAAGGAAGAGTACCAGGACCTGCTTCGAAAGGAGGAGGGGGCCCGGAATTCAGCAAATCCCAGTAAGCGAAAGAGATACACTGTTGGAGACCTCCCAGTCAAACGAGCAAAGATCGAGCGCTTCAAGATTGACCATCCAAAATTGGGGCCACGTCGTTCTCGTAGGTCTTTCACATATTCTCTTAGATATCTACTGATGAAAAATCAGCTACCCCTTCAGACATCGCCAGTGACACGGAAAGGTTCTCAGAGATCACCGAGGCGTTATCTCAACTACGTCTTGGTGAACAAAGCAGCCAAAGTGGGTCGCTAGCAGAGCATGCGTCAGGATGCTTCGACTCAGAGGGTGCACTCATGGTCTATCCGCCTAAGGATCCAGCCCAAAAAGCCGAGAACCTATACGTCAACTTCGATGCAATCTCTCGGGATTTGGGCGATCAATCAGATGACAATCAAGCTGACAACACTCTCGAGATCGAAGCCGAAGCGTCAGACCTATTGGAACATGAGTTGAAAGTCATGGAAGAAGATATTATTGAGGAGTAAATTACAAACGGTAATGAGGAACAAACTATATACGCACAAATCATATATGATAACGATTATTATAAAATTTTAAAGATAATTTTTTAATAATATTTTTTTAAAAATAAATCTGACATAATTATGTATATGAAAAAATGAATAATATCAATTTTAATTTATTAATTTTTTTTAAATATGAATTATTTATTAAAATAAAATATAATTAATTTGTTTTATAAATAAAAATTTTTAATTTCGTTTAAAATTAATAATATTTAATTTATGAATTTTAAAATTTTTTTATAAAAAATATATAACGTATTGGATCAGCGAAGCGGCCATATCAGCGAAGCGGCCGCTTTTTCTTGGCACCACCATTTCATGTTTTTCAATCATTATTTTTATCATTATTCAAATCCCAATTTATAGATTCTAGATTTATATCAGATTCTGAAAATTCTTCAATATTTTTTTGATAAATACGTGTATTATATTCTATCTTTTCATAATTTTTATAATATCATAAAATTGATTGAATTTCTTTTTAATCATCATTATTTCGAATTTTTTTAAACGATTATAATATTTTAAATGTATTTATAACGATTTATATTATTTTTATATTATATTCTATTATATCATTATATTAAATCCGTTTTTTTTTATATTTTTTTCATTTAATTATTATTTTTAATTATTTTTCAAATTTTATAATACGGGAAATTTGAAATATATTTTAATATAATATCAATTCAGTATTTTTTATAAATTATAAAAATCTATTTTTAATTTCTGAAAATGATCAAATAAAAGAATTATTTATAAATTTATATTATAATTCAAATTTATGAATATTATTTAGAATTTTTAATTATTATATTATTTTTAATAAAAGGGATTCTGATAATATATATAATTGTATATTTAAATAATTCAATATTTTTTACGTATTAATTAGAATTAATTCTGATATTTTAAAAATTTTTCGATAATTTTTTTTTATAAATATATTAAAAAACGCATTTTTAAAAATTGGAAGAAAATCTTTTTTATTGATATAAAAGATATATCAATATACCAAATTTCGTATATTTTAAAAATATTTTAATTTTAAAAACGCAAAATAAATTATATTTAAAAATTGAAAGATATATAAAGAATAAAATGATATATAAAATATGAAAATTTTATTTTCAAAATAAAAATTTTTAAAATTCTGATTAAAATAATTCTTATGATCATTTAAAATGAATAATCAATATCTTCTAATTTAATATATTTTTATATATATATTAAAATATTTTAATCATTTTAAATTAAATATATTATTAATTCAATCGTTTTCAGAAATTGAAAATTTTCAAATAAAAGATATATCTATTTTTTCATATCAGATAAAAATATAAATATATTTTTTATAAATAATAAATGATAGAATTATATATCTAATAATATAAATATTCTGAATTATAATAATTCATTCATAATCATTTGATTGAATAAATTAAAATCGAATATATTTTTCGATATCAATAATAATTTTTATTGATCCGATAATATTCATTTAAAAATTAATTTTATCAAAATTATGAATATCATTATCAAATATTTTATATTTAATTTTTATTTTTTTAATCAATTTAAATTATATATTTATGATTTCTGAATTCTTTTATAATATTTTTTATCAATCTTTTATTTAATTGAAAATCATTTTTAATTTATTAGAATATATTATAAATTTTTTAATCCATTTTTTATTCATTGATTCTTCATTACATATATTTAATATTTTATCTGTCATATCTGATATTTTATATAATTAAAATATAAATCCTTTTAAATTTAAATTAAAAATATATTGAATAATAATTTCTTTTTCATTCATTATAAATTTTGAATAATTAAATTAAATGATAAATCGGAAAAAAATTTCATATAATTAATCAAAAAACCGTTAATATCTGAAATTAAACATTATTATAATAAATCATAAATTTTTAAATTATTTAAATTTATAAATTCAGAATATAAAATCAATTCTATTTTCTTATTGAATTAATAATATTTTGCGTTATTATTACATATTGTGATAATTCATAAAATGGTGGTGCCAAGAAAAAGCGGCCGCTTCGCTGATCCAATACGTTATTTATTAAAATATTAAATTTATTTTAAATTAATTTTATTTATTATTCAATTATTATTATTTAAAAAAATAATTCAATTTTTTAAAATAATATAATTTTCATATTAATTTATAAAATAATTTTTATTTATAATTATTAAAAATAATAAAATCATTTAATTTTAAAAATTGATATTTTAAATTATTATAATTCATTTTCAATTATTAAATTAAATCATTTTAAATTTTTTATATTAATTTATATATATAATTATTATAATAGAAAAAATAATATTTATTATAAAATCAATTTTATCGAAATTAAATATATCAATTATATTTATATCATATTTAATTATTATATTTAATATAAATAAAAATCAATTTTAAATAAATTTGGAATTTTTATATAAAATTTTTTAAAAATCATATTTATATATAAAATATATTTTGAATTTTGAATATTATCTAATAAAATTAAAAATTCAATTAAATCTGATATGTATCATATTATATTGAACTAAAAATTAATTGGTCATATTTTATATATAAAAAATTCTAAATAAATATTTTTAAAAATATAATTCGAATATAAAATTTTTAATATATAATTTTTTTATATCATTAAATTTTTATGAATTAGATATTATATCATTTTATGATTGATATTTACAAAATCGTCAATGAAAAATATTTAAAACAATTTTATAAATTTTTATAACAATTTTGATCTTTAAATTTTGATTTTATTTTAAAATTTAAATTATAAAATTTAAATTCCTTTCATTTAAAATCATAAATATAATTAATGATGGAAATATTTTATATAAAAGAAAGAAGATTGAATTGGTAAAGAAAGTGGACCTCTCGCTTGTGCGGACCGCTCGTTTGTATACCACGTTATTGATTTTAAATAAAAAATTTTTTTGATTAAATTTAAAAATGATTTATAATATTAATTAAATTATTAAAAATTTATATATGAAAATATTAAAATAATAAATAAAAATAACGAAAAAAATAAATATTTTAAAAATGAAAATTTATAAAAATTTTTTAATAATAAATAATTCGAATTCATAATTTATTAAAATATAAATTGAAAATCATAAAAGAAGATATTATTGAGAAGTAAATTACAAATGGTAATGAGAAACGAGTTATATACGCATGAGCCATATGTGGTAACGGCTACCATGGGACCTCAGAGGTAGCTTCCCAACAACAAGACCCAGAAGCAAAGGTTTCCAAAAGAAAGCTGCGCACCAGGAGTCCAACGCGACCATATGGCCCGATCATTCCCTTGTCTAAGCGGTAGCGAAGAACTGTACCACATCCATCTGGGACTCATTATCCAGGGGCGTATTGCTCTTCCGTCTCGGAATTTGATTGGTGGTCCACATATTTTGTGTCGTCTAAGATCAACTCTCGTCTGCTTTACGCAGTTGGTGACGATGATATCTCATCTCGCCGCCGTTTCGAGAGTGATTTCGAAGGAGAGTTGTTGGAAAATTTTAGTCGTCCATGGATTATGAAACTTTTCCAAGGACTGATTGACACGCGAAACACTTACGCAGACGAAATGGCATACCGAGAGAAGGCCCACCAACATCTAGTGCTGGTGATAGAAGCGGGTATCACGCCTCCAGAGGCAATCAAAGTATTGCCCGCTTACTATCAAACAATGGTGCTACTCATGGATATCCTCCTACATCATGACAAGATTATCACAAAGAATTCCATCGATATTCCGTGGTGCGTTTCTGGAGTTTTACGAATCACTATTGATGATTTCATGAGCGACGGTAGCTTCACCCAACTTTTTAAACAGCTTGTGATAGTCACTTGATTTGTTTCTAACTCAGATAAGCAAAGAATATTTGGTGCCTTCGAGCGTCTTATTTGGGCTAAGGTATTCGGCAAATACAATCCTCATTTACTACAGCCTTCAGACAATCATGGCATTTTGCCCCTTCGCATCCAAGCAAAAGTGAAAAAGATGGGGTGGGCATTAATGCGGAATTTCGATCCCTCTCGATCTCGTGTATATGTCAGTCAGCCAGAAAACCGAGTCAACCCAATTGTTCTCCAGTATGCCACTTGCGGGTTGGGGGTCACTTCTCTTCCTCTGACTGCGTTTCGGCTAGTTACTGGTCTACGCTATTTGCAAGGATATGAAAATTGCGGATATGTGTTCGAGGGCAGTAGAAATAAACTTGAAGCTGTTGCCAATGAGCTTGATCATCCTGCCTCTACCGATAGAGCGTCAGACTGGTTACTTTTGTGGGCGTCCTTGAACCCCCCATGGGTCCTTTCTTCGAACTCGATCGGTATCCCGGGGGTGATAGAGACATTTTTTTGGCTGTGGATCGACTTCTATAAGAGCCTGCGGGCGTTCAAAAGGAGCAAAGAACTGGGGGATTTCCTGTATGGTCGAATTGAGCAAGAACCTACTGCACCTTCGGTGCATACCGCAGACGACGAATCGAGGAGTTCAGTTGACGGCGGACCGGAGCCTCCAGCTAATGAGAAATCCTGGCCTCCTGCGTATGAAGCATTTGAAGCTTGGACCGATCAAGAATTCTGGGGTGCAGAAATCCAACTTTTCAAGCGTGTATCAGATATGGTGAGGCCAAATCGCGGAACGTCGTCTACAACAGGTTGGTATAAAGCGTATAAAACCATGGCCAACATAGCAAGCAAGGACTACAAGTTTTCAACTAGCGAGGAATTTGAGGATCTTGTAGATCAGGAATTTGAGGATTGGACTAATCAAAAATTGGAGAGTTTCATAGTACAGATATATTTAGATGTGGACAAAGAGATCAAAGATACTTCAGAGGAAGTCTCGACTGGTTCGGCTGATGGCAGCCCCGAAGCTTCTACTAGTGAGAATCTGCGGCCTGCAGGCGGAAAATCCGGAGCTTGAATAGAGCCAGAATTCGGAGATTAGCTAGATGGAAGCGCACACAGTCTCGCGTTTGGGTTATCTGGGTTAAGATTTCAATTATTTCAGTACTGGCAGAGTCATTTCTCAACGATAACAGCGAGGTCAGCTTTTCAACAAAGCCATCGCACTATTTAAAATGCAATAACTTCTTTACCCATGCCAAGTATAGTAGATAAATCTTTGAGTATGCCCAACTCCGTGTATTTAGGAGAGAAATGACCTTTGTCAGAAGCGGGAAACTTTGCGGCAAATTACTTTCCACCAGACATTCCATTCGTCGAGCGCTCGTCTTGCAGTATCCTGCGGCAAGGGTGACAATGACAAAGTGGACACGTTGCTGAGCCACATCGGTTATTGTTTCGATAATCCATATTAACGTTGATACATTGCACTAATTCAATCTTTGAATCATTTAATAATATAGTCAATGAATATTAAATTTATACCTTTTAATGATAAAACTTCTGTTTTTTATACCATTACAAATTTCTCTGAACAGATAATTGTTTCTGTGTGAAGCTTTGTTGGAACGGATTGGCATATTTTCATTAGAGTCTGATGGCCGTCATATGCGAATTCAAACAATAGGTAACTCTACCCAGGACCCACTTCGCGTCGTCACTGTGGAAAGGCACCAGATATAGTGCCAATATTGAGTTTGAATAAGCCTTGTGGACCAGATAGAACACTTATGAATCACCTAGAACTGCCTACGCCACCTTTGGACACAAACGACAGAAAACTCGGAGAAGAGGACCTGCAGACTCTGTAGCCATGGCGTTACGTAAGTGTTCGAATCCACCTGGAAACATCGTTTCACAAAGACATAGCTCCAGACGTTGAGTCGATGACTTCCACAACGCAGCAAGATACCACACAGAGTTATCACATGAGGATACCCTCTCCGTCCCTGGATGTTGAACAGTTGACTTGGTCTTGCTGGTCTGGACTCGAAAACGCAAATAGTAGCTGACAAGAGAAAGGCGACTGTTTATCCAGGATAGAATCTGATGTGACCATGGATCTAAATCTGGCGGAAGTCCCAGTTGACTTTCACTAATGTACTTCTATTGATTCTGAGGCTCCTTAAGCGATAATCTGGGATACAGCGATAGACCGGGGCTTGCCGTCTCCAAAGACAACCAATCAAGCCGATAAGGCTTGCAAAGGACTGTCCTCACAACCCAGAAGCCAAACCGAGGAAGATGAAACGGAGTGTCCCAATATATTTACGCTTGCTTGGCAGATCCCGCGGATAGAAAGCGGAGAATAAGTCTCTGAAAAGAAACATTGCCAGAGCTTAGAGGATTATCTACAGCACACGGATGGCTCACAGACTTTGTATGAACTGACACAACACAGCACTTCAGATTCAATACATCCTTCCTGAGTATCGGTGCAGCAACTTGATTTCACTGTACATGACATACCTCATCACTGCTACTGTTTCACGCAGACAACAGCGCTCTTGGCTCCAGTTAAATTTGGTTCGATACCACGAAGGCGTAGACGAGGAAACGCAGAGGAATTTTGCGCTGATGATCCGATAACTCTTCTTATACTCCCCTGTGCTCTCCATCTTTTGAGTGAGTTCGTGTCGATCTCCACATTCGTGCAGCACATCTTAGATCATCCATGGCCTTCGTTTCAGGCCTCCCATTCATTTTCATCCTCTCCGTCGATGACGGACAACATTCTGCGGATTTTGTGCATACCCACGGTACAACCAGGATTGCCGAAGATGCTATCAAAGAATAATACTTTACAACTGCGTCTCAGACTCAGTATCGTAAGTGGGCTGTATGAGCAAGTGATTGCAGCGTTAGACCGTATCTTCCATACCACCAGGACAAGAAACCAAAGTTCGGAGCTATTATCAGCAGCACTAAGTCTAATTTACATCTCATACACAGTTGTGGACCTTGTTCAGGGTAGGGAGAGGGTTGTGCGGGAGAAGAAAGAGGCAGCAGAAAGACAGGCCGCTGAATGCGGGTCATGGGATTGCGATTGGATGACAAATCTCTTGAAAATGATCGGGTAGGGAGCATTAGTCGACGAAGCCTGAAGCTAATTGATCTGATTTTGCTGCTATTATCTGATAGATAAGGAAATTACCATTGTGGCTTAGTCGAGTTTTCCCACAGCTTACACTACTGGGTCAAAAGTCTGCACACTCCACCAAACCACACCAAAAATAGCCAACTTTGGGCACGAATATCTCAACAAAATTATAAAAGTAGACATTGTGCTGGGCCGCCGGTATAGAGCTACGTACCGACTAGGACATCTTATCTACTACTAGATCCAGAGCACCGTTTGATCCTGCGCACTCTGTCCCTACGCATTCTCTGATCTTACGCATTTTCTAATTCTACGTGCTCTCTGATGTTACTTATTTTCTAGTCTTACGCATTCTCAATAACAGACATCCTTTAACTCTATACACTCTTTCACCTGACTTGAATGAATTTTTTGCGGTATTTCGTTGACAACGGTCAAATTATCCTTGTCTTGTTCTTCACCATCATCCCAACCGAACACCAGCGCCTCCTTCCAAAACATCTTTTGCTTTTTCTTCTAATAATTAAGAACTACATCTCTTTTTGCCTTTGCCACCAGCGCTGCATAGCGGCCCGCGCTCGCCCATCGCATCCGCTTTCCCCACGTCGTATAGATCAAGAACGTCGCCGTCGTGGCCAGTCCTGCGAATGCTGCAACGATGAATGCATTCTGCAGCCCCATATTCTGGATCCAGGGGGTGATGCCGTAGCCGACGGCGAAACTCATGGAATTGCGTACGAGGATGACGGTGACGATGGCCTCACTGGAGAGGGCGTAGTAAGTATCGACGCAGTAGGCGACGGACAGCTGGAGCGCGACGAAGGCCGTCGCCGCAATGACGCCCGTAGCGATGACCGGGCCAATCCAGTGGATTGCGTGGGCGCTGCCGACGCCATACAGGATAAGGCCACCGGGCGTGAGAAGCAGACAGGGCAGGAACAGCCAGAGGCGAAACTCGGCTTCCAGGTAGCCGTTCCGGCGACGAGCGAGCCACAGCGCGAAACGATCTCCGACCGGGCCGCAATAGACGTGGCCGACGAGCACACCTAAGATGGGAGAGATGTATGTGAGGCCGACCTGGGCAGGGGTGAAATTGTACGTCTCGGTGAAGATGAGAGAGGTAGAGTCATTGAGGACGTTGAACCAGATCAGGCCGATACCGTAGATGAAGCCGCACCAGGCCACGACGGGGAAGGTCAGCAGGATGAGGGGCTCCCAAGCCATGACGAAGAGCCGATTGGGCTGGTCAAGGGAGCGGCGGTGGATGAAGCTCAGCTTTTTAAGGAAAGTCTTTTTCTTCTTATCTGGGGTTGTAGAGAGATAGTCATCCGTCTGTTTTTGAGAGGATTCTGGGCTTGGAGTATCCAGTGATGATGGACTCTTTCCACTTGTCTTTACCTCGAGAATAGGAGATGGAGACGTCTTCGCGAGTCGATTGGGATAGTTAGTCTCCTCCATGAAGAAGAAGAGGAAAATGAAGGCAACTGCGTTGAAGATTGCACACCAGTACTAGATAACGAAGCTTACTTAGAAGACAGCAGAAAAACTATACTAATACTTACCAAGACCCACTGCCAACCCTGCCCCTCGGCGATGAAACCAGAAATCAGAGACGCAAAATAGCTGCCCCCGGAAAGTAATAGGCCATACAATGCAAGATATGTGCCACGTTCGTGTTGAAAATACTGTTAATAGAGTCAACCATACGATTATACAGTTATTCAAGTTCTCATACGATATCTGCTACCCATATTTCACATAAACTTTCGATGGGAGCACCAAAGAATCCTAAGGCGCACTATTAGCCTCCAAAATATCAAGATTGTGTCCTTGCTCTGTTAGCTACCTTGCAGGACTTTATTGGCAATCCACTGGCCATTTGTCTTAGTGTAAGGTACCCAGACCTGGATCATACTCGTCGCAAGTGTGGATAGTAAGAAAACAGGCCGCTTCCCAAAGTGGATGGCTAAGGGTTGCCAAAATATGCATGACCATCCAAAAGCGAGGAACAAATAACCAGTTCCGGAGTTGAGATCATCTAATGTTAGCTGGGTAGACTTACTAATTGGCTCAAGTACCGGATAGATAGCAGCAGCCGCGATGCTGACGGTCAGTGTATAGACGCACATACAAAAACATGAGAGTGCTTTACGTTGTGCAGACCAGTTCAGGGGATCTTCATGATCCGATGATGGGGTGGGCACTAGCACTATATCTGCCTGGTTTTTCTGAGAGGCATGTGGTGTATCGAGATTCCCTCTAGAATCGACCAGGTAGGTGGTACCAGGCACACAAGAGGATTCTGCTGCGCCAGCCATTGAGATGAAGATGATTTCCGCTCGAAATGCAGGTGAACATAACCGAAAAGACTTCTTTCTTAGAAAAAAGATAAGGGACGATGTGGAAGATGCGGATCGAAGCATATGAATGGAAAGGTTATATGTCTTGCGAGAATGCTGATCTGCAACCTTATGTCATGAATGCGACCCACTTTCCGTCGAGATATCGTAAGCTGCTGGTTGTGGCGTCTTTTTCTTTTTTTCTTTTTTCTATCTTCTCTCTTTTCTGAAAACGCCATTGAAAGGTTTTATATCGAAAACATTTTGAGCTAATTCAGTTAGTAGTAGACGTGATAGACTAGTTTTAGATAGTTGACAGACGATGCGAGATTGATACAAACGTGGTAATCTATATCAGACCTAAGGCCATACTTTTGAATTAATAAGATGAATTGATAAATAGTAGAGTATTTTACCGTGTAATGTCCCACATTGCATACACACGAGATCCGCCGGTTGAATTTTCGCCTTAGGAGTCTTCCCTGCAGCTCGCACGGCCCGGCAGCTCGCACACCCTCATCTCATGCAGCCTCTCAACTTTCACATTGAATAACTCCATCAAATCGAAAGATAATTACACTAAATTTCAATATATTCTATTTGAGACCTATGCGAAACTTTTGTACAATCTAGTTATGTATTAAAGCGTGCAGGGCGTTTGATGTTGCGCCTGGCGCGAGTTTGTTTAGATTCTACCACTTCCACCTCAGAATCAGAATCTACAACAATCACCTACTATTTTAATTGACCAGATTGTTTCTTCTTATTAGAAGTCCTTTTCTTTTACTGTTTAATATCTTACAAGAATTGTTTTGAAATAGCCTTCTATTCTTTGAATACTTTCCATGCAGCCTTCTTTAAAGCCTCATCAATTAGACGCTGTAACCGCTTTCTCTCTCTCTCATTTTTACATGCCTGCAATTCCTGTTATTTACGCTCTTTATTGAATGCCCTCTCTATAGCTTCATCTTATTTGCACTTCGTTTCTGCCTCTACTTCTGCCTCTTTCTGAGCCTGAATCTCAAACGCTCGTTTAATCTTTGAAGGGCTTGCAAAAACAGCCTTCTGCTCGCCTTCAGTTCTCAATTATTCAAAAAGAGACTTGCCCTTAGATGCCCTTTTCTTCTGGATTGCAATCTTCTCATTTGTCTGTACAAACTGATGCTTCAAAATAACGTTTTCTGCAGTCACTTATTCAAATCCGTGCAATAATTTCTTATTCATTACAGCAGCTATTTCTGTGCGAATAATCGTACATATACGCCTCCAATCAGAAATTGATAGATCTGAAAAGGATCCTGATTCTACAGAAGAAGGTCTATTTATTGGTTTCTTTAATTAATTAAAAATAATATCTGCATTAAATGGCGCTAATTCTATTTTGGATCATCCATTCTTAATATTATGAATGTTAAAAATATTAATCCAAATAGATCAGAATAAATCAAAAAAATCTCTTTGATCTGATGAAAAATTTCTTCCAATAATATGTAATCAATATTCTAATTTTTATGAATATCTGATTATTAAAGAATTAAACAGATTCACATCCAATAATTATAAATGATAAATAAAATGAAATGGAAAAATAATAATTAAAACACGATTTTTTGTATATCAATTAAAAAATTTGAATAAAAAATGGCTATTATGACTGTCAAATCATATAAGATATTATAAACGACCATTTCTGGCCCTTTTTTATATATATTTATCAAATATATTAATCAGCCAATCAAATATAAAATCTTCATTTATAAAATCAGATAATATATTTGTAAAATAAATATAATATTCATTATATCTAAAATTCTGAAATCATAAGATTTGGAAATTATCAGCGTTTTGATAAATAATTATAGATAATATAAATATACCGTCATAAAAAATAATAATAATAATTATAATCCATTTTCACGAATCAGTCTATAAAACGCCTTTGATACGGCCTTATTTAAATATCTTCAGTGATATAATATATTTAATTTCTTTAATATAATCTTATAAAAATCCCTTTTCATCAGTATTATATCGATTTTATGATAAAATATTATATTCAAAGAATTTTCATTCCAATTTTATATATCAATAAATATATAATAAAAGAATCAAAAAATAAATCAGATTAAAATATTTTTTAAATTCTATTCAATTATCTGTTTTATTTCGAAAAAAATTGAAATTCTTAAAATATATTGAGATAATTTTTTTTTGATGATAATTCATTCAATGTATAATCCAATTCTTTTCAGATCAGATTCCTATAATATTATAAATAAAAATTCGTATTATTATATTGATAGAAGGTGTACCTTTCTTAAAGAATCTATTGATCTCATTCAAGAATACTTTCTTTTGTTATTTGTTGAATAGATTCTTGCTTTCTTTATATTCATCCCGTGAGGCCTATACTCCTCTCCAGCGTTTTGAGAGAATCGTGCGATCGCAGCCATGCTTCCTAGCAGTAGGAGCAATTAGAGGATTCTCTTGCAAGCTCAGATCAGCAAGCGCAGCCTCAATTGGAGTCATATTCGTTGAGATATTGTAAT
>JAGEMR010000272.1:0-13080 GCA_021030915.1 Astrothelium macrocarpum
ACTTTCCGCATCAGATACCCCATCAACATTAATACACATAACAATAATTTGAAAATTTATTTATTTTTCATCGGATTTTGATTTAATATCTATTTTTTCAATTTTGTTATAAATACGTGTATTGTATCCAATTATATTATAATTATTATATCATCGTAAAACCGTTATCGTCTTTTTTGATGGATTATTATTTTCGTCTTCATCAGACATACACCATTTCTTCGAATCTTTTTCAGTCAGTAATTTTATAGAATCATTTATATTAAATGTTTCTTTAAATTATATATGTGATTTTTTGGCCCTCTGATGTTTTGTAAGTGCCATATTTGTGTCTTCAAAAGTACGTATTCGTTCAATCAAAAAAATAATTGAATACACCATTATCTGCGTATTTTTCGCCATTTAATTTATAATTTTAATAATTGATATTGAAAAATTTCTTTAATGAATAGAAATTCGCTTTTTGATAAAATTGAATTATTTGATTATTTATTAGAAATTGGAAGGGATTTACGATTCTCATTCATGAGCGATTGACGGATGATTATCCGATAATATAAATATTTTTAAATGAATATCTAATTTGAAAATCATAGAATCTAGATTTTAAAATATAATTCCAATTTTTTTGAATCTAAATTTGATATTTAATTTCGTAAAAATTTTGAAATGGACGGATTTAAATATGATAAAGAATTCGAATTTAATGATATGATTGATCGTAATTTTAATCAATAGATTAATTTTATCATCATATATGTGTTTTAAAAATGAATATAATGCGATATCCAATAATTAAAATAAATGAGATGAATATATAGATATATTGATTGGAATAATTTTATTTTCGTTATAAAATTTATTGAATTCGACTGATAAATGGCTTTCATATCTATTAATAATTAATAATCAATATATATCTTTTGAATAATCTTTTGTATATTTATTAAAATATTGAATTCAATCCAAATTTGTTTTATTGTCGGTCCATTTATTGAAAATAAATTTAATGATTTAATTGCCGGGAAATTCTGATTTTATAATCCAATTCGCGAAATGGTAGATATTTTAAATAATGATAAAAAACGGAATATATTAATTTTTAATATTGATATATTCAATGATTGTAATCCATTTCCGATTATCAGATTATATAAATTTGGCTTTATCATATTTTTTAATACGTATTATTATTATTAACGCGATTATTATATCCATCATAAAATCTATTTCATTAAAATTATAAATATTTTTTTCATATATTTCATATTTATTCATTATATTACGTAATAATTCAAATCAATCTAAAATAATTTTTGAATCTTTTTATAATATTTTTTGATAATCGTATGAGTGATTGAATTTGATTTTGAGGTCTGATTATGTGTTGATAAATCGTTTTATCCAATGTCTGTTAACTGGTTTGTTTCCGCGCGATTTCAATAAAAGATTGGCCATATTTTCCACACTAGAAAGACGTAATAGGAATCCTTTTGAATCTTGATCGAATATATATTTGACTAACGATTATTTTTCAAATTGATCTAATTTATAACATTATGATTGAATTGACGCGCATTATTATCAGTTGTTTATTCTGTCGTTTAATGAATTCTGTGGGATATTATAATATTTCGCAATTATATGTTGGTTTAAATTTTTATTTTGAAATTTTGTAAACTGAATTACATTAATAGTAAGAGTAATATTCTCTTCTTTAATATAAATTGATATAATCGTTAAAAAATTAGAACGCGACAAAAGTTTAAATGGTTTTCTGATGCGGAAAGTGACCGACTGACTGATATGACCGGCTGAGTGGTAAACCACGTTATTATAATTAAATTTAAATATAATTTATTTAAATAAAAATTAAAATTTTTTTATATTATATAAGAATTAAATTAAATTAATTAAAATAAAAAGATAAAAATTATTTAATTAAAAAATAAATTATTATAATTTATTTAAAATTTGATAATCATAAAAAAAAATAAATTGAATGAGAATTTATATTATTCTAATTCAAAATTCAATTTATTTAATAGAAATAAGAATGAATTTGTTATTTTTATTTTATCAGATCTCATAATTTAAAATAATTTAATTTTATTATTATTTAATTATAATAATTTATTTAAAATAATCAAAATTTTTAATATATATATATATATAAAAATATAAATAAATTTAAATTATAATATGAATAATAAAAAAAAAAATTAAAATTTATAAATATTAATAATTTTATTAAAAAGAATTTTAATTTTGAATTATTAATAATTTAATAAATAATTTTTATTTTGAAAATTTTTTTAAATATATAAATAATTTAATAATTAAATTAATTTATATCAAAATTTGAAATTAAATAAATTATAAAATTAAATTATATTAAAAATTCGAAAATTAATTGAATTGAGATGAGATGTTGAAAAATTCAGGATCTGATTTTTGTGAGCGAAAATTGTACTGAGTCCTGGATGCAGTTGATGCGGGGTCCCAGAGCCAACATTATGATTCGCTGAGAGCTCCAGCTCTGACAATAATAACATAAAATTATTATTATTGAATGAATATTTAATTATAAAAATTTGATGAAATAATTATTCAACTGTCCAGATGGTCATATCCATTAGCGTCGAAGATCGGGATCCGATCTCCGATCGACAGATCCTCAGCAGAACGTCAGTTCTATTCTCTCTCCGAAGGATCCGTGACAGAAGAAAACAATACATGGTCTGAAAGTATGAATTGTATTATAATAAGTCTAAGAGTTGGAATTGAAGGTCTCTTTGTCTAGGCTAAGAAGCTAAGCTAAACTACCTTCCTTCTTCCGAACCCCCCAGCCTTGGTCCGCAACGTAACAACTGAAAACTAAATAATTATCCATCTGAATAAGCTCCCAGCTCACAGTTGAGGCTGACAGCCAGGGATAGAAGTCTAGATGATCCTAGAAATACCCGCAAGATCTCTGCAAGCCGGGACATTTGTGGACGCTTATCCAATCAGCAGATACAGAGGCTTATTGATTGCAACCCAACAAGCGCCACTATGCGCCATGGCGAAGGAAATGCGGCTGGAGAGCATCGTACACGGCCAATTATTTGACCTGTCTCTGGGCTACGTATCAAGCTGATCAGGATGCAGACTGGGAAGTTCCAGCCTTGCAATCCATGTCCCATAATAAAACGCATGCAAGTCAGGTCATACGATAGCCGTCCTGTTTCTCACGTTTTAGCTTCAGTCATGGCGTGTACGAGCCTTAAAGCTTTCTTCAAAGACACATGGGTTGCCGAATTCCTCACCATGACAATGTCTTTATGCTCTTGGCTTACAGTCATCGCTATTCTTCGGCATTACAATGGCCGACCGATTTTTAGCTGGTACCATATAACGTTGAATACTGTTGTCTCCTTCCTGTCAACCATCGCAAGAACCCTTCTCTTGTTCGCTGTCTCAGCATGTTTGAGTCAGTGGAAGTATATTGCCTTTGCACAGCAGCAAAGGCAATTGATCGATTTCGATATCTTCGAGAGTGCCAGTCGTGGACCACAAGGTAGTTTAAACCTGTTGCAGCATACAAGGCTGAGGTATGTCAATACCGACGATGTTGGCTTTATGTGTTGATTAAACATTAGATCCCTTTCCTCAATCGGTGCCGTTGTGACCATTCTTTCGTTGGTCCTCGATCCATTTGCACAATTGGTAATTAGTTTCGAAAACCGTCAAGTGTCGCCGTCTGAAAATCCCGTGATTCTTGCCCATGCTAGTCGATATTCTAAAGGCTCATAATATCTGATCGAAGCAGCTGGTAAGTTGACCACATTTTCACAGCAGTATCCCTGTTCTAACACTTCAGTGTAGAAATTTATCTCGATGGTCATCCATACGAATCCATATCATCGCAATCAGACTTTACCACGCAGTCTGCCATCCTTTCAGGTATCGCTAATACACCTTCGGTAGTAACTCAAGAGGTCACATTCAATTGCTCATCTTCCAGTTGTGAATGGAGTCAATTTGCGTCTATTGGAGTCTGCAGTGCATGCACTGACGTTGCGTCATCTGTATCGACGAAAAATTTAAATACTACTGGTTATACATATCAGCAGCTGATGTTTGATCAAACCAATGAGGGCGCTTACGAGGCAGAACCAGGTACTGCCATCAAAGTTCATGCCCTACCCAATGGGCTGTTCACGGACGGATCAGTAGCAATGGTGACTTTTGGGACCACGGATCCAGGCCAGACGGTGGTATCCAAGGACTCAGAGCTTCTCCTTTTCTCCTTGACAACAATGAAGACACGCAATGCCACGAGCACTATTAATTTTGGAGCCAGCGCCGATATCGAAGCAGTCGAGTGTGAATTGTCATATTGTGTCAATCAGTACACGTCCCAAGTTGTTAATGGGACTCTCTACGAAGTCAAATCACTGGCGCCCTCTGCTCAGACATCTGTTTCATGGCGGCCAGTGGATCCGTCGGTGCCTATTCCTCCATCGTCTGGACTGGCATCTAGTATTTCCTACCCTAGAACCGATCTGCAGCTGGGAGACGGATACAATATTACCCAAATCTCCATTAATGGCATAGGGTCGTATATGACGGGTTTTTTTACAAAACAAGTAGCGAGCCAAAACAACGTGACTGGGTACTACATGCTGGGAACAGACAGCCCTAAAATGGGTCCCAGCTCTATGCAACCGATATATGACTCCACCGATCTCAATGCCACCTTCGAAAACCTTGCGGTGAGCATGAGCAATAGCATACGTACTAATGCCGACGGAAACAGCTTTGTCAACGGAACAACAAGGGTCACCGTCTACAAGACCAATTGGCCTTGGATTGCCCTTCCACTTTTGGAGTTGATTGGCGGAACTTTTTTTCTTGTCATAGTAGCCATTCAAACTCGTCGGTACAAACTAGGAATTTTGAAATCAAGCTCGCTTGCCGTTCTGAACTGTGGCTCTGGCGTCAATTCTATCTTTGGGGATAGTCGTAAAGTTAGCGATTTGGAGAGAGAAGCCAAAGTAAAAAAAGTTTCCATATATGATTTACAACACGATAAACTAGGTAAGCCGAGCTGAACCTTACGATTGGAAGTGATACTGATTCAAAAAGATCAACCGTCGGCTGATACAAGAGAAACGGATTATCACGAAATGCAGCCACTTTCAACCACATCAAAATCTTCCTTTCACAATGCCGTATAGCACAACTACCTAGAGACTAGATGCTCAATTAAAGAATATAGAACTGTATTGATACAATATGTTGTTTGAATATGAAGATATAATAATAAAATGCTTGATATTGCATCGTCAAAGTAACGCTTCTCAAACTTTCGCGCGACGGCAGTGAAGATGCTATGGCCCTGGGAATCGATGACAGAGCCGTAAAGATGATCAGGATATGGGTGGAGAACGTCCTTGACCCCGTGGAAGAAAGCGGACAGCGACGAGTCGTTTAGCGCTTTTTCTAACGTGCCCAGCGCCTCGGCCGTCGACTGACAAGTCTTGATATGCATTTTCAGTTTGGCATTCTGATCTGTTGGCTCGCCCCCAGCAACATTGATGTAGGCTCTGTCCGCTTCCACTGAGTAGGTCTGTGCTGTTGTCTCCGAAAATAACAGCGGTAGATGATTCGACAAGTAATGCTTGTGTTATGGGACTTAGAATCGTTACTTCCCATTCTGAGGTTATTATCTAATTACGCTAGCATACTAGCTCCATGGGCAGTAGATATCTCCCACAGAGTTCTCTAGCTAGAAGAATCAAGCCTTTTTGACACTTTCTTAATAGCTTGAATGCTGTCCTTCCTACGGAAATTGCCTTTTTTGCAGCCTGGCTTCTTTCCCTACCCCCAATCTCTCTCTGTAGCCTTGTTCCAAGATATTGATACCTCCCCGGCAACACAATCTTATCATCAACGTCGGTGACGTTCATTACAAACCGTATTTTAAACCGGAAGTAATCACGGATTAGCGCCGGAGAATGTCGAGTGAAACAGCGCTTCTTGCATGGCCAAGGTGAGGTTCATCGTATACTGTCGGCCCACAGGTCTACCAAGTAACAGGTTTGCCATTCAGATCAACTTTGGAGAAAGGTGTTTTCTCCCCGGTCAGGCTATCGAAGATTCGAAGTGAAATTGGGAATGTCCTAGCCATTCTGATACAACCGCAGTCATTAGTATGTGAAAGAGCTGATAGGATCAACATAATTTGAAAATTGCTTTAAAGAAATCACACTTCTTCTCAGTATTCTCATCCCAGGTACCGTTTAGACCACGGAGCTTACACCTGTGCGCGCGTGGATAAATGGTGTGGAGGAGTCATGACAACCTGGAACCACATGCTCACCATGTACTGAGGGTGGAACACAGGAGTGGTAGTGAAGGAGGTTTCAACAAGGCAAGCAAGCAAGCACAGGAATTCAGACATCGAGGTTTGTGAGTCAGTTCGGCGAGCACGAAGATGAATGAAGAACACCGATGTTTTGCCGTAATCTGTTGACACCTTTCCGTTCCCGGGATAGTTCTTCGGCTCTAATGATCAATGTCTCAATATACCCATCCTCTACGTTAGATCTGTTTCATGTGCTTTTGTGTTTTTTAGGATTTTCAATTTATGCGTAGACTGCAGCACGACGTCCAAGAAGGGGCGCTTCACTATCGTACTTCACGACCTCGACGTGAATTACCTCACAAGGACAATCACAACAACAGACCAATTACCACCGGTCGAAGTCTGTAAGGCTCACCACCTACCTTCCATTTCACCCTTATTCGGTCTCATTCCAAGCTTGCTTTCGTCATTTAAGAGCTAATTTCTCGGTTCTACCCAGAAACGCCACCATTCTTCAGCCTCTGAGCCAGTCATGATACTCTTCAACTATGCGAAAATGCTGCAAGCATTTCAAAAATCCTCCAAAGATCGCAGCTTTAGAAAATTCCGAACGTAGTGCCGTGACTGCCAAAAGGAAATGGTGAATGACGTTGTAATCCGCTAATGTCATCTCACACGCTGCGTTCACCTTCCCAAGAGATCTATCTGTCTCTGCGCAGAACAAGTCAAGAAAATTTTACGACTAACATGTTGCTAGAAGGGTAGAAAGAAGATGTTATCACAAAAGCTCAAGATGAGCATGGCATAAATGGCGGTCTCTAGTTGCAAAGTGCCATGGGCAATTAAGTGAAGACGAAACCACGGAACTCGCATGGGACACGATTGCTCTCCAACTACTTGCTTATGCAACAGTAAGCAACTCATCAGCTAACAATCAACATTTCTAAGGACTGACATGGTACTTCGATAGAAGCACGGCAAAATTACGACCTCTCTCGAGCGGGGAAACACTTATTCAGACTATAATTGTCTAGACTTCGGCTTTCGGAAAGCAAAATCAGCAAATCTTCTACCGCTCATGCCTCGAGACCTGAATGCCTACTCGGAAATCGGCTTTAAGTTAACAGCTGTGGCCTTAAACATTCACCGATCCACGTGTATCGTTTCCTTTCCCCTGAATACAAGAGAACGTACTCAAATTCGCATGATGCTGGATACAATGTGCGCATGACAATCGAAGTAAAAGAAGTGTAAAGGTCCCAGGGAATCCTGTCGCGAGAAGGCTGGGATGGTATTTTGCCCTGGATTCATCACGCCTCCCGACGTCCATTTCTCCACCGACCGCAGAGATAGACATTGAAATGGAGAGCGACTCGCAAGTTTTTCCACAACCGGAGATGTCGGATGAGGATTTATTGGCACCTAACGGGCTTGCCGTCGCGGCTGCCGCTACCAAAGAGGAAGCTTGGCGACACATCTTATCACTATGCAAGGCCGTAGAGAAAGGGTTGCTGCAGAGATCCCATCTCGTTTAGCTGTCAGAAATTGGTCAGGTCTAACGTATTGCCTTTTTAGATAATTGAGGGCAAACCCTTGAGAAACCCCACATATAGGCCCTGGTTCTAGGCAGCAGCACACAACAGCCTCCCCCTCTACAACGCATATGCACGCTAATACTAATACGGTAGCTCGGAGCTGTTAATCATTAATCCTCAGGCACATCGTCCGTCCTAGCATTTTTATCTCTCACGTTTCCCACGGATATTTTCGCTCCTAAAATAGGTTTGAGCAAAATAAAATGGGATGGGATAAGTTACTCTACCAAAAAATCGCAGGCTTCTGGCAGTCTTGCTGCTGTGTCGTAGAGACAATATTTGCAAAATGGCTGCGATTGAGTTATGACTATGGTCCCACTCTGCCGATAGGATCGATTCGTGTCCTCGGGCTCCTTCCAGGCAAACCTGGAGACCCAGTTAGCTGCATCCTTCAACCCAAGACACTTTACGAGGCAGAGGGTACATACGAGGCTATATCATATTGTTGGGGCTCGGAATCTGAACTTGTGGGTATCTCCTGTAATGGCCGTCCCATCTTGATCACTCCCAACCTTTTCGACGCGTTGGAGCACTTTCGCGATCCCGAGCGGATCCGATATTTTTGGGCTGATGCAATTTGCATCAATCAGCGAGACTTAATCGAAAAGGGCCACCAATGTAAGAGAATGGCAAACGTATATGAAAAGGCAACACAGGTGGTGGCTTGGATTGGACGAGATGATGACGAACTTGCTGAGGACTGCTTTGCACTCATCCGTGAAACGGTCGCCTATCTGGACAACGCATACATACTTAATGAGAATAGATACTTCACACCTCTTGACCCAGCCTCGTGCCCAATCAGTACTAACCAAAAGAGATGGGACGGGGTACGCCAACTGCTGACTAAAGACTGGTTCCTGCGCGCCTGGGTAGTGCAGGAGGCAGGTCTTGGAAAAGCGTGTGTGCTTAATTGGGGCTCCCACAGCACACCATTTGTCGATGTAGTCGAACTCATGTATTTCATTGAATGGCGTTCGGATCTTAGACCATTCACAGGGGATCTCGGGACAGCTCCTTCAATAATAATTGATTCATTCAATTACATCCAATCCAGCTTTGACAATTCGCAGTCATGGAGGACAAGCAGGCCGGTGCTCAGATGGAGGCTCAGTCGTTACGCTTCTGAGCTATTTATGAACGTCGTTCTTGCCAGTAGAAGGCTCAAAGCGTCAGATAGACGAGATCATGTCTACGCCTTCCTGGGTAGCCCCACAGCTCGCCGCCAGCACGAAGACCTTATTGTGGAGCCAAACTACAGCAAGGATAAACTTCCCGAGGATGTGTTTGCTGAGGTCGCCATCGCTCTCCTAGCCAACAGAAAGGAGGCACCGTGGGTGCTGCTATATGTAGACCATATCCCCGAGGACGATTTACAAGCGGTACATTTGCCATCGTGGATTCCGCGCTGGGATCCGCGTCCATACGCTGGATTATCTGAAACTGCATTCTGGTATCGAGCTGGCGGAGAACCCAATTCATTCCATCCAGAGGTTCATGCGGATACCCGCCACCTCAGTCTCAACTGCTGTTTTTTTGATTACATACAATGGGTCTCAGAACCAATCAAAGGCGATGATTTTGGGTTCGATCCAGCTCGATGCACTGCTCCGTTTTCCAGAAAAACATACGTCGACAATCTGTGGGCAGCCCTCGTTGCAATTGCAGGTCGCAGTGACGAAAGATTCTACAACTCATTTCTCCTATGCTTGGTTAGGGCTTATCCATTCACTGGGAGACCTCCAACCGTTAATATGGACAAGCTTCGGGCGGATTTCTACGCATACAAAAGCCGTTTCCATTGTCCAAACATAATTGATACCCCTCGTCCTCGTTCACGTGGAGATGCTAATTCTTGGAGGATCCAATCTCAACTTGTTACTCTGGATAACAAGAGGCTAGTTCTCACAAAGACCGGACGCTTAGGTATCGCTCCTAGACTCTCAGGTCCGGGCAATAGATGTTGCATTATTCTCGGGTTGGCTAATCCGTTGATTCTCCGTCCTTCAACATCTAGCCCCAGCAACTATAATCTGATAGGAGGCTCATATATTAACGATGTGATGGACGGAGAGCTGCTGGGGAAACTCGATGCTGGGAACTTCAAGATGGAACCTATTACCCTGGTTTAAGAACACTACTTAGCCCGATTGCACGGGATCACACTGGTGCAGACTTTGGCGAGATAATGTTTGACCATGCGGCCCACTCTTGGCTTTTCGGCGTCATCATCTATTATCAACATAGGGCAAAGCGTGTTTGTAAGCCCGCATGACTCGGTCTTAAAAGCTCATACATCCAGTGCTCATGGCACAACCTTGACTAGGATAAGACCTGTAGATGGACTTGTCGGGACGGACGGTACGAAATCGACAGTGCTATAGTCACACGCTACTAGATAAGGAAAAACAATAGCGTAGCAGAATTACTAAGAATTAGGGCACCCGTGGACACTATTCATTTTAGAATACAGTAGCCTTGTGTACAGCACCTTCGATCTTTGCTTACAAGAAATCGGTTCCCAGTCTCCATAACTTAACACCAGCTCAAACTCCCAGGTTCAGGCCGCGACTCGGGCCAGGCCGCGACTCGGGCTAGACCTTGGAATAATTTGAGTCCCAAGTAGTCAAAGCCAAGTTTCTGCGACATACTCTAACGGGGAGAAAAAAGGACGAATTGAGCGTGAGCTATGCAAAGCAAATCTTACCACAGCTTATAGTAAGTCTTTTCTTATCTCATCAGTATCCCGCTCCACCTCGGTCAAGTCTGTTACAGCTAACTTCATGCCGGGCTACATAATGAAGAATATTGATTATTACCCGGAAGAATGTCAGGGGAGTACTTCAGCTAACTTGATTTAGCAGGCGTCTTAAGGGCCAGGAAACGCATTGCCGCCTGCTTCAGAGAGTCGCAGGTTTCTTCGATAGTTCCAACATAAGGCTGCATTTCCAAGCTCTTGCAACACTTTGTTCAAATCTAATTTGCCCAGTCAAGATGAGCAAAAAGAACGACCAATACACTTCCATGGGAAAGATTGAACTATGGTTTACCTTCCCAGACCTTCGTGAGAAAGTCCTCTACTAAAGTGAATTCATAATCCGGCAAAAGTTTATTGAATTCATCCGATACGGCCCAGGCACCCTTTGTGCTGCTCAGGAGAATACCTATGAGAACCGCCTTCAACATGTCCGCGACGTTGTCTCCATCGAAGCTTGGATGGCGGGTTTCCAACACCCATGACGCCTTGAGATTTCCGCCTTCAAGATCATCGATATTGACCTTGTCGATAGAGAAAGGGTGACCTGCAATTCCATATCAACAAACCCATTCTCCACCATTGATAGATTAAAGCAGACCTCGAACTTTCTCCCCAATCTTGAGAATTTGTGAAACGGCCAATGTATTCCCACTAATACCGCCAGTTACGGGCCACACTCCATCATAATCGACTGCTCTAGCGACAACCGCAGCAAGATCGTGAACCGTAGTAAAAGTCATGACAACATCTTGCCCTTCAATGACGATTGCACGCCGATTTTCGTAGTCAATCATTGTGTTCAGCGGGGTCACATGCTTGGCTGTCTTGTACGGATACGCTAGGTAGTCCAAGAATAGGCCTGGCTGGAACAAAGTGTACTCGAGAACCTTACGATCGGGGTTAGAGGATTTTTGCATGCTCGAGAACTGCGAAATGAAGTCTTCACCTCTCCATCCTCATTTATTTTCTTCAGATACTCCTTGATCTCATTCTTCCCAGCCCACCAAGGCATGTTTACTGTTCCATGACTTTGAGCATGTCAACGCTGTCCTCGCACCGTACATCGCTACTGATTTACCTTCCCCATTCACTTGGTGCAAAGCGTTTCACACCGGCAACGATAGCAGCATCTATCAAATTCTTCTGGGCTTTGTTTTCCGGGTCTGTTAGAAGCTGGATAAAAGACAAGACGGTGTGAATCCCCGATAGGACTTCAATCAGCTCGTTCTTGTCATCATAATCCACAGAACGCCAAATAACTCCAGGCGCGTTCGTTCCGATGAGAGTCTTCTGACCTGCGTCAGTAATGTAATTGGTAGTCCTACAAAGCCTTTGCGTCATTTCTCACTTTCCTAGTCAGGATAACGATCTCATGCTTCTTCGCAGCTACCAGAGCGTCGATAATTTCTCGGGCGACTTCTGTGCGGGGAGATTAGCGTGCCTTGTTCCTTTGTTCTAGACTTCCAATGCTTTACCACCGGTGCCACCAGCTACTGCAATCTTGACCATTGTGGTATGATATCCAAATAGGCGGGACTACTGAAACGAGATGATTGGATTGATGAAATTTGCCCACCATCAATCAGGATGTAAAAGGCCTCCTCTTTATATAAATCATCTAGGACTAGCACTTGTCTAGATTTAGGCATAATAATTTCGTGTGAGTATCCCCGGTTGTTTATTTGCTATCCGTTGTTGGACCAATAGGAATTGACTTTCGGTTCCCGGAAGGTGCGGGTTGGTCCAGCCTCTGGAACGAAATATCCCATAATTTACTTCACCAACACTCAAATCTCATTCGCAAAGACATTTTACCCAAGTACTCCGTATTTGACCTCTCGGGGCTAATCTTGGTTTTCCATAGGTTTCAGTTCTACCTGGTTTTTAGAATGTCCTTGGCCATACACGCATGTAATCGAGCAAATATCAAGACACCCACAAAATCGATAATTACTCCCTTGCTGAATATACTGTGGCAATTGAATATAATCGAGATTCTTAGGACACTCTGTAAAGCTCTGTTCTTGAGCTCAGGTGCTAAAGGTACACGATCTAGAGCTTAGCAAGTATCTTTAGACGTCAGTAATAGATGCCCTTCCAAGCTGATCCACTTGACGGTCGGCGTGAGGAAGTAGAATTAACCCGGCACATAGCCATTTATAGGTATATTCAGCATTACAAAGACGAATATGCTGCGTATGCTTGAGATGCGACCGCTAAGCGTGGACGAGGTCGAATTGAAAGATGTAGACTTTAGTGGTGAAGCCTATGAAGACAGAGCCTTAAGAAGTCCACGGGATACCCGTCCTCCCCACCTTGTGCAAGGTCCCACCTTTCGCAACCGGTTTTTCGGTCGAGCAATCTAATTTCAAGAA